>CM046458.1:24349348-24837839 GCA_025506515.1 Flaveria trinervia
GTTACCCATTTCGATGGGGGTGATGTACCCATGTTGATAGGGGTGATGTACCCATTTTGATGGGGGTGTAGTTACCCATAATGTTGAGGGTGAAATATATGATGGTTACCTGAGTTACACATAACTCCGGGGGTGTAGCATAAAGCTAAGCATATGTATGAGGTGAGCAACCTTGTTGTTGCAACAGACTCGGATCGCGTGCTATCATGAAGTTTCCATGAGGTGAGCAACCCTATTGTTGCAACAGACTCGGATAGCGTGCTATCATTGAAATGGCAATTGGGGTGAGCAACCCTAAGGTTGCAACAGACTCGGATAGCGTGCAATCTTTGAGATTGCCTATGAGGTGAACGACTCTGTGTCGCAACAGACTCGATAGAGGTCTTTGTCGCATACTCCGCACAGTATCAGTCTTCGGACATGAGTCGGGAGTATTGCATGAGACAAGATAATAAGGTGAGCAACCTGGTGTTGCAACAGACTCGGATAGAGTTCAATCCCTGTGATTGACTCATATGGGATCTTTGTCGTGTATCCCGGTGTTGTGTCAGTCTTCGGACATGAGTCGGGGGATTTGTGTACATGCCCCTGCACAGTATCAGCTTTCGAGCATGAGTCGGGGATATTGCATGAGACAAGATTTGAGTAATGAAGAGTAATGAGCGAAAGATAATGATGGAAAGAATGAACGTATGAAATAAGTGTTAATGGATTATCATAATAGTGTACGATATAGACCCTTGTCATTCGACCTCAGTAATCGTGGCTGAGCGCCATGAAGAGGGTAAAGTCTGACCGGATCTAAAGAGAGAAGTGAACGATAATGACATACGTTGAATGAACGAAAGTTAATGAACGTATTGATGAAGATAATAATGATATTATCTATGTGTACGTATGATGTATGATCACGAACGAATGTAAAGTATAGTACGATTTTGAAAAAAAAAAGTATGTTTTATTATAAAACTAGAACTCACTCAGCAACGCTGACTTTTATGTATTTTCCAGTTGGCAGGTGAGCATTGCTGAGGATGGCACGGAGCAGCTACTTGGCATTTCGAATGGCATTCTTTTGTTAATGTTTTTGCATTGTAATGCGAACGAATGATGTTTGGAAATGAACGCTTGTATTAACTTGTAAAAGCATTTGTATTGATACGAAAAGTTAGTTTTATGTTTCCGCTGCAATGTTTCATGAATGATTAAATGAAAAGTATATGTTTTATGTGCATTGATTTACCAGTTGTAAGTGTCCCGAGAACGGGGCCTTACACAATGTGACATTCGTCATTTTCGACTAGCTTTGTATTTGTTATCCTGTATTGTAAACCCGACTCGTTTTGGTCTTCGTATCTTTGAATATTAATAAAATGATAGATTTTATGTTGCAATTATGTTTCATACTTGTCGTGGCGTGACCCACAATTCGTTTCAGCAAAATCAGATTTTTTTAACGTTTTCGGTTTGTTTAAGGTCCGGACTTGTATTTTAACCATCCAAACCAACCAAGACCTAACCCATAACTATTCTAGAACCCTCCAAACATGTAGATACATGGTCATAATTTATTAAATTAAAATTTATTTTAAATAAAAGAATCAAAGTGCACCCTTTTACCCACCGGACAAACGCATTACCCATTTCCTCAAACCCTAATCTTTCCCTATAAATACCACTCATTCTCAACCATTTCACCTGCACATTTTCATCTTCTTCTCCCAAAATTTTTGATCTTGTAAGTTGTCCTAGCTAGTTTTGCTTAAAGTTTGACTTTAAAAAGTCAATGGAACCGAATCTTGCATTTCAAATCATTTCGGGTATGTAATTTTGGTTATTCAGTTTTTCTAAGTTATTTTATGTTCACAAAACCATTTTCATCTTTATTTAAGTCTTGTGGGCATTCAAACTCATATTTATGCATTTTAGACCTGTTTGGGTCGTTTTCGGGAAGTTTACTCGATTAACTTTCTTGTTTGAGTTTAGATCTGGAAGTTTTACCTTATCTTTAGTTCAATGGTTTTAGACATGTGGTAACCATCCTCGTGTTCATACCGAGTCAAAGACCGAACCAAACCGAACGCTCGTTTAAGCACTTTAAATAACTTTTAAGTGACCATGTTACATCAAACACTTTAGATCTGAGTTTTTCTTGATATTTTAGTTATTATATGGTTGATATGGAGGTGTAGAACAAATCTTGGCTTGAAACCAAGTTTCGGGTAAAAACCGAGTAAAACCGAACACCCGTTTTAACGAGTTAGTCAATGTTCAAACCACCAAAAGTTCAACCTATCTTTTTGGTTATGTTTTACTTTATATTACTCATATTAATTAATATTTTGGAAGTGTTAGAACAAATATTAGCTCAAACCAAGTTTCGGGTAAAAATAAACCTGAGTAAAAGTCGAACTTATCGTCTTAACGAGCTAGTCACCGTTCAAAACGCCAAAAGAAAAATCTTTCCAAATTTTTTTAACTTATGTTTCGCTTTATGTTATTTGTATTAATAATATTATGGTATAACGGAACCAAACTTGGTTTTATACTAAGATCGGGTTTAAGCGAATTTATTTATTAATTAAAGTCTCAAACTCGGGTTTAAGAGAGTGTAAGTCGGACCTTAATGCTTACATTAATAGGATCGTGCATACTAGCACTAAAGCAACTCCTATATGTAAAACTTAACAATGGTTGAGTAAAACTAAACATCAATGACCCGTTTTCTTGTAAAACTCGTTTTATACTTACGTTATTTAAACACACTTTCTAAAATATAACTAAAACTCCCGAAAACCCAAGCCTTATTTTTATGAACTTTTATACCATTTATATTTCATCTTCAAGACTCAATACTTACTCAAGATCTTTCAATCTAGGACACGCACGTTAAAACCGTCGGACTCGCTTACTTGAGGATTTTATTCAAAATTTATTCATCAACGTCATTTTATTCCAAGTGAGTAATTTCATCCCATTTTCTCTTCTATACTTTGGGGGTAGCAAGAATACTTACTCAACCAAAAAAAAATGATTTAACATCTAGATCCTCAACCCACAACCTCTAGGTTATGTGTTGCTTAGAATAATTGTCCAATTATATGTTATATACCTCATATGATTAATTGCTACATGTTTATTGCTTTTGATCGTTTAGCCTCATTCTCATCCTCAATAAGTATTATCATACGCTCCTCCTTGTAATATCGTAGTTTTATCAATTAGAAAGGAGCCTCATTTATTTATGATTGATATACTTCAATTGTTACTTTTATTTACAGCTTCACATATTTTAGTTGTGGATTTTTGCCTTATATTATATTTATAAAGTCATGGAATTGCTCACCAACATACATGTTGACAAAACATATTTTATGCAATGTTACAGGTTTGATTATCGGTTGATTGAAGATTTAAAGACGTTACTTTATTTGGACCGTTAGGTTTTTAGTTAAGAACTATTTATTTTCTTGTATTTGTAAGAACATGTTATGAAATGAATGAGTTGATTAAATATTGTCAATTTAATAGTGTCGTGTGCACTTGAACAATCTTAGTTGCGCCCCGGCATGTTCCGCCGCTTTGGTCGGGGTGTGACACACAAGGTAGTTGGAAGTAAATGGATTTTCAAGAAGAAAACTGATATGCATGGAAACTTGGATACTTATAAAGCTAGACTTGTAGCAAAAGGTTTCACTCAAACTCAAGGGGTTGATTATGATTAGACCTTCTCGCCGGTTGCAATGCTAAAGTCTATTAGGATATTATTTTCCATAGCTGCTCATTATGATTATGAGATTTGGACAACAGATGTCAAAACCGCTTTTCTAAATGGATATATTGAGGAAGATGTCTATATGGTTTAGCCCGAAGGTTTCGTCGATCCAAAACATCATAACAAAGTATTCAAGTTAAAGAAATCAATCTGTGGATTGAAGCAAGCATCAAGAAGTTAGAATAACCATTTTGATGAAGAAGTAATCAAATTTGGGTTCATTAAAAATGCTGATAAAGCATGTGTGTACAAGAAAGCTAGTGGGAGCATCATCACTTTCCTAGTATTGTATGTCGATGACATCCTACTATTTGGAAATGTCATTCCAACCTTGGAAGGTGTAAAAACCTGGCTTGGAAGTTGTTTTTCCATTAAGGATCTTGGTGAAGCCGCCTATATTTTGGGAATAAAGATCTATAGGGATAGATCAAGGCGGTTGATTGGTTTGAATCAAAGTGCATACATTGATAAGATCTTGAAAAGGTTCAAAATGGAAAACTCTAAGAAAGGTACTGTACCTATTCAAAGAGGAATGATATTGAGTACGACTCAATATCCATGCTCAAAGGATGAGTAAGACAAAATGAAGGGCATCCCATATGCGTCTGCTATTTGGTCCATCATGTATGCAATGATATGCACTAGGTCGAGCGTGTCATGCGCTTTGAGCATGACAAGCTGATACCAAAAAAATATTGAAATAGTCATTGGATGCCTGTTAAGAACATACTTAAATACCTAAGGAGGACGAAAGATATGTTTCTAATATATGGATCTGGTGAGAAGGAACTCGTGGTAAAAGGTTACACGGATACGAGTTTCCAAACTGATCGCGATGATTCACAATCATAATCGGGATACATTTTCATCTTGAATAGAGGAGCGGTCTCTTGGAAGAGCTCTAAGCAAGATGTGGTGGCATTATCAACTACAAAATCAGAATACATCACCGCTTCATTAGCAGCTCAAGAAGCTACATGGTTAAAGAAATTCATTGTCAATCTAGGGGTGGTCCCTTCCCTTCAGGACCCTATAGAAATTTTTTATGATAACAAGGGTGCGATTTCTCAAATCAAGGAACCCCGTGCACATCAAAAGACTAGGCACAATAAATGAAGATTCAACTTCATAAGGGATGAAGTTGATAAGGGTAAGATATGCATTCGCAAAGTTCACACGGATCAAAACATTGCGGATCCACTCACGAAGCTTCTTGAAAAGGCAAAGCATGAAAGTCATGCTTGTGCCATGGGACTTCAATATTCTAGTGACTGGATTTGATCTTTAATTTTGTATTTAGATATTGTAACCCTTTATTACTTTAATGAACTATTTGGTTATAATGGTTCAACTAATATTCCTATTTCACATGTTTAAAATCCATGAATAAACAATTTATTCAGAACATTCGTAGTCATTCATTCTTGTGCGAACAAGTACGAGGGTAAGATTATTATGAACTTGGATTTGTAGATATTCATATGGATGAATATAGAGCAATAATTACTACCAAGGTTCATAGATATTTGTGGGATACAAATATTGGACTGACCCGCATCTCCAATATTACTACAAGGAATCTTCTTAATTGATCATAAGTAAAATTTAAGTGAAGGAGAATATCATTTGGTATCCTCTGACCTGAGATACATATTAGGTCTTGATATTTACCGAATATTATACTTTGACTTAGTTCTTCGCTATTTTGAAACATGGAAATACATAAGGTTGAGTTCAGGTATAATACAAGGTGATTATGAGAGACGTATGTAGTTAAGATGGGATTTGTCCCTCTTATTTGTTGAGAGTAAGATATCTAAGTCCTGATAAGGTTAAATCAATGGAGAATGATCACTCTATGTCTCAGGGATTTAACATGACATCTGTGACAAAGGATATATGATTGATTCACCTAAAACAATTCGAGTAAGGTATTTGAAATGGATGATGTTATTGAATGGCACTTAGTCATACGTATTAAGGGCAGCAAACCGTTGTTAGGTGGTATTTAGTGCTTGCATTAATCTTCTATGAATCTTGTGCAAGTGGAAGATTGTTGGATCTTATATGCCCAAGTCACATACAAGATTGATGCGGTTAGTACGTTATGATAAGTCCGGTCATACCCAATAACAAACTAAACAAACACCAATAAATATTTATTTGTTAATAAGATCAAACAAAATAATATTGACACCAATTTAGAAAATGGGTTTTCTAAATCATTGTTTTTGAAATTGGACAATATTATATGGATAATTTATTCATGAGAAATTATTTGTTTTATTATTTAAGTGGGTTAAATAATAACAAATAAAAGTGTGTTCAAGTTATAAAATAAAAGGGGTTTTATTTTACAAACTTAAGGGTTAAGGAGTGTAACTTATTTGCAAGATTAAAATGGGTGGGAACCCATTTTGAATAAAAATTCGACTGCCCCTTGGATACCATTCCGTGGGATTCCTATTTCTTGTTTTAAGCAAGACTTGAACAAAAATAACACTCCACCAAGATACACACTCTCTCTCACACACACAAGAACTCTCTCCTCTTGTTTTCAAGTTGAAATTTTCAGGTTTGAAGAGGTTCTTTGCTGATAAATGTGGATTTGATAAGAGGAGCAAGAAGGAGGCTTTGGTGTTACACTCCCTAACAAGTACGGTGTTTGCAAGAGCTTGTGGGTATACTAGCTTGAGGCCTTCTCTTTTGGAGGCTTTGGATTCAAGAACATCATCATCTTCTCCATCGAATTCCATCCCTCTTCTTGTTCATATAAAGGTTGTATTCTATGACACCCTATGGTTTTTTATGTTTGATAGCATTTCTTTTCACATATATTTGATCCTTGTTCTTGGGTTTGTTATCTTGACGTATAAATGTTTAAGTTTAAGAATATAAACATTGTTGGATCTTGTATGCCCAAGACACATACAAGATTGATGTTGTTAGTACGTTATGATCCAAGTCAGGTCATATCCAATAACAAGCCAAACGAACACCAATAAATATTTATTTATTGATGAGATCATACAAATAAATATTGACACAAATTTAGAAAATGGGTTTTCTAAAACGTTGCTTTTGTGCATAAGAAATTATTTGTTTCATTATTTAAGTTGGTTAAATAATAACAAATAAAAGTGTGTTAATGTTATAAAATTAAAATAGGTTTTAATTTTATGAACTAAGGGTTTAAAAGAGTGCAATTTTATAAAAGTTTCAAAATGGGGGGAACCCATTTTGAATCAATATTCGGCCGCCCCATGTGGGGGTTTGAGGAGTCTTTTAGTTTTGGATTCTACAAGACTTTATCCATTCCTGCACTCTTCAATCAACACCCACACTCTCTTTACACACAAGCAAAGAACTCTCTCCAAACAAAGCTGAAAATTTCGGATTAAGGGCACAAACAAGCTGAAAATTTTAGATTTTTGAAGGTGCATCGGTAGAGAGTTTTGGTGTTGTGCTCCCTAACTAGCTAGGTGTTTGGAAGAGCTTGTGGGTATACGAACTTGAGGCTTTATCTCTGGGGGCTAGACATTCAAGAACATCATCATCTTCATCTCATCCATCTACAACATCTTGTTCTTGAAAGGTTGTTTCAATGAACATCTTACGGTTGTTATTTTGGTTTTGATAGCATTCTATTTCACATACATATATGATCCATATTCTTGGGTTTTGTTTATGGTTTAAAATGGTACAAATTTCAGATTGTTAACCTCACTTTAAACCCTAATATCCGCTGCGTTTTTATAGTTTAAATGGTTAAATTAGCTTTGATTTACATGTTACAAAACCCAACAATGGCATCTAGAGCCGGTTATGTGGAATATGTGCTAAAAAGTTAGTTTTCATGGACATTTTCAACCCATTAGGGGCTATTTTGTTGTGGATGATTGAATCCTTATGTTTCAAGGTTTTATCTTACATGCTTTAGTATAAACCTTGAAATATTAACTTCAAATGGTTGATTGTGTTGTTTGGACAAAACCCTAAAGTTTTGGTTCATGTTGGCCAAAACTTTAAGGCTGAAATAAGGGGTTCATTGTTGTTCTTGGATGTTGAATATGTTTCATATTTTGGTGCATAACATAGCCTTGACCTTTTGTGTTTTGGATTTGGTTGATTATGGTTTGTCATGTTGGTTTTGATTCTTGTAAGAGTTGTAACATTTGTTTTTGTATTTTGGGTTATAATTTATTTATTCATTTGGTTATATAATAAAGAGATTAGGTGCATTTCTTTTATTAAAAAATTGTATTAGGATATTATTTTGTAAAAGAAGATGCACAAGATGAAGACCCAAAGAAGGACACAAAGACATGGACACTTGAAGCATTTGGATGTGGATTCAAGTGGGAGTTCATGGATAGATTTTAATGTGTCATTTTAACCCTCAGGAAAGACCTTATGACAACACTTGTGATGGCAAACAAGTGTGGTCAACTTAGTAGCTATGGTTATGCACTTATGTTTGTATGATTATGCTCGTATGGTTGTTTGTTTTATGATTGTTGGTTGATACTTGGATATGCATAACAAACTCATTAACAAACTTAACAAGCTGAAAATTGATGGTTCTTTATCATTAAGGGGTTAATAAAAGGTTAATAATAGGATTAATGATTTTAATAAAAGGGGTTTTATTATAAGTGAACCATAGGGTATCTTGTATTTGAAAGCATCAAATATAAGGTACATAGAGTTTTCTAAACTATGATTATGAAAACTTAAAATTTCTTTTATAAACATGTTTAACACCATCCTTTTGCACAACACTTGAGTCACTTGGAAACTCTTAATGGGATAAAGATCACCTAACCATTTTTAGGGAACTTGTGATTTGAGGTGGGGATACCATATTTGTGGGATAAAGGTCACCTAACCACTTATGTTGGAAAACTCACATGTGTTCAAGTTGGGTAACTTGATTTGCAAACCATGTTAAATGGATCACCTATAATATTGTGGCGTGGAGGGCCACATAAGTAGGGATTGTAAGAAGCCAAGGGCTGAGGGTTCCAGGGCGAAGAAGACGGGGAGTGAAGGGCCAAGGGCGAGCGCGAGGGCATTCACTATGATATAGGAGGAAGCTAGGACGGACCCTGATGTAAAGGATGTGGATACGTTAACACCACAACTGTCTGATGTACCAGTTGTGTGTGATTTTCTAGACGTGTTCCCAGAAGATTTACCAATATGCCACCTGACAGAGAAATTGAGTTTCAGATCTGATACGGGTGCCCAACCTATTACCAAGGCACCGTATCGGTTGGCTCCGACGGAGATGAAAGACTTGATGGAGCAGTTGCAAGAGCTGCTTGATAAGGGGTTCATTAGACCGAGTATCTCTCCTTGGGGTGCTCCGGTCCTGTTTGTGAAGAAGAAAGATGGTAGTATGAGGATGTGTATTGACTAACGTGAGCTGAACAAGTTGATAGTGAAGAACCGATACCCGTTACCAAGGATCGATGATTTGTTTGATCAGCTTCAAGGTGCCAGTTGGTTCTCAAGGATAGATCTTCGATCTAGCTATCATCAACTGAAGGTGAAAGAGCAAGACATTCCTAAAACAACTTTCCGCATGCGTTATGGTCACTACGAGTTTCTTGTCATGTCTTTTGGTTTGACCAATGTGCCAACTGCTTTTATGGATAAATTAGTGTGTCGACTGATGTTTGATAAATTAGTGATTGTGTTTATTGATGATATCCTGATTTATTCGAAGAGCGATATTGAGCATGCCGGTCACATTCGACAGGTTTTCGAGACGTTGAGAAAGGAGAAGTTGTACGCTAAGTTCTCCAAGTGTGCGTTCTGGTTGCACGAGGTTCAATTCTTGGGTCATGTGGTGAATCCAGATGGGATTATGGTGGACCCGGCAAAGGTGGTGGCGGTGATGCAATGGAAGTCTCCAAAGACGAATTCTGAGATTCGTAGTTTCTTGGGTTTGGCGGGCTACTACTGAAGATTTATTCAAGACTTTTCTAAGATCGCTTCTCCACTAACTAACTTGACCCGGAAGGATGTGAAGTTTGTATGGGGTCAAGCTCAAGAGAAGACGTTCGAGGAATTAAGGCGAGGTTGACTCAAGCTCCTGTTCTGTCATTACCCGATGGAAGTGAAGATCTGGTGGTTTATTCTAATGCTTCCTACTCGAGATTGGGGTGTGTGTTAATGCAGAAAAGAAAAGTTATAGCCTATGCATCCCGACAGTTGAAGGTCCATGAGGTCAATTATCCTACTCATGACTTGGAGCTAGCAGTTGTGGTCTTTGCACTAAAGATTTAGAGGCACTATCTTTACGGGACGAAGTGCACCATTTTCATTGACCATAAGAGCTTGAAGTACTTCTTTGAGCAGAAGGATCTGAACATGAGGCAGAGACGGTGGTTGGAACTTATAAAGGATTATGATTGTGAGATCCACTACCATCCGGGCAAAGCCAATTCGGGTGAAAACGTATCAGCTAATCATGACCTCTGATGTGATGAAGCAAGTTAAAGAGTTTTAAGATGAGGCATTGGAGGAAGATCATCTTAACTCAGAAAGATGAGAGGTCTGGTTGCGGAATTGGGTGAAAACACACTTGGTGTTAAAACCCGATTTGGACGAGTGTGGATTCCTCATTTTGGGGATCTATGCATGAGGATCATAGATGAAGCTCACAAGACTCGATAATCCATTCATCCCGTGCCACAAAGATGTACCAAGACATGAAGAAAGATTATTGGTGGCCGGGTATGAAGCGTGATGTGGTGGAGTATGTGAGTAAGTGCCTTACTTGCTTACAAGTGAAGGCCGAGCATCAAAAGCCGTGTGGGAAGATCCAACCTTTGGATATACCGGAATGGAAGTGGGAGCACATCACCATGGATTTTATTACGAACCTGCCATGTACTCCGAAAGGGTATGATGCCATATGGGTTATAGTTGACCATTTGACGAAGAGTGCTCACTTCCTACCGATCCGCAAGACATATTCATCTGAGAGGTTAGAGGATCTATTCATCAAAGAGATTGTAACTCGTCACGGTGTGCTGGTGTCTATTGTGTCTGATCGTGACACCGGTTTACATCCACATTTTGGAAGAAATTCCACGACGCTATGGGGATGAGTTTACATATTAGCATGGCTTATCATCCCCAGACTGATGGTCAATCAGAGAGGACCATTCATACATTGAAGACATGCTTCGGGCATGTGTTATCGATTTTGGGGGAAGTTGGGATGACCGCTTACCGTTAGCTGAGTTCTCATATAATAACAGTTATCATGCTAGTATTGGTATGCCTCCTTATGAGATGCTATATGGTAGGAGATGCAGAACACCGTTTGTTGGGGTGATATTGGTCAGAAAAAGTTAGGAAGCATCAGGGTAATCGAGGCTATGACTGAGAATCTTGAAAAGATCAAGGCCTTCATGAAGGCAGCCAAAGATAGACAGAAGTCGTATGCTGATAAACGACGTAGACCGATTGAGTTCCAGGTGGGTGACCGGGTTATGTTGAAGGTCTCACCTTGGAAGGGGATCATCCGATTCAGAAAGCGGGGCAAGTTGAGCCCGAGATACATAGGCCCTTTCCGAATCATTGCTCGAGTAGTAGAGGTTGCCTATAGACTGGAGTTACCAGATGAGTTAAGTGGAATTCATCCGACATTCCATGTATCACATCTGAGAAAGTGCTTGGCAGATGAAGATAGATTGTTCCACTAGAGGATATCGAAGTAGACGAACGACTTATATGGAGCAACCGGTGGCAGTCATCGATTGAAAAGAGAAGAGGCTGAGAAATAAAATGGTTCCTCTTGTGCGTGTACAGTGAAAGCACAGGAAGGGATCCAAGTCTACGTAGGAGACTGAAGAAGAAATGAGGCGGCATTACCCACGTTTGAAGCCGACGAAAGAAGAAAAGAAATAAAGTCCAAGTCGAGGAACCAAACTCGCCAACGAGAGAAAGTTGGGTAAATTGAAGTATTTGAAGGGAGAGGGCAGCCCTTACCCTCTCCCCACACCCAAAATTCAGCAAAGAAAAGAGAGAAAGGGAGAAAAGAGAGAAAAGTTGGTTCGGGCGGATTCAAGTGAGCAAAATCTTCGTGTAGCGGGTTCAAATGAAGCTCTACTTCTCGGTGTTGATTGTGTGAGTTCTAGGATCCCTCTTTTAGCCGTTTTCAACTGATTTGGGGCTGGAACACATAGTGAAAATCCATTTTTGTATGTGTGTGTGTTTGTCCCATTTATATGTGTTTGTGTGAGATGCATTTGGAGTTTGTTTCCGGGCTTGTGCGTGCTTGAATGGTGTTGTGGTATGCATTCCTAAGGTTTAGGATGGTTGATTTGGGCTTAGAATGGGTTTGGATGAGCTTAGAGGTCGAAAATGGCAGATCGGGTTCGGGAGTGAGCTGTATTCTGCGCAGTTAGGGCTATGCGATCGAATGGCATGCCAGTCGTGCGACTGAGGTCCACACGCATGCCAGTCGGGCGATTGAGGTTCAATCACATGTGAGTCGTGCGACTGGAGCCTATACGCATGCCAGTCGTGTGACTGAAGGTCAATCACACGGGGAGTCATGCGACTGAGAGCCCATCCGCATAAGGTGTCCATCCGCATTAGTTCCATTCGCATGGGACTCATCGGCATTGAGTCCATCCGCATTAGGTCCATTCACATGGGTGTTCATTTGCATAGGTGTTCATCCACATTAGGTCCATTCGCATGGGTGTTCATTTGCATAGGTGTTCATCCGCATTGGTCCATTCGCATGATGTTCAGTCGCCTGAAGGCTATGCGACTGAAGGGTGCCCATACGCCCAAGCAGGGCTGGTGTACCCGAGGAAAACATAGTTTATGTATTGACTTTCGGGGGAAAGTGCAGATGTAAGTTTTGACGTGGAATATTCCTGTAAGTTCATGTATGATGACTGTTGTGGCCTTAGAGGTCATGTTGGGCATGATGTCGATGTTGCATGATTATGCATGATGTGTGTATGTATGTATGGTGTTGCCCTGATGATGTTATTGACTGTGTATGTTATGTTCCTTGTTATGATGTAGTTTATCTTCCCGTGGCTTTACGTTGAATGTTAATGAATGAAATAAAAGTATTATGTAACGTAAAGTGAAAGATAATGAAAGAGGAACATGAAGAATGAATGCATGCATTAATGAATGATGAAAGTAAAGAAAGTCTTGCAAGTCTTGTATGCCGGGACACGCCATTAAAAGGTTTTAGCCTAACGGTGTGCAGGTTCGCTACCCCGGGAGGATGCACATTGGGGTCTTTCTTTGTGATTGACTAGTTGTATAGAACCATTGTTGCATACCCTAGGTGCTGTGACCAGAGGTGCGGAGCACCGTTATAGCTGGTCTATGATAGGCCTAGGTCCAGTACCAGGAATAGCAGGGTATTGCACATGGAAATGGTACACCTAAACTCTACCCTAGGTGCTGTGACCAGAGGTGCGGAGCACCGTTATAGCAGGTCTATGATAGACCTAGGTCCAGTACCAGGAATAGCAAGTAAAGTTTATGGTTGAAGGAAAGAAAAGATGTAATGATGAAAGAATGCGAAAGTTAATGAACATACGAATGAAAGAAAGACAGAATGAATGAATAATGAAGATAATAATGATCTTATCTATGTGTACGTATGATGTATGATCGCATTAAAATAAAGAACGGTTTTAACAAAAGATAAAGTATGTTTTATTATAAAACTAGAACTCACTCAGCAATGCCGACTTTTATGTGTTTCTAATTGGCGGTTGGACCAAAAGAACCAATGAGCCGGATCAGAAAAACCTTTTAGTCCCACAGACGTCACAACAACTACTGAAGACCACAACAGCTGAAGACAACAGCTGATTACAACGACTGAAGACAAGTGCTGAAGACAAAGTCTGAAGACAAGTGCTGAAGACAAAGTCTGAAGACACAAGTGCTAAAGACCAAAGTATCAGACGTTGTCACAACAGCTGAAGAGGTCTTTTTCAGTAGTTGTGACGGTTTACCTTTCAGTAGTTTTATGTTTTATCTTTTCAGTAGTTTGACACAACAGCTGAAGAATACTTCTTCAGTTATTGTGCTCATCAGTAGTTTTATATTTATCAGTAGTTTTGTAAAACGACTGAAGAGCTTGTTCTTCAGTCGTTGTAGTTTCAGTAGTTTCTTATCAGTAGTTTCTTATTTTGTACTTAACACTCTGATATGTTCTCAGTAGTTGTGAACATTTCAGTAGTTTGTTAAGAGTTAGTTATTTTTGTAATAGATCTGCCAGTTGTCACTTTCCCGTGATAACAGCAGCTATTGCACTCTATATAAGGAGTGTCAACCTATTGTAATAAATGAATGATTTGATCAGAAATATTCAATATTATTGAAACATTCCTTGTTACAGAAATATATTCTCTCGTTATAACCGTATTTGTTCTTAATGCATACGAGTATCAAATTCTTGCTACAATTTGTCTAATTCTTGTTCTTATTCCGCTGTGCTACACTCCATTACATCAAACTTGTGATCACTGATCCTGACAAATGGTATCAAAGCAGGTTAATCATTGATCGATCTAATAATTGATCATTGAAACTGCTATTCAAGATCCAAGTTTGATTGAATTAGCATTTTTGTGTTTTGCAAGAAACGGTTATAGAGATTGAATTTTCTGTGTTTTCTGGTCACTCATCCTGAGATTTTCTCTTGGTTTTCATTGAGTCTGTTGTGGTCTTTATAAAAATGTTTAAAAGCTTGAATTAAATTGTATTTGGACTCAAAAATGACTACTCCTACCAATGATCCTCACAATACTGGTTCCTCAACCAAGCCTCCAATGCTGGTTAGGAATGAGTATAACATATGGCAACGACGAATGCTCCATCACCTGTCTGTTAACAGCGCAGGTTGTTGGACATGAGTGGTACATGGTCCACACAAGCCTATGTGAATAACCCGGAAACCAATCAAATGGTTTCGAAGAGAAGAGAGCAATACTCAGATGAGGATAGAAGTTGTTTGAGATTGATGCAAAAGCCCATGGATTCTGGCCATGGCACTGCCTAATGAAATCTATTCTGGCCTAATGCATCATGAAACTGCCCATGACCTCTGGAATGCCTTGAAAGAACAATTTGAGGAACAGATGAGGTCTTGGCAAATAAGAGAAATCCTTGCCCAACAATATGAGACATTCTCTCATAGGAAGGGTGAGACACTGACTCAACAGTTCGAGCGTTCTCTTGTTTGATCTCTGAATTAAAAATGGTCAAACATGAGTACACCAATAGCCAGATGAATAACAGATTTCTCAGATCACTGCCTGAGAGATGGGACACATACACTATTGTCCTACGCTCCAGTGCAAATTTGGACAAACTATCTCTCACCCAACTCCATGGGAAATGCTGACATTTGAGAGAGAGATAGAACAGAAACGAAAACTGTCTTCATCTGGAAAGCTCACTGAAGACTTTGTACCATGCAACACTGCCTTGGTTGGTCATGAGTTAGAATATGCTTTATCTGATGCCAGTATGATGAGCATATTGACTTCTCTTCAAACACTTCTGATTCTGCATTGTGAGTGTTGATAGTCAGTTTACTAGATGTAATAATGACAATCTATGCATCATCATGGATGATCTCAAGGGGATTGCTGATGATGACTTAGAAGAGATGGATATTTTGAGCCAAATGGCCTTGATAAATATCAGATCTCAGAAGTTCTACAAAAGAACTAGAAGAAAGTTCCCAGGACTCTCTGGCAAAACCAAAGTTGGTTTTGACAAGAGTAAGTTGAAGTGTCACAAATGCCACAGGCTTGGACACTTTGCTAGAGAATGCAGATCATCTGGATCTAATTCCTCTGCATCTTTTGTGACTTTCCCTGGCAATAGTCAACAACACAGAGGGCAACATCCTGTCAATCTAGTCATCATTCTCAACCATAATCTCCTGCATATTTTGTTCCTCAGGGTCAAATGCCATATCCTTACCCTTGTTATTAAATGCCACAGTCAAATCAAGTTCAAGTTCCTATAGTACCACAACCTCATGCACTACCAGAACCTCAACCATCTCAAACTCATCAAACTCCTCAACCTCAACAACACAGCTTCTTCACCCCTGGAGGTGTTGACTGGAGCAGTTTACCGGATGACATGTCTGGTCATGAACAATTGTTCACAGTTGTTGGTCAACATGGTGGTGACAGTCCTTTTGGGAATCTGGCTCTCATGGCCCTGGAGTCTACTGAGGTTTCCTGCTCAAATGCATCATCTTCATAGGTAACTCAGGTATCTTCAGAGGCTAAAGCCAAGTTATGTTCTGAATCATGCATTGCTGCCTTTGTCTCAATTAGAGAGGCAAATGTAGCATTAATAAATCAAAAACTTGAGCTTGAGAAAACCATTTCCAAAAGAAAAGCTGAGTTTGAGTCTGCTCTAAATTGGTAAAAATGATGAGATTTATAAGCTTAAATGCCAACTAAATGATGAAAATGCTAAGCTAGAGGTTATTCTGGATGACCAGAGAATCTCAAAGAAACCCTTGCAGTCACCCAGGTAGAGTGTGATCGATGGGTACAATCATGCAAAGGTTTTGAAATGCTTCTTAGTAAGCAATCTGCTTCCAATGTGAAGTTTGGTATTGGTTACAATTACACTGCTCCTCCTACATATTTTACTTCAAGAGCAGAAGTGAAATCTGATGGAGAAAGCAATAACCAATCCACCTTATCATGTGATTCACCTTTTGATAGAGCATCATCAAAAGTTGAAGTCAGCACTAAGCCTTCTCAGAACCCATCAGCTGATATTGATGGTTCTACTGATGACACTCACATGATAAAAGAGATGATCAACTCAGGAGTTATTTCTGAAAGTCCTGAAAGGACTGAGAGCAAGATTTAACACCTGAAGTTCAAACTCCAACTAATGAGAGCACTGAGAGAAGAAAACTGTCAGTAGAAAGAGTTTGAAGACTACTAAAGAGGAAGTCAAGAAAGCAAATAATGCTTCTAAAGTACTGAAGAGCAAGTCTTCAGTAGTTTCATCCTCTTTAGTTGATGATCATCATAAGATGAAGAAGAAACCATGTGAAGTATGTGGTTTGTTCAATCATCTTACGGATGATTGTTGGTACAAAAGGGGATCCAAACTCAACATAAAGAAGAAATTCAAGAGAAAATGGCTAAAATGAAAACTGAGTTTGGAGCCACATTTGTGCGAGCAACATCATGTCCTGTAACCCTCAAGTCCAAACAGAAATCCAAAAGAAGGGGTTAAACAGGTAACAGCTGAGATTGCTCAAAAGAAGAAGGTGCAACATAGGAACTTATCAACTCCAATGCCAATGTGTCTGAAGAGCTGAAAGCCTTATCCCAAAATCAGACACAGCTGGTTATGATGGTTCAACATCTATTGGGAAGAGTTAACCAATTAGATGTTCCTATGTTGAAACCACAGAAAAGGAGGTCCAAGCCAAGGATTCCTTTTCTTTCACCAGCTTCTTCCTCTCAGGCTGTTGTTTCCAACAAACATGTTAGTTTACCATTTGTTGATGAGACAGGCCCAAGACCAAAAAGGTTTGGGTCTCAAAATCTAACTAATTTGTTGTATCTTGCAGGGTTCTTCAACATACCTCAGAGGCATCTGGTATGTAGACAGTGGAGGATCCATGCATATGACAGGAAACAGATCACTTCTTAATGACTACTCTCAAGGAAGGAAGGGTTTGTGTCATTGGCAATGATGCAAAAGGTTACATCATTGGCAAAGGCTTTGTTTCCAATAGGGAAATAAAGTTTGATGATGTTAACCATGTGGAAAATCTCAAGTACAACCTCTTGTGTCAGTCAAATGTGTGACAAAGGCCATGTTGCTCTTTTCACCAGTCAGAACTGTCGGATTCTGTCATCCAAAGTTCTAAATTTGATTGATAAGGCGTTTGATGAACACACTCTCCTAAAGGCCAATAGGACAGAAGAGTGTATGCCTTAGATCTTTCCAAGAAAATAGATCTCAAAGGACATCCTTGCCTATTTTCCAAGGCTTCCCCCCAAGAATCTATTCTATGGCATAGAAGGCTGGGTCATGTTAATCTCAAAAACATGAATCAGCTGATAAACCATGGTTTAGTAAGGGGACTGCCAATGAAGGAGTTCAAGTGTGAAGATAACTGCACTGCCTTTTTAAGGAAAACAACACAAAGCTTCATTTCCCTCCATAGAAGAACCTAAGTCCACTGCCTGCTTACAGCTTCTTCACATGGATCTCTTTGGTCCTGTGAACGTGATGAGTATGGCTAAGAAGAAATACTGTCTGGTAATTATGGATGATTACTCCAGATTTGTATGGACTTTCTTCTTGCATTCAAAGATGAGGCTGCACAGTCCATTGTGAACTTTGTGTTACACGTTGAGAAGCAGTATTCCCTACCATTAAGTGTGTGAGGAGTGATAATGGTACTGAATTTAGAAACACACACTTGATGAGTTTTACTTATCAAAGGGAATCAAGAGGCGGTATAGCATCCCAAGAACTCCTGAGCAAAATGGAGTAGTGAAGAGAAAGAACAGGACCCTTATTGAAGCTGCAAGGTCCATGTTGGCTGATTCTGGACTGCCAATGACTTTTTGGGCTGAAGCTGTCAATACAGCTTGCTATGTACAGAATAGAGTTCTAGTAAATCAGAGGTTGATGAAGACTCCATATGAAGTTCTTCATCATTTGGCCCCTCTAATTTCATTCTTCAGAGCATTTGGGTGTCCTTGTTTCATTCTCAACACACGGGATTAACTCCAAAAATTGATCCTAAGGTGGATGCAGGGTACTTTGTTGGTTATTCATCAACTTGCAAAGCATACAGAGTCTTCAACTGCAGAACAAAGATGGTTGAAGAGACTCTACATGTTAAGTTTAATGAATCTCCTAAGGACAAGATTCCACAAAGCCCTGTGGAGCTATTTGATTTGGACATACTGCAATATGTTCCTTATCAAACTCCTGCTGTTGCTCCTGTCAATAATTCACCACCTGGTGGTACTGGGGTGCTGATGATGATGATGATAGCAGTACTCACCTCTTCAGGTTTAGTGATCAACTGTCTGATTCAGCTAGACCTGATGTTCCTGTAGCTCCAGTAGCACCATCCACAACAATGCTGATGAGATTTCTTCAAATTCAACCTCCTTTGAATTACCATCCACTGATTGGTTTCAAGGAAATGATTCACATCACCATCTGTTGCTGCTGAACCTGCTGTAAACACTTGCACAGATCTCATTGTGTATCAAGATCTGAAGAATCACCCTATGTCTCAAATCATTGGTGATATCACTGCTGGCGTATCAAACGAGAAGTCAATTGTCAAATTTCTGCTTCTATGCTCTCTTCATCAGTCAGCAAGAGCCAAAGAATTATCACATTGCTTTAAAGGACAATGGATGGGTTGATGCCATGCAGCTTGAGCTTCTTCAGTTCAAGAAACAGCAAGTGTGGGAACTGGTTCCTCTACCTCAGGTAAGTGTGCAATAGGCACTAAATGGGTGTTTAGGAACAAAATGATGATGAAATGGGTCATTGTTAAGAACAAGGCCAGACTGGTTGTTCAGGGGTTGCACAAGAAGAAGGTTTGATTATGATGAAACCTTTGCCCCTGTAGCCAGACTGGAAGCAATTCGATTGTTTTTAGCTTATGCTGCTTATCAAAAACTTAAAGTTTTCAAATGGATGTCAAAAGTGCATTTTTGTATGGGAAAATTAAAGAAGAGGTTTATGTATGTCAACCACCAGGCTTTGAGGACAATAAACATCCTAATGGGTGTATAAGCTTGATAAGGCTCTTTATGGGTTGAAACAAGCTCCTAGAGCCTGGTATGAGACATTATCAAACTTTCTTCTGGAAAATGATTTCACTAGAGGCTCCATTGATAAGACTTTATTCATTAAGAAAGCTGGGCAGCATAATCTACTTGTTCAAATTATGTGATGATATTATTTTTGCATCCTCTGATCCTCAGTTGTGTGATGCCTTTACAAAGTTGATGCAACAGAAGTTTGAATGAGTGCCATGGGAGAATTACAGTTCTTTTGGGTTTGCAAATCAACAAAAGGCTGATGGAATTTCATTCATCAGTCAAATACACAAAAGATCTTTTGGAAAAGTTTGATTTACAAAACTGTAAGCCCTGTTCTACCCCCATGTGCAGCACCACACAACTGGATACAGATCAGAAAGGTAAAGTGGTTGATGAAACACTTTACAGATGTATGATTGGGTCCTTGATGTATTTAACAGCTTCTAGACCAGATATTATGTTTGCTACATGTGTTTGTGCTAGATTTCAGGCTGCACCTAAAGAGTCTCATCTGATTGCAGTCAAGAGGATCTTTAGATATTTGCAAGGTACACAATCTCTAGGTTTATGGTATTCCACTGGGCACTCTTGTAAATTAGTTGCTTTCTCTGATAGTGACTATGCAGGGTGTAAGTTGACCAGGAAATCAACTTCTGGTGGATGTCAATTTCTAGGCAACTGTTTGATTTCTTGGCAGAGTAAGAAACAAACATCTGTTGCTACATCCACTGCTGAAGCTGAGTACATTGCTGCTACAAGTTGTACATCCCAAGTACTCTGGCTTTAGAATCAACTTTTGGACTATGGCATTACAGAGACTAAGACTCCGTTATTAATGGATAGTGCTTCAGCTCTTTGCATTGTCAAAAATCCAGTCCAGCACTCTAGGACCAAACATATAGAAATTGGACATCATTTTATAAGAGATTGTTTTGAAAAGGGTCTAATTAATCCTATGTTTGTGCCTAGTGCTGATGAGCTTGCAGACATTTTTACTAAGCCTTTGGATAGTTCAACTTTCCACAACCTGGTGTTAAGGCTTGGTATGCTGCAGCTAGAATAAGTGACAACTACTGATGATCTCAGTAATAAGTACTGGTGATCATTGGTAGCCATGTCACATATAAGTACTGATGAGTTCTTTCACCCTCAGTAGTTTTTATACTACTGAAGGCTAAATGCCTCACAAGTACTGAGTACTTTATCTGTCTAAACTACTGATGTAGTTACAACTACTGAAATCAGTACAAACAGATAAGTACTGACGTCCTATGAAACACCTGAAAAGCAGATGCGAAGTCTGATGAGTAAGTGTTGAGGACAGTATGAAACAGCTGAAAAGCTAAGAATTGACGAAAACAGCTGATGAGAATTTCTCTTCAGTTGTTTCTACAATGCTGTTTCAAAACAACTGAAGCCAAAACCATGTCTTCAGTAGTTTCACAACTACTGATGACTAATACCAAGTCTTCAGCTGTTTCATCACCTGAAGTCGAAACTGTCTTCAGTAGTTTTATAACTACTGATGACTAAATCAGAGACTTCAGCTGTTTCAATGTCTGACGGTCAATACCACGTCATCAGTAGTTTCAACAATGACTACAACTCACACCAATACCTTCATCGTTTTAACAACCCGACCCTTTAAATTCCTTATCCCACCTTCAGAGTTTTTATCTTCTCTCTCAAACCTAACACAAAAACTCTCTACCCTCTCTTCATCAATGGCGACCATGCACTAAAACCACGACACAACTGTGTCGCACATCTCACCAAATCGCCATACTGGACCAAGTTTCACAACGCCATTGATTTAATGGTTCAATCACCCTACAAACGCGTTTCTGGTAAATCCCACCATATATGCCGCATCCCTTAACCAATTCTGGACAAACGTCACTTTGGTCTCCGAGGAGAACGACACAGAGTCTCTTCAATCGTTTGTCCATGGCCAAAAAGTGGTCATCACTCCAGACACTCTTCGTCAAACCCTTAATCTGGATGATGCCACTTTCCCAACTGGTTATCCAAGGGCACAACAGATCAATCATTTGCCCACCATGGATACCAGGGTGACTTGAGTGCATCTACCTTCACTGAAGAAACATTTCCAGATGCCGAACGTCTCATATTTCATATGGTAAATGTATGCCTTGCCTCCAAGACTTCATCATGGGATCAAATGTCCACAAGGTGGCAAGGTAAGGTAAGTACTCCATCCTTGAGCAACAACCTTTAAATTTTCTGAAATACTATTTTTAGAGCTCAAGGATATGGCTCAAAAACAAACTGCTAATCGTTGGATATATATCCTCGGTTCATAATGGCCATAATTGAAAACCAGCTTCAAGCTGAGGGACTTGTTGGCCTGGGAGTCCCTGCTATGGCTGTATTGCCTGAAGTATACTCCCGGCACAACTCTGACCAATCACTCAAAATGGCTGCCAAGTGCGCAAACCCACGCAGCTGGAACCCACAGCCACCACCTCCAAATCAAAAGTCCCACCAAACCCACTAAAAAGAAGACCAAAAGGCTACTCAGGGAAATGAGTCCCCTGGATGCCCCTGTAACACAAACGCAGGCTATATCCACTGGTATAACCCCCTAGTGGATATAAGGACTCTCCCAGCCACATCCGCTCAGGATTCCTCTCAAAAGGAGCCTGCAGCAACCACAGAAGGGTACCCCACAAATCTGGGATCTTCCTCATTTGAGGAGATTGCCATTGAAGAGCACCATTCTCCCAGGTGCACACTGTTACCCCTCTCCCCATGCAACCGCCCCCAAAGTCCCACCCTTATCATTGCAAACGTGCTGACTCAGCTGCATGCCTCTCCTCCTCCCCAAAACCACCAACAAAGGGGAGAACCACAGCTATTGAGGACGAGGATCACCATGCTTCTGACAACCACAGCACCGGGTTTACACGTTCTATCTCCTGGTGTGGATATGGAGATTAGAACATCTAGTGAGGCTGCCACCTCTTCTGAATCAGCACATGATCAGAATGAGGCTGGTAACATTGCTAAGACCTCACTAGAGGCAACAGCTGATGAAGGACATAGTCCTGAAGAGAAGTCCCAGTTCCAAGAAAAAGGGGACATGCTAAAACTGGTCTACACCAGTGCATGTACATCCTGCTACAAGCAGGAGGTCAGGTGATTCAGCATCTGCTGATGATGACCTGGGCTTCTTTTATGATGTTGGGCCCAAACACAATTCTGAGGAAGAAGTCAGTAGACTACAAAGACTACTTGACCAATTCCTCTCAAGAAGCAAGTCCATCTGCCACCAACATAAACCCCAGATGGCACCTTCACCTGAAGGTCTACCATCACTACACTCAGCCACTTAAAACTCCAAGCCACCAGCTTCTGTTTCTGGCATGATTCTCAGGGACAGAACCCTCTGAGCAAACAGTTGCTATCTTTCAGCAAACTCTACCCCTCATCACCCCAATGATCACAGACATTGTGATCAAAACATGGATGAGAGGCTTCCCTCAATCATAACCCCTGGTGGAAGAGATTATGAGAACAAGGCTTTTGCTACTCAAACCCTTGCAACCAATGCAACCAAAAAGGGGGAGAGTCAGTAGTGAAAGCAAAGGGGAGCGCAAACTGAAAGAAAAGGAAATGATAAGGAAGAGGAGTCTGTGAAGGGAACCAAAAATGATCAAGTGAGTGAAAGTCACAAAGACTTTCACGTCACATTAAGAAGAGGAAGGGTGAAGGAAAGGAAAAAGAGCTTCAACTCAATGAGATGATCAAAATGGCAGATGCTACTCATAGTAAATCAATGGATGCCATTATTGATCAACTCTATAGACAAGGGTTCGATACTGCACAACTTGACTCAGAATCAGGAGACTTGAGTTGAAGAAATTAACTCAAGATGGGCAAGTTATGATGCATTAGAAAGAGAGAGACTAGAGATCATGATCAGATTCATTGCAAAATATCTTGGGAGATCATTGATCGAGATTAAATCATGGACCAGGGACAGTATCTTGGCCATAACCTCCAAGATCTGTTCGTCTGAGGCATACACTAAGGGGTTAGTAGTCGAAGCTTTGAATGAAGCAGGAGCAGGGAGCAGGACTGAGCTAGCCAAATACTCAAAAGCAACACTCACCTCCAAAATGCTAACTCAGCCTGTCAACATTCCCTCTCCAAAACAACCACAATCACAACCCACAAAACCAACTCCCTTACCCTCTAAACCAACAGCCGATGATGCACCTAAGAAGAAGAAGAGAAGGTGTTGAGGCTAGAAGAAGAAGAAGAAGAGGGATGTGGAAGAAGATAGGCTGCCTCTGTCTGCAGTCCTAACATTGGCTAAAGCCAAAAACCATGCCCATCACTCCCATCACAGATGGAAGCTGTGAGAGTAAAGATTGAAGAAGAACAGCAGCAAAGGCTTCATGATGATGAAATGTTGAAAAGCATCGACAAAACTTATGCTGCTTCGTCATCAATAATAAGTATGAAGAAAGAAGCTCTGAGGTTGTACACCCTTGCCAACACATTTCAATATCAGAAGGAAAAGGTGAGAGTATGGCCTGATCCTAGGGTGGCTCACAGGATTGTAAAGAAAGACATTCCTTCGAGATACAAGGGCCAAGAAAAGGATCGTAGATGAAGAGATCACAGTGGTCCTTGTAGTATCACCCTGGGAGATTGTAGAAGATTTCAAGAAGGCCTATGAGACTAAACACCACCCAAAAGATGTTAGAGAACAGAAGTTAGTAAAAAGGGGTTAGTCTACAAGAGGCTTGAGAACTTCAAACAAAATGAGCTTGTGTTACTTGAAGGGACTCATCCTGATGAGTTTGCATACAGACAGATTACAACAGTTGAGCTCAAAAATGGTAAACAGGACAAGTACATCTCAGAGCTGTATGGGCGTGAAGGATTGTTTGATGGTGAAGCCGAGAACTGACCATGGAAGAACAAATTATGTTTCTCAGAGCATACACCAGAGAATCCTACAGGCTTATACATGGGAAGTGAGTCTCATGGATGGGGGAACAGCTCAGTGTCCAATTCCCCAATAAGAGCTCCCATCCATACATTGCCAACCAAATTATCAGAGACTCATTTCCAGGCCAGTGCTTATATGGGTCATCTTCTCAACTGATCAAGAAGGAAAAAGACCAACCATTCTGCCAACAATAAGTGGGACCTCAATAAAGTTAAAGTTTTGGCTGCATGGTTCAGGGGGAGTTTGTTGGACCAAAAGAACCAATGAGCCAGATAGAAAAACCTTTAAGTCCCACAGACGTCACAACAACTACTGAAGACCACAACAGCTGAAGACAACAGCTGAAGAAACAGCTGAGACAAGTTGAAGACAAGTGCTGAAGACAAAGTCTGAAGACACAAGTGCTGAAGACAAAGTCTGAAGACACAAGTGCTGAAGACAAAGTCTGAAGACAAAGTCTGAAGACACAAGTGCTGAAGACCAAAATATCAGACGTTGTCACAACAGCTGAGAGGTCTTTTTCAGTAGTTGTGACGGTTTACCTTTCAGTAGTTTATGTTTTATCTTTTCAGTAGTTTGACACAACAGCTGAAGATACTTCTTCAGTTGTTGTGCTCATCAGTAGTTTTATATTTATCAGTAGTTTTGTAAAACGACTGAAGAGATTGTTCTTCAGTCGTTGTAGTCTCAGTAGTTTCTTATCAGTAGTTTCTTATTTTGTACTTAACACTCTGATATGTTCTCAGTAGTTGTGAACATTTCAGTAGTTTGTTAAGAGTTAGTTATTTTGTAATAGATCTGCCAGTTGTCACTTTCCGTGATAACAGCAGCTATTGCACTCTATATAAGGAGTGTCAACCTATGTAATAAATGAATGATTTGATCAGAAATATTTGATATTATTGAAACATTCCTTGTTACAGAAATATATTCTCTCGTTATAACCGTATTTGTTCTTAATGCATACGAGTATCAAATTCTTGCTACAATTTGTCTAATTCTTGTTCTTATTCCGCTGTGCTACGCTCCTTACATCAAACTTGTGATCACTGATCCTGACACAGGTAATGTTGCTGAGGATAGCACGGGGTGGCTACTCAGCTCTTTTGGATGGCATCCATTTTTCTAATGCTTTTGTGATGTAATGATGTATTTTGTAACTTGTTAACAATGTATTATTTTGCAAAAGCTTTTATAATGAAATGAGATGTATATTTTGGTAATTCCGCTGCGATGTTTATGAAAGACAAATGTATTTAAATGTTTTAATTATGATGATCGACCAGCTATGAGCGTCCTGGGAACGGGGCCTTACACTTCACCCCGCACCCAAGGCAAATGTTGCCAAGGGTAAGGGGCATGTTAGGGGAAAAGGAAAGGGAGTGGTAAGAGCGCCACCACCAAAACCAACAGAGAAGAAGCAAACATTGCTTCGAATGACCCATGCTTTAAGTGTGGGGAGATTGGACATTGGGCAAGAAATTGCCCAGTCCATCTCAAGAGTTTCAAGCTAAGAGGGATGTCGGGCAAACCACAGGTACAATTTTCATGATTCATATTGATCTATGCACATTGAATGGAGATTCAACTACATAAGGGATGAAGTTGAAAAGGGAAAGATATGTATTTGCAAAGTTCACACGGATCATAACATGCGGATCCACTCACGAAGCTTCTTGAAAAGACAAAGCATGAAGTCATACTTGTGCCATGGGACTTCAATATTCTAGTGACTGTATATGATCTTTAATTTTTTTTTGGTATTTAGATATTGTAACCCTTTATTACTTGAATGAACCTTTTGGTTATAATATTCAACTAATATTCCTATTTTGCATGTATAAAGTCCATGAGTAAATTATTTACTCAGAACGCCGTAGTTGTTCATACTAAAACTATTATGAACTTGGATGGTAGATATGCATATGGATGAATATAGAGCAAAAGGTTGCTGCAAAAGTTCATAGATAGTTATGGGATACAAATATTGGACTGACCTGCATCTCAAATATTACTACATGGAATCTTCCTGATTGATCATAAGTAATTTTGAGTAAAGGCGAACATCATTTGGTATCCTCTGACCTGAGATACATATTGGGTCTTGATATTTACCGAATATTATACTTTGACTTATTTCTTCATTGTTCTGAAATATGGCAGTACATAAGTCTGAGTTCAGGTATGATATAAGGTAAATGTGAGAGGCGTATGTAGTCAAGATGGGATTTTTCCCTCTTATTCGTTGAGAGTAAGATGTCTAAGGCCTGGTATAATTAAATCAATGGAGAATGATCACTCTGTGTCTCTGGGATTTATTATGACATCTGTGACAAAAGAATGGGTGATTGATTCACCTAAAACATTTCGAGTAAGGTACTTGAAGGGGATGATGTTATTGAATGGCACTTTGTCATACGTATTAAGGGTAGTAAACCGTTGTTAGACGGTATTTATTGCTTCCATCAATCTTCTATGAATCTTGTGCAAGTGGGAGATTGTTAAATCTTGTATGCCCTAGACACATACAAGACTGATGTGGTTAGTACGTTATGATCCAAGTCGGGTCATACCCAATAACAAGCCAAACAAACACCAATAAATATTTATTTGTTAATGAGATCATACAAATAAATATTGACACCAGTTTAGAAAATGGGTTTTCTAAAATGTTTTTTTGTGATAAAACAACATTATATGATAATTTGTTCATGAGAAATTATTTGTTTCATTATTTAAGTTGGTTAATATAAAAAATAAAAGTGTGTTAATATTATAAAATTAAAATAGGTTTTAATATTATAAACTAAGGGATTAAAAGAGTGCAATTTTATAAAAGTTTCAAAATGGGGGGAACCCATTTTGAATCAATATTCGGTCGCCCCATGTGGGGGTGAGGAGTCTTTTAGTCTTGGTTTCTACAAGACTTTCTCCATTCTTGCACTCTTCAATCAACACACTCTATCTTACACACACAAGCAAAGAACTCTCTCCAAACAAAGCTGAAAACTTCGGATTAAAGGCACAAACAAACTACAAATTTCGGATTTTTGAAGGTGCATAGGTAGAGAGTTTTGGTGTTGTACTCCCTAACTAGCTAGGTGTTTGGAATAGCTTGTGGGTATACAAACTTGAGGCTTTCTCTCTTGGGGGCTGGACAGTCAAGAACATTATCATCTTCATCTCATCCATCTACAACGTCTTGTGCTTGAAATGTTATTTCAATGAACACCCTATGGTTGTTATTTTGGTTTTGATAGCATTTTATTTCACATATATATATGATCCATGTTCTTGGGTTTTGTTATTTTAAAATGGTACAAATTTCAGATTGTTAACCTCATTTTAAACCCTAATATCTGCTGTGTTTTTATAGTTTAAATGGTTAAACTAGCTTTGATTTACATGTTACAAAACCCAACAAACATGTTGCAGGATCGGTGTTTGTCACTTAAACACAAATGTTTTCTCTTAAACTCGCCTAGAATCACACTCGGGTAAGAATCAATAAGAGTTGATCACAATATGAAAAGTAATTAAGAACACAAAAAGATAATTTCAAGATACTTTTATATATTGATTCTCAACTCAAGATACAAAGACTCTTACAAGCAGATTGTGTGTTTTATGAGTTACAAGGAGAACCTATATATAATACTATCTACAGCTGGATATACTTTGATACCAGCTGGGATCCTTTAGCTAAAGCCTATACTACAAGACTATAGTTAAGGTATCTCGGATAAAGTCTTATCTGAGATTTGGTAGTCGGGACATGTCCCTGACTTACCTTTTGTCACCAACTAAAGATGGAAACTGTACTATCATGAAGATAAATAGTGGAATAAAAAATGGTCAACAACATGGTTCTTTAAGAAGAAGCCATGCTGTATCAGAAGTCTGCAGCGGAGTGTCAGAGACCATACTTGTGTCCACCGGTTATAGCAGTGTCTTCCGAAGGTTAAATGGCTTCGGAAGAGTAAGTACTTTCGAAGCCACTTTATACTTCGGAAGAGACTGCTTTTCCAAGACTTGGAGACTTCTTCATCATACTTCGGAAGTGGTCTTCACTTTATTCTTCTAAGTCTTGAACTTCGGAAGTATGCATTTGTCTTCGGAAGTAGAGTTCTATCTTCGGAAGTTGGACTTTTCCTTTGTCTTCGGAAGAACTCTACAACCTTCGGAAGTTCCATGAAAAGCTTCGGAAGCCTTTGCATGCAGCATCAAAATAACTTAAGTGATATAGTTTTGGTTGCATTAGCCTTCTTCTTGATCCAACACATGTTTTATATGTTATTTTATCCGCTGCGTTTTTTTGTTTAAATGGTTAAACTATCTTTGATAAACATGTAACAAACCCAACACATTTATCTTTACTTTGTTATGAGTCTATACTTCGTACAGGACCCTTTTAACATTGCTCGTGTAGTAACATAAGATTTCAATGTCGCTTACTATTAGGCAAGACACCTATCTGTCTTGAAACGACTACAAGACTCCAGTCGCTTGTTATTATGCAAGACTTGTATGACGAGGCTTGAAATACCTCAATACTTCTTTAGCATACTTTGACGTTTTGCTTAGTTGTACTTTAGTGGGATAACTATTCCTGAATTATTATTCAAGTTCTTTTACATTTCACATGTGAATCTATGTTACTCTCTTTAATTATTGTTATATCTATCATTATCCTTTTAGTACTTTATCATAACATTAATTATAATTAGGTACATTATTATCCTTTATCTTTCCTTAACACTTTTATTATAGATATGGTAATACTTTTACTTTTCATCATACCTTAATACTTTAACATTAGGTTTCCATAAATAATACTCTTCTTATGGTTCTATACTATATCAAGTATGGTGATGCGGACAAACTATATCAATGTGGGTTATAATAACTATATGGTGACTAAGTCAATGCAGGTAACAATAACTATGCAGGTGACAAGCCAATACAGGTGATTAAGTCAATGCGGGTAACAATAACTATGTTATGACTAAGCAATGTGGGTGACTAAGTCAATGCGGGTAACAATGACTCTACGAGTGACTTAAGTTAAAGCAGATGACTAGATTCAATGTGGGTGACCAAGTGAATGCGGGCAATAGTATAGTTAGATAAATGTGGAACAACTAACCTAATGCGGGTAATAGTAACTTTGCAGGTGACCAAGTCCGTATCAGCATTGAAGCACATGTTCAATGCAGACAACCAATGCGACTGCTATAACTCATCCGCATTGGCATCACATAAGGTTCTAAAAAGCCAATGTTAGCAACAACAAAACAACAACGGGAGCAGCAGCAACAACAACAACAACAACGACAATGACAACAAAAACAAAACAACAACAACAACAACAAAAATAGCAACATCAGCATCTTCATAAAAAAATGAAAATAACAACAACAATAATAATAGCAGCAACAACAGCAATTCAACACTAGCAACAGAAGTAGCACCGCCATCACCACCAGCAGCAGCAACAACAACAACACACCAACAACAACAACACCAACAACAACAACACCAACAACAACAACACCAACAAAAACAACACCAACAACAACAACACCAACAACAACACACCAACAACAACACCAACAACACCAATAACACCAACAATAATACTTGTCATGTGTACCATTATGCTAAGTTTTCGAATTATAGAATATTAATAATTATGATATATAGTCATATAGAGAACTATCATGGCACATCTAAATGAAGTGAGCATATTTAACTATAAGTCGTGTTAAATATGTAGTTGTTGTACGAGCCTTGAGTGACAATATGAGAAACTGAATGTTATAATATTATAAGATACTTGTATTAATTATATAGTATAATAATAACACTTTGAGTGTGAGCAGTGTTGGAGCTTGACCTATGTCATAGGAGGGGGGGGGGGGCGGGGGGCGAAATTAATTTTATTTAGGATGACGAACTCAATATTTATATAAAAATTGACACTATCGAGCTAAAATTTAATACTACGGATGAAAAAATATGAGGGGGGCTCCTATGAAGCTCTGCCGGTGAGTATGAGACGATTGTTTTGACAAACACCGAATGTTCTTACCAATTTAGACACCAGAAGTGTCACTAGAGGTGTTACTATTACACTATATAAAATGGTTTAATACAAGTATCTTATAATACAATAACATCCAGTTTTTTTATATTGTCACTCAAGGCTGGTACAACCAACAACTACGTATTTAACACGACTTATAGTTTAATATGCTCACTTCATCTAGATGTGCCAGGATAATTCTCTATATGACTATATCATAAATTTTAATATTCTATAATTTGAATACTTATCATAATGTATTTCTAGGAGAATAAGTTTTTTGGTCTCGTTAAATATTACAATGGTACACATGGCAAGTATTCTCTTCACCTTTAACTTGTGTCTAGTATACTTTATATTGGATCTATAACCATTCTTTAATCAAAGCTTAACTTGTGTCTACTTTTATTCAAGCATGCATGCTACAACAAAACGCATTAAGGGAACTTTTTATAGAAAAGTATATCAAAGATGTATGAGAATTCATTTGGGAATGTGAGGTGTGTACATGAGAGTGAAGAGTGAAAATGTTGCTGACCTTGTTTCTTGCGACCCCAACCTTCTAACACAATGTCTTCAAATCGAAGGATTTTATCAAATGTTAACCAAAGAACAAAGATAAGGATGCCGCTTTTGTGGTGGTCGATCGCTCAACTAAGTTTAGTCACTTCATGCTTCTTAGTCAGTTAGTCACCCATTAGCTATGAATGTGGCTTGAACATTCATAGATAATGTTTATAAGTTATGTAGTTATCAGGAGTCTATTAATTTCCAATTGGAACATGATATTCATGAGTACATTGGGAGTTCATTGCTTTACATGGTATAGCCGCCCTATCACCCAAAAACCAAGGTAGTCAATCTGTGTTTAAGACGTTACCTTTGGTGCATGGTGTTGTTGCGACCACACGAGGGCTAAATAGGTTTCTTGAAAGAATGGTGCCATAATACCACATTCCATTCCTCGGTGGGCATGTCACCGTTAAGAGGGTATTATTGAGGTTTAATGATTGGTTGGGTATGGTTATTTAAAGGACTTGATCAATGAAAAGGTCATAATTGAATACACAAATTTTATCTTTGCCTTCCTCAAGTTTGTTTGTATCATGAAGCCTTTAATAAGATAATATGTTCAAACATGCATTCAAAATTCAAACTCAAATTCAAACACATGCCTAAAATTCACACTTAATAATCACATAAAGAAGCTACAAATTCACAATGTATCTAATCAAGTTAATTAAAATAAAGTTACACCAGATTATTGTAACTTTTCAGTAATAGTTGAGATATCATTCATACAACACTAAAGAAAGCTAGAACTCATATCATTACAGCAGATTTGAAAATACCAGGTATGAATCCAAGAACTAGAGCTGTTACACATATTTGCTGTTGTTCCTGCTCGTTAAATATCCTCTCTTTCTTGCACATGAGAGTAGTTTTGTGTATAACAGCACAAGTTGGGGTACAAGAGACATTTTGTGATTATATGAGAAAGACGAGAAGGATACAGTCACTCACGAGGGCGTGCAAGCCATAATGAGCTCAGAGCTCGAAGCCGGGACGAATAATCATTAATGGCAATGAGTGCTCGAGCTGATTGGCGTGTTGTCAATATCCTGTGCATTTGTTGCAAGGTTTGTTGCCTCAAATTGTCAGCCTGATAAAACAAATAATATGATTAATTGTTCACTGAAATATGTTAGTACTGAAATTTTAATTCTGTAACAGAATCAAGTGACTGATTCACAAGATGTTTAAATGTGTGTTTCCGAAGTGATTATGCAATATTAATTTATACTCAGCTGCAAAAGAAGCAGACTACACGAGATATAAATTTGGATGTACTTATTCTAATAACCTAAAGGTAAAATGAAAAAGGAAAGAACATTCATGTAAAAAATAAAATAAAATAAAATAAAATAAAATAAAATAAAATAAAATAAAAAAAGTTGAGTCAGGACTTCTGAATGCGAATAGGTAGCTTTATTTTACCATTTGATAAACAGCAGGAAAATTTTGTAACCTATTGCTTTAACTGTGAATGTAAAGAGAGTCATGTCATCGCTCGCATGACAGTCTTATTTATCATCGGAGTTCGTTTGCATTGGTTTTTAGGTGGAAAAAAAATCCTTCTTAGAATAATTGGGCATAATATAATTCTTGTTTAAACCTTACACTATACACACACACACATGTACGTGTGTGTGTGTGTATGTACATATATGTTGTGTGTAGTCCACATGTATGTGTACTATGTGTCTACATATATTTATGTGTGGCTGTAAACTCATTCAATTTAGAAGCAATTCTAAGGAAGGAAACACGAGAACTACATAAGCACTTGTACATAGTGTTATCAAGTAAAGTGGGATAGAAGAGTGGGGCAGTTATGTGGTCATAAACACCTTATGTCTCATAGTTAGCAATACGTATAAACATTTATGGAGTTCTCATAATTTTCTGAATTGAACGTCCCTCTCACTCTATACACACACACATCCATATATATAAAATATGTTTACACATAGATACACACACATACATACATTCATACATATATAAACACACATATATATATCTGTGTGTGTATGACATAGTAAAATAAGCTAACCTGTCGGATGAAGCTCTCTAGAGTTCTAGTTTGCCCATAGCCATGGCCATTTGGCCCATGTAGTTGGCTACATTGCCTGATGAATTTGAGGAGCCAAGAGAGCTGGCTATTGTCTCTGCTAGAGACTGTTGCAATGCCTCCATTCCCTGGGACAAGGCATCCTCTGCCTGCTGTGATGACTGCTGTAGGTTGCCAATTGCCAATAATTGCTGCTCCGTTAAAGGTTCTAGTTGTGTTATAAGCAACTGCAAAACAACAAAATGGCTTCTTATCAATCACCCATGTGCTCTTTTGACTATCTCGAGTAATGTCATCCTTTTTGCTTTTAAAACTATCACCCAATTTCTATCTAGGGTAACCACTTTCTTTGCAACTTATCTAATGTTTAGCATCAAAAAGTATACTTCTAATGTCACAATAATGCACTTATTAAACTCATAAGATGTTCTAGCATGTTGCTATTTTCTGACATATATTGGACATGGAAACTTTAACCATGTTAAACTGACCAAATTGGGACATATCAAAGTATAATTTCTAATGTGGAATATTGATACAAGTGAAGCTGCTACTTCATGACATTACCATTATAAAAACCCTCAAATCTCCAAAGTTTTATTATATTCAGCCACAACAGCAGGACTGTCTATCAGCACATCAATGCCATATAATAATAAAACATAAAATATAAAATAATAATAAAGAAAAGACACCATAGTAAAAGTTTTCGACGCATCATAATTTTGATCTGCACGACTGCACCTTAAACTCAATGTTTTCCATGTTTTGAGGGTTTTTTGGTTAAACCTTCAGTAAGTTTGATCACTATTTCTGGAAAAAGATGGTTGCCTGAAATAAAAAGTAGACCAAAGTTGGATACCAATTTATGCAATTAACCCTAGAAACTATAGCTGAGAATTTCCTTTTCTTTCTTCTCTTTAGCCTATATTACCCCTCAAAAACACACTTAGGTAACATCTAATTAATGTGTATGTATTGCACATGGATTAACTCCATGCTCGTATTACTTTAATGAGCTATCAAGATTGTTTCACATTCTATTTTGATAAATTCTAACTAATTAAGTGATGGCCAAATGCCGTTAATCTCTACCAAAAGCATAGGAAAAGAATAAGCACACAAATGTTCTACTTGTCTAACATCCTTGTTCCCTGCATCTAAGGGCTAGCTAGTAGCTGATAAGACACCCTTAACTAGGGTAGACAGATATTAATAAATGTTGTATGCAATTTCTAAAAAAGGGATATGTGTAATGTTATTCTACATTTGCAGGATTATATGGCAATGATTCTTGTAAAAACATTAGGAGCCAAAAGCTTCATTCCTTTGAACATGAGAATGCATATATAGCTAACATAAGAAGTTGATGAAAAAAGAAAGCAACTCCAAGCATATTACAACCAGGATTGCTAAATCTACTACAATTCTCATGAAACAATTATAAAAAGATGGGTGATACTGTGGACTTTTACCACATCATATACTCTATTTTGTGGCTATGCGAGCTTCAATGAAAAATGATAGATCATTGGTTATTAATACATTTAATGATTAAAGTCGAAAATCAACAATTATGTCTAAAATCTTTGTAACGGAAAACCACAATGCCCAATTATAATACATGTCAATACAAGGGGGTGATGGTTAGTCGATTACCAATAACTATTAAAAGATAAAAAAAAAGGCTCTATATGTCTCTAGAGGCCTTTATCATTTTAAAACATATAAATTGATAAGCGGGGCCTTCCGGCCCACCAACCAAAACAGGTGGTTTCTTGGTTTGACAAGCTAAAGTTGAAGATCTAGAGTCCAACATATTTTCAATTGTCAGATCTGGGTCAACTTATTCAAGTTTAAAAAACAAGTCTATTATGATATGCTGACCTTAAGGAGTTCTGATGAACGAAATCCACCTAACCACAGGAAACACCTTTCAGCAGGCGTTTTCCACATGCCTGATAGAACATGAAAGACATCAGCCTTAGCAGCATCAGCTTTTATTCTAAAAATATCTTCATAATGTGCCACAACGGCATCAACTATGATCCTCAGTTCACCATCACCAGCATGATTGCTTACTGCCCCTTTGAGCTCATTGATTCGGCGGTTGTGATCTTCCACCCACCGTCCATATTCAACATCAAAAGCCAAGGCTCCTGCATAAGCCACTTTCATAAGTTTGATTTCTTCACAAGACACTGAGGTGACAATTTCAACCCGTTTCCATTTACCAAGTAGGAATGGTTCGATTCGACTGATCTTTGATCTCAAAGAGAACTGTTCAAATGGATACAAGCTCCTAGATTGCTTTGTTCAATAGATTATTGTTATAATAAACCAGCTTTTATAATTATAATTAAGACATTTAAAATATTGAACAAAAAAGTGTTTGTGGGTCAAACCAACCAACTTCACAAAAAGTATCCGGTTTCCACCCATTACCCAACCTGCAAATTTTGCACCTTTAACGGACATGTCAAGTTTTAATTCAACTTGACACCAAGTGATGAGTAATGGGTTTGCGGTATCACAATGTAACACAGTTGCTGTAAAACTAAATTCTCAATCTACAGATTAAGAGCATCATTGACTGACAACATCCTCAGTTCTTCACACCATGTGCCCAGCAGTTCAAATCATACTAACTGATCTTCACTAATGTACAGTATAAAACTGCTACATTAATTATAAATAAATCATGTAAATTGCTACATTTACGGAAGCCTAGAACTGCTACCTTAATTATAAATAAATCATCAGAACATAGGATATTGAAAATCAAAAGAGCATACCATTCCCACTCATTGATTGAGATTGTTCCCCTGAACTTGAAATAAAAATGCCCTTTGAGAAAATAAAAGAAATTCATTAAGACAAGTTGTATAGTTTCAAGGGAAGTATTAAATGAAATTGAAATAAATCTGAAGAAAATAATTGGTACTTGCTGTCGAGCTCGCTGAAGCTCCTGCTCAAGTTGGGTCAACTTCATTCTGCTACTTTCCAGCTGTTGGACGTAAGCCTATAAAGATTCCAAGACGTTGACATGAATTAACCAATTAAAACGATGTCTTCAAGGTTAAGCCTGTCAAGCTTCCTAATTATGGAAACAGAAGACCTATAGGTTTTTTAATTAATTAATTATTTATTTATTTATTTTTATTAATTATTTTGCACAGCAAGTACTATACCAAAATTTAGTTTGTTCACATATAATTGAAATTCTAAATTAGTAAACAAAAATCCATATAATATATGATGAAGGGATATGTTATATGTCAAAGGCTGGCCTAGTTCATAAGCAGCTGTTTCTTACTACGTATTTTATCCTCCAGACTGTTATTGATAACTTATGTTGGTTATATTTGATGAAAGTGATCTAATTGATGCTATGTTAAAAGAGTGCTGAATTATTGATGATATAGTTATCTATGCAAATGAAAATGATCTGAAATTAACATTACACTTTATCATGTATTATCATGTATTGGGTCTCAAGGTTTAGAAACATATCATTGCAATATCCAGGTGCATCTGTTGACATATTTTATGAATCATTAATGAAAATTATATCCATAAATACCTATTAGAAAGTGCATGCATTATTCATTTGCAACAAATTTTACTATTTACATAAAAATGACAATATATAGATCAAGCCAAATGATTAACAGATGTTTTAAACATCCTCAGATCTTAGGGAAGAATGATGGCTCGCTAACAAGGCCCCTAAATGACCACTCAGAAGGCCAACCTCTTTTTTTCCCAATCTCTCACTCGCTCGTCCCTCTCTCATGAAAGATTGTCTCTCCTCTCCTGGCGGCTTTTACTCATGTCTATAGACCAAAAGATAGTTTATTTTTTCTTTAGAAAATATATTATGTGAGCAGAATAAAGGGAAACCCTCACACTACATTTTTGTCTATGAAGGTTTTCATGTCCACCATATCCACAAGTAAAACAACTTTCTGAATCACAATTTGCTGAAAATGCAAGAACCAATCCTATGAGAATTTTGTTATTATTATTACTATCAAATACCACTTAATAATTTAAGAACTATTCATTTTTTTTCCTTTAACATCAACCTTTTAGTTTGTATTGTCATAATCAACATCAAGTAATTCCATAAATCCCATTGATATAAATCAAAAGAATAATTAAACAAGCATAAGAAACAATTTAAAGAAAACTTACTTTCTTCCGCAGACGGCTCTTTCTTGCAGCTTCACGATTCTGAGCAAGCCTACGAAGTGTCTGGAAAAAAATAGTTTAAAAAAGTCAGCAATATAGCAGCAAAACTACGTACTTACATAATTGCGTTGCAAATTAATGATAAAAAAAGCATAATTATTGTACAATCATTTTTTACTCTAATACATAACCTAACAGATCATTAATGTTTCATTCCTTAACTGAATTCTGATTATGGAGATGGAGATAGCATCTTGGAACATCTCAAAACATACTGTGTAACATTTAAAAATAAAATGATGAACATATAACTGCAAGTCTAAAACCTTTTGATCCCTTGACTTATCGCTGGCATCAGAACCCACAGGCCCATGTGATTGACTGCTATGGAACTGCAACAATACACAAATCTGCATCTTAGAAAATTACAACTTACATATTCTAAATATTAGACTATTATAGATGCTATTTTGACCCATTTTCTTATAAATGGCTCGATATGGATTGTATTGGATCAAGTTGGAAAAAATAGCTAAAGTGTAACGTGCCAAATGGAGTCGAAAGCCACCTAGAGTCTATGATTAACGCATAGAACCTCAAGAATCATTTTATCAGAGAACTTAGGTTATTATTGTAAAACATGGCATTAAATATTCATAAAAATAAACAAAAAGTTTTAGCGACACAATGCCCCTCGAACCATGCTAGAAAATGACTCGTTTCAATCCGAATAATCAAATATGTTACCCAATGTGCCCACCCTGGTGGTCTTGCCACCTCTAGTTCAAATTATTAGCCTACATAACTAGTTGGGATTGGAAGATTTACTTATATTGTAAATAAAAAAACAAAAAAAAAAACAGTACATTGTAATCTCAAAATATATATAATTCTGTTGTTACTAAGTAGAAAAGAATGAGTCAAAGCAATGCATGAATGTATCTAGGAAAGAACCATGAAAGGATGGTTTCAGAAAGTTATATAACATTACCCCAAGACCCTTGTCTTCAGTGTCACCATCTGTTGAAGTATCAGTCCTTGAACTGAGCTCTGCCATTATCGCTCAGCTAAAACAAATGATAAAAAATGTAATGGATCTTCTTGCGTTTACAGTTGACTCTGCATACATATAATGTCAACAGATAAAGATCACATAGGATCATGTTATGAAGTAACTGAAATTTGAACATAGTTATAGGATAATGTTATGAAGTAATTGAAATTTGAACATAGTATTGAAGCTTTTACCTCATTAAAACTTGCAATAGCATTATGACACACATCAGAGATGCATCCATGCACCTGATATTGGTGAAAGATCTGATGTAATCTAAAGATCAACAACAGGATCATGGAAAAAGAAAATCACTGCATGTCAAAATCTGATGTAATCTAAAGTTAAAACTTTTCAAACACAAAATAAATAGAACTTAAGAGTAAGATGTGCAACTGTGCAATCATGTATATCACTACTATATTCACCATTGTGGCGGTATCAACCACTGGAGGCATACTCCTGTCATATGCAACTTAAGGAACTACCACTATGCATGCTTTTCTGATCATAGCAAGGCCCAAGTTGACTTTTTTACTACTTACTCCATTATGAATTGTATATACTCAATTGGCTACACATGTATCTTTTTTATTCAACTTTTGTGCATATTGAAACCTACAAAATACATAGTGGCCTAACTATGTCCTATCAAACAGATTCATTCAGTTCCCATATTCCCAAAATAAGTGTTCTCTTTACTCCAACATTAAAAATAAGATTTTGAATCATGAGAATTTGATCATGCTACATCACTATACTCAAAGTGACCAAAAAGGGATCTAAACCACGAACAACAAATCACTGAGAGAAGTCCAAAGAATAACAGACGTATGTAAGACTGCTTGAACTCAAAGAGGTTGTTACAAAGAAAAAAAAACACATTTTAAAGTACTAATTGAGATCATCAAAACATGTGTTCAATGGAAACAACACCTAAAGCCATGTCAACATAGTTAGGTCAATCAATTTGGAGACAGACTCTCTTACACATAGACAACTAATACCAAACTAGTACTTAACAAACACATAATAGATTAATTGGCATGTTTCTCCTTCCAGATTGAGCACAATTACTATTTCATTTATGGTATTGTTACGGAGTACAAAACAATTAGCCCTTTTCTCAAAAAGGTAGACAATAAAGAGGTCTTTTTTTTATTTCTATCTCCTAATTAAACACGAAAGACTATATAAGCGAATACCCTATGACATCGATCAGTGTGCAGCACAACCAAAGGGCAAAGGTCAAAGATGATGAAAACCCCATTTCATCTGTTCAAGTTTACACATGTTTTCATCAGAAGAAACTGTATAGAACACTGATATGAAGTGGGTGAAGGACTTACCGAGAAATGATTGTAGTTAAAGGTGGTGAATTGATTAGAAAGAATCGGGAGGATATTGGGGGAAGAAGGTGGTGAGTTATGTTGGTGAGTCAATCGGTGGTAGAATCCGTACCATCAAAGCCGTTGGAGTCGAGAGAGAGAGAGAGAGAGGGTGAAATCGTAAAGCAAAGAGTGATTTGTTGGTATACAGGCAGCAGCTGAGTTGAGGTGAGCTGAGGGTGGTCTTTGATTTTGACTTTTTGATCTAAGAGACTTCTCATGCCACTTTTACTATCTCTCTCTCCTCTTGCCAATGAATTACCAACAACATGCCATCAAATTTTGGAGTATATTTTATAAACACTTACAAAGATCGCAATAAGCAAGTTTCACTATTATTATAATTAAATAAATAAGTAATATTTTTATTTCTTCTGCTCAGAGTAAATTTATTTATTTCAATCAGTTTTTTAAAATTTTAGAAGTTCACTACTCATATTTTCTTTAGTTTTCTAAAACAATTCGTAACTTTTTTAAACAATCCAGTATTTTATAAATATTGTTAATTTTTAAATATTTCAATATAATTTAACATATTTTACAATTTATATTTGTCCTAATTAGAACAATACTATACTTTAATAATTTAATTGGATAAAAAATTTTATAAATAACTAATTAGGATAAACAAATTATGAATAAGTGATTGTGACAAAAAAACTTATGAGTTAAAATAATTCTGAAACTTGATTATTATTTATAAAATTATCCCTATATTTTAGAATAAATTACGCTTTTAACCTTTAAGATTTGACGAATTTAAACTTTTTAGTTTAGGCTTAAGTTTAGCATTTTGCTAATGGTTTTGACTGCTAACACTTCTTTGTTAATCTTTTTTAGTTAAGTGTAAATAAGTTTTAATGATTTTTACACCTAAAAGGTTGTTTGTGTAAATTAGTTAAATTATTTAATAGTTGAGGTTTATTTTTGTAATGTACTTAAAATTAATTAAATTTTAAAATTTCAATTTGCAAATAAAACAATTAGGCAACTTCTCTTTCTTTCGATTAAAAAAATTCAGTAACTCAAATGCGTTGGTTGCTTCAATCATGAAATCAACACTAGTACACCACTATTGGGTATCTCCACTTCCTTCGGTGTCTGCGATCGCCTTTAACCAACATTGTCGTGAGTTTTCTAGTAGTGTTTATCTATTTCAACAGTAGGATTCTTTGCCATTTCTACCTTGTAGATGTCACGTCGTCGTCAAGGTAGAAATATGAATGAATGACAAAATCGTATCTTAAAACACATGGTAGGAGAAATTCTAAACGTAATGCATTCAAAAGATAGTTTTTCACGTCAATGTTTTTTGTTACAAAATAAAGATTACACATATGGACTTAAATCATTAACTTATATTATGTGATCTTCCATTTGTAGCCTAGATGTGTATAAAATCGATTTCTAAGCTACCTTACCTAGTTGTAACCAGAGAAACATGCTAAAACAGATTATCTAAAAGTTTGTAAGCTCATAGAGTTAGGACTTAATAAATAGTTGTTATGATAATAGAGTTGTTGCAAGTAAATATGAATCAATCTATTACATATAAATGTAAGTGCGTGACATTAGACCATGACTAATGTATCAAGACAAGCATGACAGAGTTGGTGAAGATTGTAGACCGGCAAATTTCCTACTAGAAGACTATAACAGGTCTGTAGGAGAGACTTACGATAGTCGAACAGACAGCCACGCATGAACAACATCAGGCACACGACACTTAGTAGTGACAGTACGAGATCAAGTAAGGGCCATTCGAGGCATAAGAGGCTATGATTGTGGTTAACATCAACCTTTAAGATTATCATCTTAATCTTACAAACTCTATCTAGGTTGATGCTACCAAAACTTGAAGATTACTATGAATTTGGATCTTTCTTGTTTAGAACCATCGAAACCAGAGTCATTCCTCTCTCTATTGACTAGTCAAGATTCTTTAGGTTATCATAGTATCTCTTTATGTCCAAGAGATCATGCTCAGGGAGGTTAAGTATGTTTTGCCAGAAAAATACTTGTTGAACTCCTTGATCTTTTGTGACATGCCATCTATTTGGGTTGAAGAATACACTTAAGGCATGACGAGTCTGTCACTAGCTAGAGGCTTTATATATTAGGGAATTCGTTAAGCATTCTCTTTTGGTTGACCCTCAAGATGTTCTGGCTCATCTTGAGGTGTAGAGGTAGATGCCATAGACTTCTTGATCTTTTTTGACTTCAAGACTCTTCTAATGGCCATCTTTTTTTCTCTTTTCATACTTTAACTAAAAAGGTTGGTCTTGATCACCTTTTCTTTCTTTTTCCTTCTCAGTTTGGTCCTTCCCATTCATATGTTCAGGACCTTGCTATGGTTCAAAAGATAAACTGGCTGTGGATTAGTAGTAGGTCTTGGTTTTGTTGTCTGTTTAGGTTGAACCTTGACCACAGCTTCAGGTGTAGCTTGACTTGCAAGAGAATGCAAGTCTTCAAGCTCCTCCCTTTTGATATTTTGCTTGATCACCTTGGTATGCTCATCCATTGTGGATAGAGACACGGGACCAAGTCTTCTACTAGAGAACCCATAAAACTTCTAGAAGTTCACCATCTTTTGTATATCATCTGGCTTCTTCTTGTTGGCTTTGATGGTGTCCCTTGATCTTTTAACTTCCTTTCTCATCTTTCTCTAAGAAACTTTTATTTTTTAATGTCTTCTTGTTCTAGCTGCTTAAGGTACTTGTAAGGTGTTAGATCTAGAATGGTTGGTGCAACCAAAACCAAACACTTAGACTATTTTGGTGCAACAAATAAAGGAATTCCGAAGCTAAGAATTGAACTTTCAAAGACAAATGGAGTTCTTCCGAAGACAAGTGCAATATCAACTTCCGAAAGAAAACTCCAACTTTCAAAGACAAAGTCCTTGCTCTTCCAATGCTTCAACACTTAGATGAAATGAAGACTACAACTTCCAAAGTATGAAGACCCAAGGAAGCCTCAGAAGGAGTAGTTACTTCCGAAGTATAAGTGGCTTCGAAAGAACAAGTTCTTCCGAAGCTAGTTAACCTTCGGAAACATCTACTATGAACCGGTGAACATAAGTATGGTCTCTTTGACACTCCGTTGTAGACCTCTGATATACTGCATGGTGCATGGTGTTTTCTTAAATTCCATGTAGTTGACCATACTTTATTCCATTGTTCACCTTTATTTGTTAGTACAGTTGCCAACTTAAGTTGGTGACAAAAGGTAAGTCGTGGACATGTCATGAATACCAAATCTTAGATAAGATATTATCTGAAATACCTTAACTATAGTTTTGTAATTTGCTTAGTTATAGGATTCCAGCTGGTATCAAAATATATCCGACTGTAGGTGATAGTATATAAAGTTTCTCATTGTAACTTATGTAATATGCTTATAAGAGTCTTGTAATACTTTAAGTTGAGAAGTAATATATACAAGTACCTTGAAAAATATCTCCTTTTGTTCTTTTTTACTTAGTATATTATCATCGACTCTTAGAAGGGATTCTGCTTCATCTAAACTAGTGTGTGTGATTGTGAGATCTTACTATCCAAATCAACCTGTTTTTCATTCCTCCTTTCACCACACTCTAAAATGGCCCTCAACCAAAAGTCTGAAGTTGAGATGGGGACAATGACTAAAGCACCCATCATCACCCATTAAAAACTTTAGATCATGGAGCAGACGCATAGAATGTTTCATCAGGTATCAAGATGGAAAAATGTGGCAATCTATTGTCAATGGCCCCTACAAACCAAAGGTTGCTGGCCTAGGTGGAAATGGAGCCATGATAGGAAAGCCGTTGGACTACTCTAATGAAGACCGAAAGAAGATGGACATTGACTGGGGTTGAGTAAGAGTGATATTCTTACCGTGAATCGAATATGATAATCAAGTCAATGATTGAGTGGCGGAAACAAAGAATCAAAGAACATTCAATGCAAGAAAAATACTCATAAATGCTGTTTGTATTGATATATGAAAGTTGATAAATTACAGAGAATAATTACAACAAAAATTCTCTATCTATGAGCTGTCACCTCATGTACGAGGTATCTATTCTATTTATAGGCAACAAGATGCCTTTTACAAAATGACTAAACTACCCCTGACCTATTACATCAGAACTAGTCTAAGTCTTCATCCGTATCTTTGCTTGTTCATCCGCATTGACAATGCGGATGAGTTAACTTGATCAGCATTTCTTCACTTGATCAACCGCATTAGTATGTTGGTCATCCGCATTGGTTAATGCGGATGAACAAATACTTGTGCGCATTTGTTCGGTCATCCACATTCGTCGATGCAAATGAGCAAAGTCTTGTCTGCATTTACTTTTTCTTCCGCATTAGTCAATGCGGAAGAGTGAGTACTTGTCCGCATTTACTTTTTGGTCTTCTGCATTTGTCAATGCGGAAGAACAAATACTTGTCGTATTTGTTCTGTGCCTTCCGCATTGACAAATGCGGGAGACAATACTGTTGATCAAGAAGAAGGCTAATGCAACCAAAACTATGTCACTTAAGTTATTTTGGTGTTGCATGCAAAAGGCTTCTGAAGCTTAGCATGGAACTTTTTAAGGTTGTAGAGTTCTTCTGAAGACAAAATGAAAGATCAACTTCCGAAGACAGAACTCTACTTCCGAAGACAAGTGCATACTTTCGAAGTTCAAGACTTAGAAGAATAAAGAAAAGACCACTTTCGAAGTATGATAAAAAGAAGAAGTCTCCAAGCCTTGGAAGAAGCAGCCTCTTCCGAAGTATAAGTGGCTTCAGAAGTACTTACTCTTCCGAAGCGATTTAACCTTAAGACACTGCTATGAACCAGTGGACACAAGTATGGTCTCTGACACTCCACTGTAGACTTCTGATACAACATGGCTTCTTCCTAAAGAGCCATGTTGTTAACCATACTTTATTCCACTGTTCACCTTTTCATGATAGTACATGTTACCAACTTTAGTTTGTGACAAAAGGTAAGTCAGGGACATGTCCTGACTACCAAATTCAGATAAGACTTTATCCGAGATACCTTAATCTTTAGTCTTGTAGTATAGACTTTAGCTATAGGATCCCAGCTGGTATCAAAGTATATCCGGCTGTAGATAGTATTATATATAGGTTCTCCTTGTAACTCATTGAAGCATAGATCATCTGCTTGTAAGAGTCTTGTATTTTGAGTTGAGAATCAATATATAAAAGTATCTTGAAAATTATCTTTCTGTGTTCTTAGTTATTTTCTATATTGTGATCAACTCTTATTGATTCTTCATACACCCGAGTGTTGTTCTAGGTGAGTTTGAGAGAAAAACATTGTGTATATGTGACAAACACCAATCCTGCAATTGGTATCAGAGCTCCTCAGGCTCTTGATTGCGTGATCTTACCATCCAAATCAACATGTTTTTACTCCTCCCTACCACTCACTCACTCAAATGGCCCTTAACAAATCCGAGGTAGAGATGGGAACAATGAAAAAAGCTCCCATCATTACCCCTGAAAACTTCAGGTCTTGGAGTAGAAGAATAGAAGACTTCATTAGATACCAAGACAGCAGATTATGGAACTCCATTGTCAATGGACCGTACAATCCAAAGGTGGCATCACCTGGTGGAAACGTGTCCATGATAGAGAAGGTTGTCGAGGACTATTCTGATGAAGACATGAAGAAGATGGACATCGATAACAATGCTATGACTATTCTCATGACTGCAATACCAAACTCTATTATGGTGGGGTTCGAGCATTGCAGGATTGCCAAAGAATTGTTTGATGCACTTGCTTAGATGTACTCAAGCTCCAACAACTCAAAGAAGGACTCACTGAAGCAGCAGTTCGAGAACTTCACTCATATTGCTGGAGAGACCCTCAGCCAGAAGTACTTCAGGTATATGGATCTTATCTCTTCCCTTCAGTCTGTGAAAATCACTCCTGAACTTAGAGATCTCACCAGAAAGTTCATGAGTGCTCTTCCTAACGAGTGGACATTCTACTGTGTCTCTATCAAGAGAACAGAAAACTTGAACACTCTTTTCATGACTGAACTCTACGGCATCCTTGATAGATATCGCCTAGAGATGGAGAGTAAGAAGGGCCACCCAACAAGCAGATCCATGAGTCTTCCTGCTAGCAATGCTTTAATGGTTGCTGAAGGCTCATTACCCCTCAACCTTAGCATTTCCTGACTTATCAACAGCCATCCTGCTCTTCTGGACCTTACATCACTTTTCCTGAGACTCCAAGGTCTCAACAGGCTCAACACAACTCCTTCCAGGAAAGTTGTGCCTTTGTTTCAGGAAGTGGACACTTAGGAGAATTTCAATACTGTTTTGATGATCTTGAGTGTTTTAGTCCAGATGATGTAGAGTACATGGACATTGTCCAGCAGATGGCTCTCTTAACTTATAGAGCGAAGAAGTTCTTTAAGAGAACTGGAAGGCATTTCCCTCAAAACCCAACTACCAGCAAGTTCGGGTTTGACAAGACCAAGGAAAAGTGTTACAACTGTAACCAACTGGGTCATTTTGCAAGGGAATGCAAGGCTCCCAAGACCAATCTTGGAACCCCACAGGCCTCTACACATCCCTCGACCTCAAGCCCACTAAGAGGTCAACTAAAACAGCTGCAATGGCTCAAGAAGTTAACTGGAGCTTCATGGTACAGGATGTGACTCCTGCTCAAGCTCTCATGGCCGGAACAGATGATGCCCAGGTATATGAACATCTCTGTACTCCAGCCTGTATAGCTAAAGTTAAACTCTATCAGGACTACAATATGGAAATCAGATCTGATATTGAGTCTTTAAATATTCTAAAATCTAATTTTAAAAGAGCTGAATCTAACTATCAAAAGAAAATTGATGAGTTAAAGAAAACTGTATCTCTTTTAAAACATGAACACACTAACTACAAGACTCAAATCAAGGATCTGATATCCAAATTGTTGAGGCTCAAGCCTAGCTTGTCACTGCTGAGGCTCAGGCCAGGAAGCATGCTATTACTGAGCAGAACTTCCAAGCTATTCTTTCATCATCCTCCCATTCCAAACTCTATTATCAAAACAAAGGAGGGTTGGGAACCAATGAAATCGCTCCACCACACTCCTATGAGTCTATTAGACAGCCTAGATGTGGTATTGAGAGCAAGAGGTTTCAACTGATGACCCTTTCTTTCCAGAGTTGAAGGATGAGGCATCAATAGTGGCCACCATAGGGAAGGAACAGGTATATGTACCATCTCCTCCTGTGAAGATCAAATCCTAACCACTAAAGCCAGAAGAAGCAGAGCTAAAGCTGCTAGAAGAACTGCCAAGAAGGTGGCAGAGTCCAAACTGAAGATTGACCCCAAGCAGAAGGGTGTCATTATCTCAGCTGGATTCCAAGTGGTAGGTACTTCTGATTCAGGAAAAGAATGTAATACCAACATTCCTGTCCTACCAAAGGATCAAAAGTTAAAGAGAAAAGTTACTGATGAAGAAAAGAAGCCCAAGAAACAACAACCCTCACTTTCCTAAAAGACTAACATTGCATGCATCATGTGTGGCCTGCAAAATCACATGGGAAAATATTGTTACTACAATCCTGCAAGCACACATTATGCAAATAATGTTAGGAAAGAAGGAGTCAAGGAAGGTTTCACATTTGGACCTTTTCAAACGGTTCAAGTAATGAAAAAGGGAAGGCTAGTCTCAAAAGTCAGGTTGCTTTTGGAAGAAACTCCTTCTTCTGAAGGGAAAATGGCCTCGGAAGCAAAAGCCAGTAAGGTGGTGAAGGTTCTTCCGAAAAGAAAGAAGCTTCGGAAGAAGGCCATGCTATAAAAGCTTCAACAAGCTCATCCTCCAAGGTCAGCCAAAGGGTGGACTGGAAGATCAAGGAAGATGCTACAGCCCAAACCTCTTCTTTAAAGACCTCTATTGAACCCCCATGCATAACTTTTGGTTCAATTATGTCATTATCTTTGGAAGAACCGAGACCAGCAAGCTTGGGATTCCAAACAAAATTAACAATCTCATCTTATGTGCAGGGACATCCATTTGACAAAAACAACAATGTAGATTGTAGACAGTGGATGCTCAGGCACATGACAGGGAACGGATCTCTACTTCAACAGTTTCAGAACTATGATGGAGGTCTTGTCCAATTTGGAGGTGCGGCCGGGATAGATGGTGGGAGGGAGTATATCCAACGGTAAATTAAAAGTTGACAAAGTTCACTTTGTCAAGCAGCTTGAACACAATCTGTTAAGTGTTTCTCAATTCTGTGATCAAAAGCACCAGATGCTTTTCACAAAACATGAGTGCATTATCCTCAAACCATGGATAATAGTTCCTCCGGAATTGGTGCTTCTTAGATCTCCCAGGAAAGGGGATATGTACAAGCTAGATATGAATAATGCTTCCCCAATGGGTGAAGTATCATGCTTTCTTTCCAAAGCTGATAGTGATGAGTCAACACTGTGGCATAAGCATATGTGTCATGTAAATTTTAAGACAATGAAAATTGGCTAAAAATAACTTGGTACATGGTTTGCCTAAAAAGGAGTTTTTCTGCAAAGATAACTGTGTTGCATGCCTAAAAGGGAAACAACACAGGACATCTCATAAATCCAAATGTGTTAACTCTATCACTACTCCATTACACTTATTACATGGATCTTTTTGGTCCCACAAGTATAATGAGCATGGAAGGAATCATACTGCCTTGTGATAGTTGATGATTTTACAAGATTCACATGGGTATTCTTTTTAAGAACTAAAGATGAAACTGCTGAAACTGAAAATTAAAATCTTTTATTCTTAAAATAGAAAATCAAATTGATCACAAGGTTAAAATAATTAGAAGTGATCAAGGGATGAGTTTAAGAACTTGTTCTTGACTCATTCTGTAACTCAAAAGGGATTGCCAGACAATACAGTGCTCCCCGAACTCCTCAACAAAATGGTGTTGCTGAGAGGAGGAATAGGACACTTATTGAGGCTGCTCGAACTATGTTAGCTGATTTAAAGCTACCTCTAACATTCTGGGCAGAGGCAGTCAGCACTGCATGCTATGTGCAGAACAGAGTTCTTGTAGTTAAGCCACATGGAAAGACCCCTTATGAGCTATGGAACAAGAGGTCACCGTTCATTGGCTTTCTAAGTTCTTTGGAAGCAGGTGTACCATACTAACACAAAGGACAATTTAGCAAAATTTGCTGAAAAGTCAGATGATGCTATCTTTGTTTGATACTCTTCTAGCTCCAAAGCTTACAGAGTATACAACATTAAGAATCAACAATTTGAGAAGTCATCCAATATAGTTGTTAATGAGCACACTCCTTGTGTTAGGGGGAATGGCCCTGATCATATTTTTGATTTAGAATTGTTTCCAAACTATTCTAAACCATCTTGTGAGAATGTTTCAGTTGGAACAGGTGCTCAAAATGATGCTGATGCTACTGCTAATGATCAAGTGTTGAGCTTCCCAGACCTAGTCCAAATTCTCCAAGTGCTACAATACATCAAGCTTCCACTATTCACAGATTTGATAGTTTAACTATAACAAGGAACAGTGAAGCTTCAACAAGTGAATCACTTACTGAGCCTCAAAACTCATCAGGTGATCCACCACAACACCAGGCAGAAGGAAGTAGTATTTTGAAGGAACAGGCAACTGTTAATACTACTTCACAGCCAACCACTGATGATGTTTCTCATTCATTCAATCAGTCCTCATTGAATGACTTCGAAACAGTAGCTGGACAGAGTGTTCTAGTTCCTGAGCAGAATATGTCCAAGCTAGACTTATCTCTGCAACTGGAAGTGATTCCTCGTCTTAGGATTCACAACACTCATCCAACTAAGAACATCATAGGGTATGGAATCGATGCAAGAGGAGCTGCTTCATTTCAAGAGACAGAAGGTATGGAACCTATGTCCACTACCATATGGTCAAGTACCTATAGGCACCAAATGGGTTTTCAGAAACAAGAGAGATGATAGAGGCTTGATCATCAAGAATAAAGCAAGACTTGTAGTTCAAGGATACACTCAAGAGGAAGGAATCGATTATACTGATGTCTTTGCACCAGTTGCAAGACTTGAGGCAGTTAGGATCTTCCTTGCTTATGCTGCATCCAAGGACTTCACTGTTTATCAACTTGATGTCAAGTGTGCATTTCTATATGGGGATATAGATAGGGAAGTCTATGTATGCCAACCTCCAGGATTTGAAGACCCACAACACCCCAACTATGTGTGTAAGTTGGACCAAGCTCTGTATGGGCTGCACCAAGCACCTAGGCTGTGGTATGAGACTTTGTCTCAGTTTCTTCTAAAGAATGGCTATGCTAGAGGTACCATTGATAAGACTCTTTTCATCAGAAATTCTGGAAAGGACATCTTGCTCATTCAAGTCTATGTTGATGACATCATATTTGGTTCTTCAAATGACCAAATGTGCAAGGACTTTGAGAGCATTATAAAGAAAAAGTTTGCGATGAGTTCCATGGGAAAAATGGACTTTTTCCTTGGAATTCATGTAAAGCAGATGAAGGAAGGGTTTTTCATTAATCAATCTAAGTATGTCTCTGACATTTTAGAAAGATTTGAAATGAAAGATTGCAAGCTTGCCAAGACACCCATACCCAGAAACCATAATCTTTGTCCTGACCTTGAGGGGGAGGATACTGATCAACATCAGTATAAGGCAATTATTGGTTCTCTGATGTATCTCACAGCTAGTAGACCTGATATCATGTTTGCTACTTGTATCTGTGCAAGATATCAGGCTGCTCCAAAGGTGTCTCACCTAGCTACTGTTAAGAGAATCCTCAGATACCTCAAAGAAGCACCTAAACTAGGTCTCTGGTATCCCAGAAACAAAGATTTCAATCTCTATGGATACTCTGACAGTGACTATGGAGGCTGCAATGTTGACAAGAATCAACATCAGGAGGATGTCATTTCTTGGTGGAAGGATCATCTCATGGCAATGCAAGAAACAATCCTATGTCTCTACATCAACTGCTGAAGCTGAATACATTGTTGCTACTAGCTACTGTGCTCAACTGCTATGGATTCAAAATCAGATGTTAGACTATGGATTCAACTTTATGAGTACTCCTATCCATATTGACAACAATAGTGCTATCTCAATTACTGAAAATCCGGTGAAGCACTCCAAGACAAAGCATATTGACATCAGGTATCATTTCATTAGAGATATTCATGAGAAAAATCTAATTAAGCTAATCAAAGTTGATTCAAATGAATAATATGCTGATCTGTTCACCAAAGCGTTTGATGAACAAAGATTTAAGTATCTCATAACAACTATTAGGCTGATAAACATTGATTAATTTAATCTCTTTTGAAAACCTTTTTAATATGTAAGTCTTGTGTCAATACAATTTAAGACCTGTTATCAGAAGTTCTCTCCAAAATTTTCTAAGTGTAAATTCCTTCCGAAGAGAAATTAACCCTCGGAAGACATTCTCATATCTTCCGAAGCAAGATTTCTCAATGGATAACTTTCTTCTCGGAAGAATTTTTGGCCTCGGAAGAAGCGATTGATTGCATATCAGATCTACTTCCGAGACTTATAGATTCTCCATTCGGAAGCAACTCTAACCTTCGGAAGCAAAGTTTTGGCTTCGAAAGTAGGAATTGCCTTCGGAAGACAAGTTACCTTCAGAAATGTTTTCCACTCGAAGAGAGATTCTACTGTGTAACGTAAATCTCTTGGCCCCACACTGCAAAAAGCAAAGATATTGTTAATGATGTCGGATTATTTAATTGATTTTAACCTTACCGGCACTGTCAATTCATCCACTAAACCGTCACATCACCTTATCCTAACCTCCATTACCGCCTTACCACCCTCTTTTAAATAATCTCGACTGTTCAATTTCATCTTCTTACTTGCAATTTTTACTGCCTTAGAAATTTCTCCTCTCCAAATTTACCCAAGCTCAATATCATCTACACTCACCTTTCCCAAATGGCACTCAACCCTCAGCACAACCAAGTCGCACTTCTTGATTCTTCAAAAGATGCTGACTTCTTAGAAATTATCTCCTTTCTCACCCAATCAACCTACTACACTGCCCTTACTACCCTAAATGGGATTCGTGTACTGCGGTCCAGCATCTGCGGACAGGAGTTGATTGCCACTAACAACTCATCAGGGAGCACCTTGAACTTCATGATGAAGAGCTCCTACTAATTCCAAAGGAAGATTTGGATAGCACTTATATCCTAATGGGATATGGTGGAGACATCAACAGGTCGACTGTTTACAAGTTCAACTTCTCCTACAATTGGAAGTTCCTCCTACATGTTGTTCTTTATTGCTTGTCCAACAAATCCGAGGATGGATCACATCCCTTATGAACGAGGTTGATTAGTTCATGGATTGGTGAGAGGCTTGAGCTTCAATTACTCACGATTTGTGTTTTCAAATCTGATAAGGAATCTGCAAAGGGAGACATTCTTCATGTATCCTAGATTCCTTGAACACATAATCAACTATGAGTTGGACCAGAGCATGCTTGTCTGTGCAGCTGCTCTGACTGTTCCCTACATGCGGCCTACCATCTTCAAAACATTGAAGAAGGTATCCACCAACTTCACTGGAAGGTACACCACTTTGCTTCCAGGTATGATTGAGCGCATAGCTCCTGGTGACATCCCTATTCACCCCACAGGTGATGAACCCACACCAGCAACCACCACCACAATGCCAGCAGTACCTTCTCCACCCATCACCATCACTTATCAAAGACGCCCTAAATGAACCCTTGTTCAATCTACTCTGATTGAACAAGCTCCTCCTGTTCAATCCAAAAAGACTAGAGTGGAAACATGGGCTCCCACTCAGTCAGAGGTCTCTCCATCCTTCTCTTTTGACCTCAATTTGGGTTTTGAGTCTCCTCAGTCTCAAACCCAAGAGCCCGATACCCAAACCAACAGCCCTCAGAATGAGTATCTACACTCTTCTGAGCAGCCAAGAAGGGACAACCCTACCAGGGGCTTAATGCCTGTAGACATTGACCAAAGTCCCGGGTCAGTAGGCTTAACCTCCCTATCTTTCACTGACCTTCTATTCAAAATTGATGAAGAGATAACATCTCTCCATGGAAATGAAGTGATCTACAATACCCACTTCAAGATCAACAGAGCCCAGAGAAATCTCTTATCTCTACCCCCATCAGCAACCAATAACTAAGGTGAGTCCCACTGATATGGAGGGGACTCATGTAGATTCAGCTGCCATTATAGAAGTGCCTTAATGGACCTTGTGGACAGTGGTAACATCTCTCAGACTGAATCTACGGCAACCGAGCCCTTTGGTGACTCTGAAAGAGACATCATTGAGCATGGGAAACCAGGGTGCCAAGAAACCACATCTGGTGGTGAGGCTGAACATACTAGGTATGTTACCTCATCTCCCTGGGATTCTTCAAAAGAAGATGAGGAAGCATGCAACTCCTTGTTAAAGACCTTCTATCTAAAGTCTCAAACCTTGAATCCTTGGTTAGGACTTTAGAAGCAAGGTTTGCCACTCAGCAACTGAGATTGACAATCTCAAGGCTCAACTAGCTGAGAAACAGACAGAGAGGTATGTTAGGCATGTACCTATTCAGGTCTCACTGAATTCTTCCTCTAGCTCATCTAGCTCTCAAGATGATGCTATCAAAAAGAGGGAGAATGTTCAAAGACAAATACACGAGGAACCCATAGCTGACCTTCAACTTCAACATCTTCCTCTCCCATCATCTCAGCAACTAAGCCACCTCAAGTCATTCTTCAGATTGACCCAAGGATGCTCAATGATCTCTACAGACTCTTCACCAAGTTTCTGTTGAGATCCTCCTTTGAACAGCCAAGCCATGATGCTGCAATAATCTACTTTGGAGCTGAAGAGATTCAGAGGCTGACAACACCTTCTACCACTATGGAAGAAGTTGGTCAACCTAAGGTCCACATGGAATCTAAGATTCAATTCGAAGGGGAAATGGGGACTGATGGCCCCACAACTGAAATAGTTGGGATAGAATCTGCATCTCCTCAAACTTCCGAAGCTGAAGTTAAAGCCTTGGAAAAACAAGCTGAATCTTCCGAAGCTGAAATGGAAGCTGCGGAAGGACTGTTTAAGATGTCCGAGGAACTGAACATCACAGATGCAATCCTTGAAATGGCATCTGAGGTGAATAATGAGGACTTTCCGATGCCACCTCCATCCCAAACACCATCTCTGTCTCTCTCACAATCAGAAACCTCTCTCCAAGAACCACCACAGTTAGGATCTTCAAAAGACAAAGGAAAAAGGAAGATGACTGCGGAAGAGCTTCAGAAGATGAAGAGATTGAGAAACTCAAAAAGAAAGGAAGACTTCAAACTGAGAAGTTGCTAGCTGCTAGTACAAAAGCATCTGCATCCAATCAGGAGGCTGTCATCAATAAGAGGAGAGAGGAGATCATTGATCAGCTCATTGAGTTGGGAGCTGCCAATGAAGAAACACTCCTGCTACCATTAGAGGAGTTGGTGGATCTAGAGAAGGGAACCAGGCTGAAACTTGAGGAAGAAGCCAGGTTGGCCTTGGAGATAGATGAAAAGAAACAGAAGAAGTTGAATTGCAGCCAAGGAGAGACAGGGTGAACTTCCTACTCTTTAGAGGCTTTGAACTTCAAGAACTTTCTCCACACAATGATGATACGATCCTCTGGCTCTACAACAAAGAGCAGGATCAAATGGAGAAAGAAAGGGAAAAGGCTGCAAAAGAACATGCCAGAGAGAAGAAGAAGAAGGAAGAAGAGGCTAGGGTCACTGCCTCCAAGAAGTTCACTGAGAAAGCTTGGATGAAGGACTATTTTCGGGCTTATGGATTCTCTGGTAGGCAGGTGGGTCCCATGTCTGAAAGGACACTCCAACGGATTGTCAGTGAAATTAAGGCTGACATCTGGATGGGGAAAAGGAAAGAGATGTATAGAAGGGTAAAAGGATGACCTTCACTGCTTCTACCCAACCATAACCTGAACCTTCACCCTTACCATTCACCATTGAACCTGAACCTTTCACCCCTGAACCCACATCACTACCCTCACCTACTCCTTCACCTCAACCACCCAAACTTCCCATCATCCAACCCAAAACACTAGCCAGAACCTCTGAACCTAAACCTACCCAATTACCATCCAGACCATCCTCTCAGCCTTCTCACATCTCTCCCTTGAGGAGTTTAAGGCAATCAGGACGAAGCTCGTCAACAGCACTACTCTGAGCGAAGTCTCTTGTGTAGAAGACTCTATCAACATCACCTATGTTGATGGTTCTTCAAGTTCCCTCACAAGAGATAAATTCCTTGATTTGCCTAGAGGAACTTTGGACCAAGCTGCGAGACTTCTGGGACTCAACTCAGATTCTTTGAATGATGAAGAGAAGAAGCTCAGAAGGAATCTGGTGACTCTTCTAGATACAAAGAAAGAGGACAAGATTCCTAGTCAGTCTCTTGTGCCCAGAAGGAAGATAATCCAGTGGAGGTTTGATGAACCTTCTCATAACTTTGTTGTGGAAAGGGAGTATGGTGAGTAATAGACTCAATGCAACCTTTCTGCTACACTCTAGCAGGTTCGACACTGCTGAGCTAGTAGAGAAGCCATTCTCCAACCCCTCCACTCTGAAACTGATGCACTCATCAGAACATCTCAGCAGTCTTCATCTAGCTGATTTAACTACAAAGGCAAAGATTGAAGAAGGGTTGAAGTTGAGAAGAAAGGAAGACAAGGAAAGATCTCCCACCAAAGGTACTGCCTTTCTACAGATAGTGGAAGGTCCTGAATTGGAACCTATAGTTTGATGGGAATATGACTATAGTTCCCATCAACTAACTTTTTTTAGAGGGAAACAACAAAGGGTACATGTTATCCAAGGTGACAGACTGGATTTCCTATCTACCAAGGATCTGTTCAAACTTCTCAGCACCACTTTAGGGAAGAACAAGAGACAGACAAATATTTACTCTCCTTGGTGCTGAAAGTTTTGAGAAGTCGAGACAAGTGAAGTTTTGGTAGCATCAGCCTAGGGGGAGTTTGTTGGATTAAGAAGAAGGCTAATGCAACCAAAACTATGTCACATAAGTTATTTTGGTGTTGCATGCAAAAGGCTTCCGAAGCTTAGCATGGAACTTCTAAGTTGTAGAGTTCTTCCGAAGACAAAATGAAAGATCAACTTCCGAAGACAGAACTTTACTTCCGATGACAAGTGCATAATTCCGAAGTTCAAGACTTAGAAGAATAAAGAAAAGACCACTTCCGAAGTATGATGAAAAGAAGAAGTCTCCAAGCCTTGGAAGAAGCAGCCTCTTCCGAAATATAAGTGGCTTCAAAAGTACTTACTCTTCCGAAGCCATTTAACCTTCGGAAGACACTGCTATGAACCAATGGACACAAGTATGGTCTCTGACACTCCACTGCAGACTTTTGATACAACATGGCTTCTTCCTAAAGAGCCATGTTGTTGACCATACTTTATTCCACTGTTCACCTTTTCATGATAGTACATGTTACCAAACTTTAGTTGGGGACAAAAGATAAGTCAGGGACATGTCCTGACTACCAAATCTCAGATAAGACTTTATCCGAGATACCTTAATCTTTAGTCTTGTAGTATAGACTTTAGCTATATGATCCCAGCTGGTATCAAAGTATATCTGGCTATAGATAGTATTATATATTAGGTTCTCCTTGTAACTCATTATAAGCATAGACATCATCTGCTTGTAAGAGTCTTGTATTTTGAGTTGTGAATCAATATATAAAAGTATCTTGAAAAGTATCTTTCTATGTTCTTAGTTACTTTCTATATTATGATCAACTCTTATTTATTCTTCATACACCCGAGTGTGTTCTAGGTGAGTTTGAGAGAAAAACATTGTGTTTATATGACAAACACTAATCCTGCAAATACTTTATTCTTCTAAGCAGATTGTTCATCCGCATTTCTTCTTGGACTTGAGGGATTTCAGCAGAACAATCATCAAATCACTCATTGAGTTGGCATGTATGATCCTTTCAAGGGTCCAACAATACTCCCCCTAAGGATTATACAACCAAGTTTTCCTCAATGTTTGGGTGGTGATTGATGTTGTGAAGATTCTGCTAGGTCTTCTGGGGGTAAGATGAATGTAGCTTTGGTGGGATCCAGTATAGCTTTGATCATATTCATGAAGTCTGTAGCTTCTGACATCCTTTCTCTGCTTAACACATGAATCTTCATCTTGCTCATATTGTAGATGGTTCTATTGGCAGCTTCTTTAGTAAAATTGGCTCCCATATAGAAATTGTAGAAAGTCCATATCTATGTATTAGTAAGCTCCCCCCCACATCAACTCTAGTTTTACAATGTTGCCAAGCTGCAGTGGTGTCTTTTTCTTCTTTCTTTTCTCTCTTTTAATTCATATTTGATCATATGCCAACTTCAGTAGCTTGATGCACCTAAGAAAGAAGTGCATGTCCAACTCTCCCAATTTATTATTCAGTTCCCTGAAATGTCTGGTGTATATGTAATGGATATATGATTCATCAAGCAGTCTAACCTCATATCCACTAAATAATCTGATTTCAGCTCCCTCCTTTCCTCCCCACTTCCTTTTAATTACCATCTCATAGGTTTTCTCATCATAGTATACATTTGAGATAGGTGTGGAGGAGTGAGTACCAGACATCATTTTCCTTTTTAATGATTCTGTAGGCTTTAACTTAGCTTAGGGAATATAATTTCTTCTGCTTGCACCTTTTTCTTCTTATCAAGGTGATTGACAAATGTTTTATCTTTTCTCAAGCATAGTGTCTTAATGAATTGAAGTTGTTTGTTCTTCTAAACATCTTAAGTATGTTCTCAAATTCATATCCCCTAAACATAGTTGCATGATTGATCAGTTCAAGTTGAGCTAGCTCCTTCAAATCATGAATCTCCAGGGCATTTAAAAGAGCTGAGTACTCTGTAAAGAATTGTACTAGCCCTGAGATCCTCTTCACCATGAACATATTCCATGTACTGTCATACTTCCAGGCTATTATCTTTTGATCTACCTTACCCTTAGGAGTAGACACCCCTCTGATTAGTTCTGCAGTAGTTAGTCCTTCTTGCAATTTCAACTGAGATGGTTCTGCAAACCATTCAGGGTACTTGTGGAGCACAGGGGCAAGTAGTTCTTGGTCTTTCTGGTTCAGCATCATGTCTTCAGCTGATACTCTACTTCTTGGTTTGGTGCTTGCTAATTCTTCTTCCAACTTCTTGAGTTTTTCTTTCTTCTCATTAATCAATTGAAGAGTTGCAACCCTTAATGAGTTTGTCTTCATGTTTCCAATCCTTCTTCTCGTGAACCCCTGACTTGAGAGATATTCCTTCATTTCTTATTAGACATATTATAAGGATCAGGAAATAATGGTTCATGGGATGGAGATGATTTCTTCATTGAAGACAACTTGTGTAGGGGACCCCTTCTTGGCAAGGTCTTTCATACCCGGTTGATTTCTTCAAAGAGGAGTCTTTATGCTTTGGAGTATCCTTGGTGATTGCTTTCTCATATTCTGTTTCAATGTTTGGATCAAGCAGCCTTTTCACTTTGTTTTCTTCTTTCATCCCTCATATGTCATTCCAAACACTTCATCAGGATCATATCCTTGATTGATCAGAAACATGGATTTAATCATCAAGTCATTAGTTTGTGCTTTGGATACCATGTCTTCCACTGCCTGTTCTGCTTTCATGGGACTATCCATAAGAACATCCTTTTCAGCTTCATATCCACCAGCAATCTCACCTTCTTCTAAATCAACCGCACCAGCCAATTTCTTCAATTGAGCTTCTGCCTGCTCATGTTCTTCCAAAAATCAGCAATTGCTGCTAGACTTCTGGGGTCATCATTTTGTTTCTTAACTGGTTCTTCTTCAAGTATTGGTCTTTCACCCTTAGCTTTTTCAGCTAAGTATTTCCTTTTTCATGAGTAAGTTTGAAGTTGAGGGCTAGAGGTTTCAGCTTGTTCTATTGGTTCAGGTAACTTTTCAGGTGTGCTTGCTCTTGATCATTCATTTTACTTTTCTCCTCCTCTTTATGTTATGTTTCTGTTTCTTCTTTCCTTTCTTTTTCATACATTTCCTTTATTTTTTCTTTTTGTTCTTCAGATAAAGAGATAGCAGGGACAATTTGCAAAGTCAATTCCTTCTCCAAAGGCACTGGTGATTTAAGGATAAAAATAATAGGCTCTGAATCAGTTCTTTGGTTGTTTACAAATTCCTAAAAGTCATCATCAATGCTGAATTTTTCAGATGAAAAACTATCCAATGCACTGAAGAGTTCTTCAAATTCAGTTTTTTCATAGTTACTAGAAGTTCCGAGTTCTAATGAAGCAAAAGAAGAGGTTCTTTTGGGTGTAGCAACCTAACAAGCAAGGTGTTTGAAGGGCTTGGGGTATCATGGATTGAGGCCTTCTCTTTTGAAGATTAGTCACTCAAAAGCATCATCATCTTCATCTATTTCGATCTTGTTTTGCTACTGCAAGGTAGTTTATGGCAGCTTCTTTATGGCTGTCCATAATGCTCGTTTTATGTCTTCTTTGCTTGTCTATTCACATAAATGATCCTTGTTAAATGGGTTTGTTTTGTACACTAATATGGTCACCTTAAGAACATATATTTCAGTTTTGAAAATCATTCAAAAACTAAGATTATCCGCTGCGTTTTCTGAAAGTTTAAATGGTTAAACTACATTTTATGTTCTTGCAAATCCAACAATGGCATCAAGAGCCGGTTATGTGGATGACTTGCTTGATTTGTCCTTTAAAATTGGTTTTAAGGATGTTTATAGACTTGTTATAGGCTGTTTTTTGGGCTGCTATGTTTTGTTTGAATGATTCCCCAACTTTCAAGTCATATCACATGCTTGTGATTAGATCTTGAAAGATATGTATCATGATATGTTGATTGTTTGGACAATGTTTAAAACCAAAAATTTCAGTTTATGTTGGCTGAAATTTGAAGGTTTTAAGTGGGGTTTCATTGTATGTTTTGATGATATGATCCTTGGTTGTTAGTGTGCATAACCTAGCCTTTGACCTTGTGTTGTTTGGATGCTTGCAATGTTTGTTTTGGTTGTTATTCATTGGGTTGTAATATTATTCATTTGTGCTTTGTTTAAAAATGTAATTTGTCTATTTATTCATTGGGATGTAATAATAGATTAGGAGCCTTTCTTTTTACTAGAAAATGTATTAGGATATATATTTTGTAAAAGAAGATGCTCGGGATGGAAGCACAATGGAAGACACAAAGAAGGACTCGATGCATATGGATGCAAGTTCAAGTGGGAGTCCATCAAGACCCTATTTGTTGTTTTCAACCCTTAGGAAAGACCTAATGACCACACTTGTGATGGCAAATAAGTATGGTCACAATTGTTGCTAAGGTTATGCACATTATGGTTGTTTATGCTTATGACTTGTTTGGATGTTTGTTATTTAATTGAGTGGTTGAATTTTGACATGCATTACAAAATTATTAACAAACTTAACAAGTTATTAAAATGATGGTTCTTAATCATTAAAAGGTAATAAAATGTTATTAAATTGATTTAATGGTTTTAAAGATTAGAATTGGTTTTAATCAAAGGACCATCGGGTACCTTGTATTTGAAAGCATGCAAATACAAGTACATAGAGTTTTCTAAACTAGAATTATGAAATCTCTAAACTTTTGACTAACAAGTTCAACACTATCCTTTTGCACACACTTGAATCATTTGGAAACTCTTAATGGGATAAAGGTCACCTAACCATTTAGAGGGAACTTATGATTTAAGGTGGGGATACCACATTGGTGGGATGAAGGTCACCTAACCACTTATGTGGGTAAACTCACACGTGTGTGCAAGTAGGGTAACTTGATTTGCAAACCATGTTAAATGGATCACCTAAATATGGTTTCCAAATGGTGTTGATGGGATTAACGTGCTGACTTTACATATGATGTTTAAAGGTCGATCCCATACATCTAGAAGTTGCAAATGGTTGCAACCGTCAATCGTTGACCACCTTATTAATTTAAATCGTGGGATAAAGGTCACCTAACCACAATTTGAATATAATGTTGGGTTCTAGATTTTAATAGTAAAATGGCCTTAAAAGGCATTAATATTAAAATTGGCTATATCGCAAAAATACTAAAATAAAACTTTGTTAAATTTTGTAGATGGCCTCACATAATGATAATTCCGATAACTCATCGTGCCAACCAATCTCTACGAGCGATCCTCCAAAAGGAACGTCTAAATCATAACAACTTTATTGACTGGTATCGAAACTTGAGAATCGTTCTCAAGCAAGAGAGAAGATCGTATGTTTTAGACGACCCTATCCCCGATCAACCTAGCGAGGATGATGAGGAGGCCTACAACGATTGGCTGAAATACACTGAGGACTCCGTCCAAGTGTTGTCTCATGCTTGCAAGCATGACTCCGGATCTCCAAAAGGAGTATGAACACCACAGAGCTTACGACATGATAACCCAGCTGAAGGAAACGTTCCAACAGCAAGCAAGGGTTGAGCGCTTCGAAACGGTTCGAGCACTCCATGCATGTCGTATGGATGACAACCAATCTGTTTCATCTTATGTACTTAAGATGAAAAGTCACATTGACCGCCTCGAGAGGCTTAATTTTCCCGTCTCGAAGGAATTGGCAACGGATTTGATCCTGAATGGCCTTACCAAGAGGTTCGAGACATTCGTGATGAATTACAACATGAATGCTTGGGACAAAAGCATTGGTGAGCTTCACTCAATGCTCAAAACTGCCGAGGCGGCCATGGGTAAAAGGGTTTTACCCGTTCTCACCATCAATGAAGGTGGGAACAATAAAGGCCTCGTCCCGCACCTAAGGCAAAAGTTGCCAAGGGCAAGGGACCCGCTTGGGAAAGGGGAAAGGGTGGCAGGGTGCCACCCAAACCACAAGAGAAAAAGCAAAAGGTTGCTACTAACGACCCATGCTTCAAGTGGGGAGATTGGACATTGGGCAAGGAATTGTCCTGTCCATCTCCAAGAGTTGAAAGCAAAGAGGGATGCCGGGCAGACCTCAGGTACAATATACATGATCCATATTGATTTAAACATGATATCCTCTAACACATGGGTATTAGATACCGGATGTGGAACTCACATTTGCAATTTGTTGCAGGGGTTCAAAAGAAGTAGTGACTTCAAGAAAGGGGATGTAAGCCTCTACATGGGCAATGGGCTAAGTTCAAGTTAAAGCCCCTGGTGACTACATCTTGAAACTTCCAAATGGTTTGGAAGTGATTTTGAACAATGTTTTGTATGCTCCTAGTTTGACTAGGAATATTATCTCTGTAGCCCTGTTAAAACAATTTGGATATGTATTATCCTTTATTGAAAATGATATTCATGTTTCTTTAAATGGTATGTTCTATTTTAAAGCCATTCCCATTAATGGTATTTATGAATTGGCTCATGAAAATACTCTAAATAGCTCATTGTACCATACTAACACCAAGAAACTCAAGTGGGACTTGAGTGATACCTATCTTTGGCATTGTCGTCTTGGTCATATAAAAAAGAAACGTATACAAACACTTCAAAAGAATGGTCTTTTAAAAACAAATGAATATAATTCTTTGATGTATGTGAATCTTGTTTACAAGGGAAATATGACTAAGGCACCCTTTAGTGGAACTAATGAAAGGGCAAAAGATTTATTAGGAATCATACATTCAGATGTATGTGGTCCTTTAAGCCAATGACTAGGAATGGTGAAAGATACTTCATTACCTTTACCGACGATTATAGTCGCTATGGGTATGTGTACTTATTAAGGCACAAAGATGAAGCCTTTGAAATGTTCAAAATCTTCAAGAATGAAGTAGAAAAAAACTTAACAAGTCAATTAAAGTTCTCCGTACCGATAGAGGAGGTGAATACCTGAGTGATGTTTTTCAAGATCATCTTAGGAGTTGTGGGATTGTCTCACAACTCACTCCACCTGGAACACCACAACATAATGGTGTGTCTGAGAGGAGGAATCGAACCTTATTGGATATGGTTCGATCTATGATGGCTAGGAGCACAATACCTCTATCATTTTGGGGTTCGCTCTGCTCTCCGCAGCCCGTATTCTAAATATGGCCCCAACCAAAAAGGTGGAAAGGACACCTTTTGAGATATGGCATGGAAGGGTTCCATCTCTATCATACTTAAGGGTCTGGGGTTGTGAGGCTTATGTTAGGACTCCCACCCCAAACAAGTTAGAAGTCAGACACCAAGTGCATCTTTGTTGGATATCCTAGAGATTTATGGGATATTATTTCTATGACCACTGGAACAAAAGGTGTTTGTTGCCAGAAAGGGTGAGTTCTTAGAAGCAAAGTTTCTTATGGAAGGAACTAGCAGTAGAACAGTGATCTTGAGGAGGATCAAGAACCACAACCCGATGCACATTTGGTTGAAACTAGCACTCAACATGAGGATGTTGAAGATGATCATATGGTTGATCAATACACACAAAACGTTCGCAGAAGTGGTAGAACTAGTAATCCACCTGAAAGATACGGATTTTTCATGGATGGATGCTATGTGGTAGATTCAGATGAACCAACCACATATCATGATGCAGTGTCCAATTCGGATTGTGACAAATGGCACGAGGCCATGAGCGTTGAGATGCAATCCATGCATGACAATCAAGTATGGGACTTGTTGTTCCACCTCCTAACTCAAAAGTAGTTGGAAGCAAATGGGTTTTCAAGAAGAAAACCGATATGCATGGAAACTTGGATACTTATAAAGCTAGACTTGTAGCAAAGGGTTTCACTCAAACTCAAGGGGTTGATTATGATGAACCTTCTCACCTGTTGCGATGCTAAAGTCTATAAGAATATTGTTTGCCATAGCTGCTCATTATGATTATGAGATTTGGAAAATGGATGTCAAAACCGCTTTCCTAAATGGATATCTTGAGGAAGATGTCTATATGGTTCAGCCTGAAGGTTTTGTCGATCCAAAACATTCTAATAAAGTATGCAAGTTAAAGAAATCCATCTATGGATTGAAACAAGCATCGAGAAGTTGGAATCACCGCTTTGATGAGGAAGTAAAGAAATTTGGCTTCATCAAAACGCTGATGAGGCTTGTGTGTATAAGAAGGCTAGTGGGAGCACAATAACTTTCCTAGTATTGTATGTTGATGACATACTACTATTTGGAAATGACATTCCACCTTGGAAGGTGTAAAAACCTGGCTTGGAAGTTGTTTTTCCATTAAGGATCTTGGTGAAGCCGCCTATATTCTAGGAATAAAGATCTATAGGGATAGATCAAGGCGGTTGATTGGTTTGAATCAAAGTGCGTACATTGATAAGATCTTGAAAAGGTTCAAGATGGAAAACTCAAAGAAAGGTACCGTACCAATTCAAAGAGGAACAATATTGAGTACGACTCAATGTCCTAGCTCAAAGGATGAGCAAGATAAAATGAAGGCAATCCCATACGCATCTGCTATTGGATCCATCATGTATGCGATGATATGCACTCGACCAGACGTGTCATGCGCCTTAAGCATGACAAGCCGTTACCAGCAAAATCCTGGAAGCAGTCATTGGATGGCTGTTAAGAACATACTTAAGTACCTAAGGAGGACAAGAGACATGTTCTTAATCTATGGATCTGGTGATGAGGAACTCGTTGTAAAGGGTTACACGGATGCGAGTTTCCAAACCGATCGTGATGATTCTCGGTCGCAATCGGGATATATTTTCATTCTGAATGGAGGAGCAGTCTCTTGGAAAAGCTCCAAACAGGATGTGGTGGCTCTATCAACTACAGAATCAGAATACGTCGCCGCCTCATTGGCAGCTCAAGAAGCTGCATGGTTAAAGAAATTCATTGCCGATCTGGGGGTTGTCCCTTCCATTCAGGACCCCCTAGAGATCTTTTATGACAACGAGGGTGCGATTGCTCAAATCAAGGAACCTCGTGCTCATCAAAAGACTAGGCACATTGAGCGGAGATTCAACTACATACGAGATGAAGTTGAAAAGGGAAAGATATGTATTCACAAAGTTCATACAGATCAAAACATTGCGGATCCTCTCACGAAGCTCTTGAAAAGGCAAAGCATGAAGGTCATACTTGTGCCATGGGACTTCGATATTCTAGTGATTGGATTTGATATGTAAATTTGTATTTGGATATGTGGAACTCTTTATTTGAATAAAATTACTTGGTTATAATGTTTCAATTAATGTTTCAATTTTAGCATGTTAATCCATGAGTAATATATTCACTCTAAATGTCCGTAGTCGTTCAAACTTGTGGGAACAAGTGTGAGGGTAAGACTATTATGAACTTGGATTGGTTGATATACATAAGGATGAATATAGAGCAATGGGTTGCTACCAAGGTTCATGGATATTTGTGGGATGCAAATATTGGACAGACCTGCATCTCAAATATTACTACATGGAATCTTTTGATTGATCATAAGTAAATTTGAGTAAAGGCGAATATCATTTGGTATCCTCAGACCTGAGATACATATTGGGTTTTGATATTCACCAAGTATTATACCTTGAGCTTATTCTTCACTGTCCTGAAATAGTGGACAGTGCATAAGGGTATGTTCAGGCATGACACGAGGTGTTTGTGAGAAACGTATGTTATCAAGATGGAATTTGTTCCTCTTATTCGTTGAGAGTTAGATGTCTAAGGCCTGATTAAGTTAAATCAACAAGGAATGATCATTCTGTGTCCTTGGATTTAACATGACATCTGTGACAAAAGGATAGATGATTAATTCACCTAAAAACATTTCAAGTATGGTACTTGAAGAGGATGATGTTATTGAATGGCACTTAGTCATACGTATTAAGGGTAGTAAACCGTTGTTAGGCGGTATTTACTACTTACATCAATCTTCTATGAATCTTGTGCAAGTGGGAGATTATTGGATCTTATATGCCCAAGACATATAAGATTGATGTGGTTAGTGCGTAATGATCCAAGTCAGGTCATACCCAATAACAAGTTAGACAAACACCATCAAATATTTGTTTAATGATAGGATCATGCAACAAATATAGACACCTAATTTAGAAAATTGGTTTTCTAAATATTGCTTTTATGTTAGAGAAAAATTATATGGATGATTTTGTTCAAGAGAGATTTATTTGTTTCATTATTTAAAATGGTTAGATAATGACTTATAAAAGAGTGTTGTGTTATAAAATTACAACTAGGTTTTAATTTTACAACATGATTAATAAAAGGGTGCAACTTATACAAAATAAAAGTGTGGGAAAACTTGTTTTGTTTTTAAAACTTGCGGCCGCCCAAGGACATTGGGAGAACCCCTTTTTGTCTTGGTTCTTGCATGACTTAACTTATGCAACACACCACAATCACTCTCCTAAGACTCTCTCTCTCACACACACTAAAACTCTCTCAACTTGGCTGCTTGATTTCGAGCTTGGAGCAGAAAGTTTGGGGCTGAAGTTCCGAGTTCTAGTGAAGCAAAAGAAGAGGTTCTTTGGGTGTAGCAACCTAACAGCAAGGTGTTTGAAGGGCTTGGGGTATCACGGATTTGAGGCCTTCTCTTTTGAAGATTAGTCACATCAAAGCATCATCATCTTCATCTATTTCGATCTTGTTTTGCTGCTGCAAGGTAGTTTATGGCAGCTTCTTTATGGCTGTCATAATGCTCGTTTTATGTCTTCTTTGCTTGTCTATTCACATAAATGATCCTTGTTAAAGGGTTTGTTTTGTACACTAATATGGTCACCTTAAGAACATATATTTCAGTTTTGAAAATCATTCAAAAACTAAGATTATCCGCTGCGTTTTCTGAAAGTTTAAATGGTTAAACTACGTTTTATGTTCTTGCAAACCCAACAAGAGTCATCTGTGTTTCTAGAATACACTACCATATCTAGACTTTGATATTTAAACTTTGTTTGACTTGCCTCACCTCCTTTTTCTTCATTTTCAGACACATACTTGTTATCATCCTTTTCTTGTTCTTCATCTTCTTTTCGTCATCCACTTTACTTCTTTGACTTTCGATTATCAGTTCTAGTTCAGAGATTCTTCTGTTTTGACCTTGAAGCTCTTTTTCAAGACTAGAAATGATTTCTGCTTGTTCCTCAATGATGTTTTCTTGTTCCTCCATTGCTATAGTTTGAATAGCAAGAGTGTCCACATGACCACTGATTCATCTCTAGAATGGTTTAGTGCAGCTTTTAGGTACTCAATCTCCTTGTCTTTTTCTTTTCTTTCAGCTGCATATTTCTCTTTTAGTTCTTTCAATTCACTTTCCTTCTCATCCAGTTCTAAAATTCTTTCATTAATGATTCTAGCTCTCCTGTTTAAGGTTCTTTCCATCCTTTCCACTTTAAGTAAGAGCTCAGAGATTAGTTCATCCTTTTCATCAGGTCTTTTGATGTTAGATTCAACATAGCTCTCTGAAGGAGCAGCCTCAGAAGGTGCTTTCATAGCAAGGATTTGATCATGATGATCGTCCTCATCAGAAGATGATTTCGATGATTTAGATGCACTTGTTGATCCTTCTATTTCAGCAGGGTGATCATGGGATGATGGTAAAGGTTGGTAAGGAGACATAGGTGATTGATGTGGTGGTGATATTGGAAATTGATGATGTGGTGATATAGGTGTAGGTTGAGGGGTTGTTTGTGGTGTTGGTTGAGGTGATTGTTGTGGTTGTGGTGATGGTTGTGGTGATGGTTGTGGTTGTGGTGATGGTTGTGGTGATGGTTATGGTGAAGGTTGTGGTGATGTTTGTGGTAATGTTTGTGGAGATGGTTGTGGTGAAGGTTGTGGTGAAGTTTGTGGTAATGTTTGTGGAGATGGTTGTGGTGAAGGTTGTGGTGAAGTTGTGGTAATGTTTGTGGAGATGGTTGTGGTGAAGGTTGAGGTATTGGTTATGGTGGAGGTTGAGCTATTGGTTGTGGAGGTGGTTGAGCTTGACCTGTTTGATTTAATTGTTGAATCATCCAAGGAAGAAGGGGTGAGTGGGCACCATTGTAAAAGTTCCTTGGGTCCTTCTTCTTGATGTACTTATAGGATCTTGCATCATAGTGAGGGATGTTAAGCACAGGTCCTTCATTAACAATGTCATGAAATGATTCATTGATTAGACATTGAATGAATCTGGGATACATCAGAAACTTGTATCTTAATCCTTCTTGAATGTTAGAAATTAGGCCATTGAACACATATACAGACATATTAAAGGGTCTGTTGGTGCAAAGAGCACATATTGCAGAAGATGTGAGGACTGGAATGTCATTCCATCCTGTTTTTCTTTTTGACAGACAGTGTTGGAACATATGAATTAGGATCTCCAAGGCAGATCCACTAATCCTTTGATTATCTGTTTTGCTTCATAACTCCCTTCATAACCAATTTTAGTGAAAAATGTGGTTATTTCTTCTTCATCTAATTCAAGAGGATCATTAGCATTATCACCGAATTGTAGACATCTTCTAACAGACTCTTCTGTGATCCTCAGAGTGAGCTCATTGTTGATATTCCTAGTTAGTGTTCTCACACCATCATCTTTAACTACCTCAGCTGATTCCCAGAAGGACCTGATGGGATTCTCATAGATTGTTGGTCTCACAGTCATGGCATATGCTACCCTTGTGGTAGATAAGAATCTTATCATATCTCTAAGTCCTTCGGCTTCAGGCACATTAGGGTTTAAATAACCGTTGACGTTATGGAGCTTGCTCCATGTAAGATTTTCCATGTAATCTGCACAAGAGACATGTGTGTTTGTTATCAGTTTTGACTTTAAATTGACAAGGAAGACTGCTTGTTATTTCTGTTGAATTGCTGTCATGGAAAATGGTGAATTTGTCGTCTAACAATCATAGTTTCAATGTTTGAACCATTAGAGATGTATTGTTTTATTGATTTGTTTCAAATGAGTAATTTCAACATGCTCTGTTCTTACAACGAACATGAATATCAAGATTTTCATGATGACAAGAATTTCTGTTGGTTTTCATGCTCATTGAAGTCGAAAAGGTGTATTATGTTACATCAACGAAACATGATTTTGTGTTCCTCCTTATCATTTGTTTCTTAACTGAGTTAGGTTTATCATTCTGAAACTTAGGTTTTGATTAAACTTCTTATGAAAATTTCACCTTATTTCTTATCCGAATGTTGTTTCAGAATCGATATCAAAAGTCAATTGAGTAGATTCACACGAAATCTTTGAATGTTTATGATGATGATGATGATTGAAGATGATGTACTGTATGTTTGCGCTCATCTCTCTATAAAGTCTTTCAAATTTGAAAAGTATTAAATGACCTGTTTGAATTCTTTAAATAGTCAAATAATACATTTTGAAAAATTTTACAAGTTTAAAAGCAGATACAGTCACCACTGTAGCAATTGCTGAAGGTTAATTTGTTTGACTTTTGGTCATCCGCATTTGTTGACTGTAGCAAAATGCAAAAGACAAACTTTTGACATTGACAGTCCGCATTTGACTACTTTTGGTCATCCGCATTGTTAACTGTAGCAGATGCAGAGGACAAACTTTTGACTGACTGTCCGCATTTCACTACTGTTGCAAATGCGGAAATTTTTATTCTTTCTGCATTTGTTACTGTTGCAAATGCGGAAGCTAAACTTGAAACCTTTGGCTGTCCGCATTTGTGTTGTAGTAAATGCGGAAGAATAACTTGTGATTATGTTCTTCAACATTCACTGTAACAAATGCGGTAGAGTTACTTGTTTTATCCTATCAGTATTTGTACACAGTAGCAAATGCGATAGAACAAAGTCAATCAACATTTGTGCAACTATATCAAATGCGGTTGATAACATGGTCAACATTGCACTGTAGCAAATGCGACAGAGACCTGTTCATCCGCATTTGTTAACTGTAGCAAATACGGTAGAGTAAATTCCACATTTACTTCACACACTAATGCGGTAGAGTAAAATCATTGTCCGCATTAGTTGCACTTGAAAATAAATATTGTTACCCGCATTAGTTACATGCTTGGTTACCTTCACCCGCATTAACTAATGCACTTACCTGCATTAGCTTTTGAACTTAATCAAAAGTTAATGTGATTGAATTGATTATTCATCTTATGAAAAGGTGTCCTTGATTAATTTTTCTTATGAAGTTGGCTGTTGAAGTTGTCAATTCTTGCTTGGATTGACTTGTATGTCACAATTAATACAAGTTTCCCATTTTGACAGATCTTGGACTTATCATGCTTCTAATAATCTACATAAGCTGAGATATAACGGTATGACTTATTGCAACACCACCAACTAAAATTCTTTTTGTTTTGTTTTTCAAAATTAAGTTAATAACAAAAATTTGGACTTACTCAAAAAATTTTAAATTACCCCCCTAAAGTTTATGTCCATATTTGGAGAGAAGCTTTAAAGATTTAAAACTTTTGAATATTATTTTGATTAATATTAATAATGAAGAGAAAATTCTCTTTGTTGGGATCATATCAGTCTTACATTACACTTGTGCATCCTTTATGATTAAATGGACATGATTATGAACTTGAAGATTGAAGGTATGTTTGTCCTCTTAAACCCATACCTAGTTGATATTTTGATGCAAATGACTTTTATCATGTTTTGGTTGATTAATTATTTAATGTGTACCTCACACACATAAGCATGAAATGATCAACCATCCTTATACAATGCATGGTAGAACTTTTTCACAACTTTTCTTACCAGGTTACTTAAGTCTTGAAATCTCATTTTCACTGATCCTTATTGGGATTCTTTTAATTTGATCCTTTTTCATGTTGATCCACATTGGGATTCTTTTCACTTCACTTTGGAAGGTGACCCATGATAGGATTCTTTTGTTCATTCACTTGGAATGTATTACTTTGTTGATTCATCCAATTTTGGATGTGTTCCACATTGGGAATCTTTTGGATCATGACATCTGCACTATGTGCAAGTTTCATCAGGTCTTTGCTCAGCAAAACAAAGATGAAACATGATGTGGTGAAAGAGATTAATAAAGTATCATTACCTGGTGTGTTTAGGCTACTACACACACAAGCATTCAGATAAGCCAATACATACCTGTACTTTGTGATGAGTGTTTCATAATTGAATATGTCTTTAATTCATCACTGCATGTATCTTTTCTTCCAAGTTGAGCCTACCAACATATTGGTAAGTCATTTCAGTCTTTTACATTTTGAAATTAAGCACAGTGAATGATATAACGACTATAATTATATCATTTCCCAAAGAATTCTTTTCTTCATTAAACTTGATTTCTTTTTGTGGTTTTCTGATGTTTTAAATTGTTTTTTTTGATGTTTTTCATGGTTTTTATTCAAGGTTAATCATGCCAATTGATTGAACCAGAAATTCAAACCTACTAGGTTCAAATGCCTTGGTAAACAAATCAGCTAATTGATTTTCAGTTGGTACTTGAATCAATTTGATTAAACCTTTTTCAGCACAGTCTCTCAAAAAATGATATCTGATCTTAATATGTTTTGTTTTTGAGTGCTGAACTGGATTATTAGTTATAAAGACAGCAACTGTGTTGTCAATAGAAACTGGTGTGTGCAAGTAGTTAAAACCATAATCAAGCATTTGGTTTTGAATCCAGAGAACTTGAGAGCAACATGCTGATGCAGCAATATACTCAGCTTCTGCTGTGGACACAGACACATTTGTCTGCTTCTTGCATTGGCAGGATACTAGTCTAGGACCAAGAATTTGACAACCGCCAGAAGTGGATTTTCTGTTGAAGTTGCATCCTCCATAATCACTGTCTGTGTAGGCATAGAGATTAAATTCTCCTTCCTTTGGATACCATAATCCAAGAGCTGGCTTGCCCTTTAGATATCTGAATATCCTCTTGACTGCGTTCACATGTGATTCTTTTGGATGAGCTTGATATCTGGCACACACACAAACACCAAACATAATGTCAGGCCTACTGGTTGTTAGATACATAAGTGAACCTATCATTGATCGATAGTTAGTCTGATCCATTGATTTGCCTTCAGGGTCAGGTCCAATCTTCACTTTAGTATCCACAGGAGTTCTGATAGACTGACAGTCAGCAAAGTGAAATTTCTTCAACATGGTTTCTACATATTTTGATTGGTCAATGAAGATTCCATCTGCTATTTGTTGGACTTGCACCCCTAGAAAGAAGGTGAGTTTCCCCATAGCACTCATTTGGAACTTTGAATGCATAAGGTCTTCAAATTCTTTGCAGAGTTGCTTGTTTGTCGAGCCAAATATAATGTCATCCACGTAGATCTGGACTAACAGCATGGCTTTTCCTCTTATTCATCTAAAGAGAGTCTGATCAATCTTTCCTCTTTCATACCCATGTTCAAGAAGAAAGGATGATAGAGTCTCATACCACTTTCTTGGTGCTTGATGAAGACCATATAGAGCTTTGTCAAGATTGTAAACTCTGTGAGGGAAATCTGGATCTTCAAAGCCATGTGGTTGACTCACATAGACTTCTTCAGCAATCTTTCCATACAGAAAGGCACACTTTACATCCATTTGATAAATAGTAAATTTCATGGACGCAGAATATGCAAGAAAGATTTTGGTTGCTTCTAGTCTGGCAACAGAAGCAAACACTTCATTGCAGTCGATTCCTTCTTCCTGAGTGTATCCCTATGCCACTAGTCTTGCTTTATTTCTGATGACTATCCCTCTATCATCAGTCTTGTTCCTGTACATCCATCTGGTACCGATAGGGTATTGTCCTTCGGGAAGATCTACCAGCTGCCATACTTCTTGCATCTTGAATCGGAGCAATTCTTCCTACATTGCTTCAGTCCAACTATTGTCTTGAAGTGCCTCTTTGATGTTTTTGGGTACTGTTTGACATAGAAAGCATGAGAACAAACAGATGCTTACAATACTGGACTTGCTTCTTGTCACCCTCTTATTAAGATCACCAATAATGGTTTCAACTGGATGATTCTTGTGTATTCTTGTGGTTGGAATGGTGTCACCAGCAATAGTTACATCAAGATTGGAGACATTCAGTTCATTATTGTCAGAGGCACATTCATCTTGTATTGTTGTTGAATTATGAAGATTGTCAACTTCTGTTTCAGTAACTGCTATATTTTCAGCAACACTGAGATTGCTTGCATCATTTGATGTACCTTGTGATTTTACTGGATGAGAAGCATGTTTTTAATTTCTGATCTCATTTGACAAGTCATTTAAGTGAGATGGTACCAGGCTGGGACCTTCTTCAGAAGAAACACTAAGGTTTTGTGATAGTTGTTTGATGGGATCAGCTTGAAGAGGAACATCTTCATTCATATGTTCATTAGATGTAGGTGGAATCAATGGATAATTATCTCTTCTTTCTACAGTTGATGAAGTATCACCTGAATGTATATTTCCTGCATCAGAAAAGTGAAATTGGTCAAATGAATTTGTAAATGTGTCAATATCAAACAACCAGTCAGGACCATTTATAGATTTGGGAAATGAATGTTCTTTGAATTGAACATTTGTAGATTCATCACTAATGTTCAATCTAGGATTGAACACTCTGTAAGCCTTTGAGACAGAAGAATAACCTACAAAGAATCCTTCATCAGACTTGGATGAAAATTTTCCCAAATGATCACGGGTGTTTAATATTGAGACTGGACAACCAAATGATTTAAGGAATCCAATAAATGGTTTCCTATGAAAGATCAGTTCATAAGGTGTCATGTTACTTTCTTTAACAATCAGAGTTTAATTTTGCACAAAGCATGATGTGTTAACTACTTCTGCCTAGAAGGTGATTGGCATTTTAGCATCGACTAGCATCATTCTTGCAGCTTCAATCAATGTTCTATTTCGCGTTTCAGCTACCCCTTTTTGTTGTGGAGTTCTACCTGCACTGAATTGATGATCAATGCCTTTGGTTGCACAAAAGAAACTCATATTTTCATTTTTGAACTCTGTACCATTATCACTTCTTATTATTTTGACCTTAAGATAAAGTTGATTTTCAATTTTAGTGATAAATTCTTGAATGATTTGGGATGATTCTTTTTTATGAAGTAGGAAGAACACCCATGTGAATCGAGAAAAGTCATCAATGATCACTAAACAATACTGTTTCTTTCCCATACTCATTACATAAGTTGGTCCAAAAAGATCCATGTGAAGTAACTTCAATGGAGTATTGTTAGTGTTCACCAGCTTGGTTTTGTGAGATGATTTGTGTTGTTTTCCTTTGAGGCACGCTGAACATTGATCAATAAAATGAATTATTTTTGAGGAAGACCAATGACATGGTTTCCTTTGACTAACTTGTTCATATTTTTAAAGTTAGTGTGCCCCAAACGTCTATGCCAGAGCTGTGACTCATCAAATGATGCTTTAGAGAAAAGACATGTTTCTTCCTTAGGTGATGCAAAACATAGGTTTAAGGCATATGTATTATTCTCCCTTGGAGTCTTTAAGACAACCCATTCTTCAGGGATCTGAAATCCAGGTTTTAGAATGTAGCAGTGAATGTCTGTAAAGTGAGTGGAATATTTTTTGTCACAGATCTGAGACACGGTTAGCAGATTGAAATTCAGTTATTCACAGTAATTCACTCTGTCAAAGCTCAGCATCCCGTTTGTCACAGATCCTTCTCCTATAATTCTACCACCTTCTGAATCTCCACCGAATGCCACAGTAGTTCCTTGTATGTACCTGAAATCATGAAGGAGGGACTGATCTCCAGTCATGTGTCGGGAGCATCCACTGTCTATGTACCATAGACAATTAGACCTGTGTGGATGAACCTACAAGCAAAAAAAACTAATTAGAATAAGGAACCCAAGCCATGATGGTCTTGGGTTTCCCATTCCTATTCATGATAGTCACCTCCTGGTATTTCCCTCTGAATTGTGATTTGGATGGAGGTATTCTGGGAGATTTTTGATGATGAATTGGTCGAGTCATCTCATCAACATCCACTGAGGATTCAGATGAATAATGAAATCGTTGGTCTCTATTTCTTTGTAAAAATTTAGCCCGAGTTTCATTATCAAAAGTTAGTTTTTGCTTAGGAAGGTCAAGTTTGTGTTTCATTGTGAGATGATTTCTTTGTCCCTTCCTTAATTCCTTCAAGTTATTTCTGTCATTTGTTGATCTAGGTGTCCTAGATTGAGTATTATGAAGATGAGGTCTGACAGAGTGCATCACAGTAGATGTTTTTTTTGATGGGCTTGTGTTGGGGAAGTCTCAACCCCTTCTGATTAAAGTAACAATCAGATGTATTGTGATTGTTCATGTCACAGATTGAACAATACTTGTTGAAATAGCAATTTTTGGTGGAGTGATTATTCATATCACAGATAGAACAATATTGATTGAAGAAGCATTTATATGTCTTGTGATTGAACATGTAACAAATATCACAATACATTTGTTTGTTTCTTGAATCAGATTTTTCCTTGTGTGACTCAACTGATATTTTCTTTTGATGAGTCACTTTCTTTTCTTTAGGCGATGAATCAGAATCAGCCCTTTTAGTAGTTTGCTTCACAACACTACTTTTGTTCAATTGTTTGGGCTGTTTCTGTTTCTTCAGCCTGTTTCTCACTTCTTTCTCAAATTGGTCAACATGTTCCTTGTTACAGATATCAAACCTAACTCCCTGCTTTAACCTTGATAACTGAGGGTCTGATGATGTTTTATGTGTTGAACTCAGTTTTACAGTTTGTTTCTTTTTCAGTGAAACCTTTTTTGATTTGCTTGAATCTTGTGGAGATATAATCTCATTATCAAAACTACTCTCAGTAGTGGGTTTCACTGTCTTGACATATTTCTTTTTGCCTTGTAAAACAGATGGTATGAATTTTGTGAAAGGTACAATTGCTTTTACAGGGCTTGATGGTTTCATGACACTCACTATCTTGTATGAACACTCTTTGATTTTTATTGGGTGAAGAAACTTGATTTTATCCTCATTGGTTTCAATATAAACATTAGGTTTGTTTTGAGGATTTGTCACTTGTTTCACTACTTGTTTAGGTTCCATAGTTTTAGGTTCAATTGATTCAAAGAGTGAGACAGAGTCAGGCATGACAGTGTAATTGTCATTGTATGGTGGAGGACATGAATTATACCCAATCCCTGACATGTCCTTTGGATCATTTTGGGAATCCAACATCTCTTGCAGCTTGACTGAAGACATTTGAACTTTTCAAGTTTCACTTCAGTCAAAGATTGTTGAGCTTTAGCTTGAGCTAACTTTTCAGTAAGTAGCTCATTTTCAGCTGCAAGAGTGTATTTCTCACCATGCAGTTTTTCTATGTCAGAATGAGAGATTCGATTTTGATTTCAAAACTTTTTAGTTCTCTCTTCATCATTTCTGACTTCACTTTTTCTTCTTTGATTTTATCGGCCACTTTATGGTTGTGTTCCCTATACTCTTGTAATTCATTAATGCATTTTTCACTACAAAGGTTAGTTTTTACCTCAGTAGGCATTGGAGATGGTCCATCATTGATGTGAGCCATAAAAGCATGATTTTAGAATTGAGGCTTGACTTCCTCAGCATACACACTCCAGTCACATACCCCATCTTGTTTGATCACAAGGGCACTGGCAGAAGGCTGATTGCTTGCATGAGCTTGATTTGTCAGTTGTGGTTGATTATGGTATGTTGTTGATGATAAGAATGATGATATTGCTGTTGTTGATTATTGGAGTGATAGCTTGAGTTGGGCTATGATGATGATTGGCCTGGAGAGTTCCTTTGATAGTTGTTTCTTTTGGGGGCGTTGCACTCTCTTGAGAAATGGCCAGTCATGCCACAGTTAAAGCATTTCACCTTCGATTTATCATATCCAAGTTTTGTGTTCTCATTCAGGCTCATCTTTCTTCCTTTTCTGAAGAATTTCTTGGCTCTCATGGCAATCATTGCCATTTGCCACTGTATATCCATTTCCTCAACATCATCAGGATCCATTTCTTTCAAATCTTCCTAAATTAGGTGAGCAGAAGTGAATCTTCCTCCCAGGTAGGCTTCAAAGCTTGCAACAAAGGCATTGTAAGTTGCCTTTTACTCTTCTGATCTTGAGTCTCCAGGAGAGGTTTGAGGAGCAGTGGAGACTTTAGGTGCTTGTGATGAAGTTGATGGATGATTGATTGGTGGAGTTGCAATGAACCTAGTATTGTTCATTTGATCTCTTGATGAGATGAAATCATCTTCCTCAGTGATGAAAGCATTTTCAACAGAATGAGATTCTGAAGGAAATTTGTAAGCCTCAATCATTCTTGGTCCACAAGGTTCTGCTTCGTTCATCAAGTTCCAAAGCTTCAATTTTGGCTATCATAATGTCTAGAGTGGTACTCTCAAGATCAAGAGTATTTTTCAGCATGGTGACATTTTGTTTCCAGCTTTCAGGGAGACTGTGAAGCATTTTCTTGTTAAGTTCTTTAATATTGTAAGTGACTCCCATGATTTCCAAGTCATTTACCAACTGTACGAATCTGTGCAGTTGTTTTGATATTGATTCTCCTTTGGTGTGGTGGAATGTTCATACTGATTGACCAGCTTGTCTTTGTTAATTTCAGCCACCTCACTACTTCCTTCACACATAATTTTCAGTGCATCCCAAACAGCTTTAGTAGTTCCATACTTTTCCAATCTTTTTAGCACATCCATCTTGAGTGCTTGAGTCAAAATTGAGTATGCTTTGAGTTCAATCTTGGTTTCTTATAGTCATCTTCATCCAGAGTTAAGTCTTCAATGGTTATTCTAGCAGTCTTGTAAAGTGTAGCTTGAGCTGTTGATAGAGTAACAGGGATGTGTGGACCCTTACATAATGAAATCCAAAAATCAGGATCTACACCTATAATATAATTTCTAAACCTTATTCTCCACTGTTTAAATTCAGATTTGTGTATAAGCATGGGAGGTTTAGGTGTATGACCAAGTTCAGAGTAACTGTTAGAATCCATGTTGATTTGTGTAAGTATAGATTTAGTTGATTTTAAGATTGATTATGTTTGATGAGTCCAACTTGTTCAAGAAGTTCTTTTGAGGTTCAGAATGAGTTCTGTAATAATTTTCTTGTTGTTTGACAGGAGTATTCTTGCTGTTTACTAAGTAGAGATGATGATATCCACTACTAGCAACTTGATTACCAGATCAATCGAATTCTATTCAGTCTGTGCACAGATCTGAAAGTGAATCGAGAGCCAAAGCTCTGATACCAATTGACTGGGGTTGAGTAAGAGTGATATTCTTACTGTGAATCAAATATGATAATCAAGTCAATGATTGAGTGGCGGAAACAAACAAGCAAAGAACATTCAATGCAAGAAAAATACTCATAAATGCTGTTTGTATTGATATATGAAAGTTGATAAATTACAGAGAATAATTATAACAAAAATTCTCTATCTATGAGCCGTCACCTCATGTACGAGGTATCTATTCTATTTATAGGCAGACAAGATGCCTTTTACAAAATGACTAAACTACCCCTAACCTATTACATCAGAACTAGTCTAAGTCTTCATCCGCATCTTTGCTTGTTCATCCGCATTGACAAATACGGATGAGTTAACTTGATCAATATTTCTTCACTTGATCAACCGCATTAGTATGTTGGTCATTCGCATTGGTTAATGCGGATCAAAAAATACTTGTGCGCATTTGTTCGGTCATCCGCATTTGTCAATGCGGATGAGCAAAGTCTTGTCCGCATTTACTTTGTCTTCCGCATTAGTCAATGCGGAAGAATGAGTACTTGTCCGCATTTACTTTTTGGTCTTCCGCATTTGTCAATGCGAAAGAACAAATACTTGTCCGTATTTGTTCTGTGCCTTCCGCATTGACAAATGCGGGAGACAATACTTTATTCTTCTAAGCAGATTGTTCATCCGTATTTCTTCTTGGACTTGAGGGATTTCAGCAGAACAATCATCAAATCACCCATTGAGTTGGCATGTATGATCCTTTCAAGGGTCCAACAGACATTGACAGTAATGCCATGACTATTCTTATGACTGCTATAGCTAACTCCATTATGGTGGGGTTTGAGCATTGTAGATCAGGTAAAGAATTGTTTGGTGCATTATCTCAAATGTACTCCGGATCGAATGATTCAAAGAAAGATTCACTGAAGTAGTAGTTTGAGAACTTCACCTACATTGCTGGAGAGACCCTCAGCCAGCAATACTTCAGGTACATGGATCTTATCTCTTCCCTTTAGTCTGTGCGAATTGCCCTTGAATTAAGAGATCTCACTCGAAAATTCATGAGTGCACTCCCAAATGAGTGGACGCTCTACTGTGTCTCTATCAAGAGGACAGAAAACTTGAACTCCCTTACCATGACTAAACTATATGGCATCCTTACCGGATACCATGTAGAGATGGACAACAAGAAAGGCCATCAGATGACCTTCAAGTCTTTCTGCTAGTAACACTTTAATTGTTGCTGAAGGCTCAGGACCCACCCAACTTCAGCAGTACTTGACATATTCTCAACAGCCATCATGCTCTTTAGAACCTTACATCATATTTCCTGAGACTCCAAGGTCTCAACAGGCTCAACAAGGTTCTTTTCTAGGACAGTTGTGCTGTTGTCTCAGGAGGTGGGTACTCTAGTGATTATCAGTTATGCTTTGACGATCTAGAATGCTTTAGCCCAGATGATGTGGATTATGTGGAGATTGTCCAACAAATGGCTTTGATGACTTACCGAGCAAAGAAGTTCTTCAAAAGAACTAAAAGGTAGGTTCTTGAAAATCCAACTAGCAGTAAGTTTGGGTTTGACAAAACAAAGGCCAAATGTTACAACTGTAACCAACTTGGTCACTTTGCTAGGGAATGTAAGACTCCCAAGTCAAATCCGGGAACCTCACATGCCTCCTCACATCCTTGTACACCAAAAGCCACTGGGAAGTCGACTGAAACAATAGTTGTAGCTCAAGAAGTTGACTAGATCTTTATGGTACATGATGTGACTCCTGCTTAAGCACTCATGGCTGGAACAAATGAAAACAAGGTATATGAACATCTCTATACTCCAGCTTGTATTGCTAAGGTTAAGTTATATCAGGACTACAATATCGAAATAAATTTGATGTTGAGTCTTTAAACATCTTAAATCTGATTTTAAAAGGGTTGAATCTGACTATGAGTAGAAAATTGATGAGTTAGAGAAAACTTTGTCCTTGTTAAAACATGAACATAATAACTACAATACTCAAATCAAGGATTAATTATCCAAATTGTCTGATGCTCAAGCCCAGCTTGTCACAGCTGAGGCTCAAGCCCAGCTTGTCACAGCTGAGGCTCAAGCAAGGAAGCATGCTATCTCTGAGCAAAACTTCCAAGCTATTCTTGCATCATCCTCTCACTCAAAGCGTTGTTATCAAAACAATGGTGGATTGGGAACCAATGAAATTGCTCCACCACATTCTTATAAGTCTATTAGACAACCAAGGTGTGGTACTAAAGAGCAAGAGGTTCCATTTGTTGACCCACCATCACATGAGTCAAAGAATGATGCTAGTTTGGAGACCGTCACAGGGAAGAACCAAGTAATTTTACCCACTCCTACCGGTGATGATTAGGGCTGTAAACGAGCCGAACCGAGATGAGCCAAGATAGGTTCGGGCTCGAGCTCGATGGCCTAACTTGACAGCTCGGCTTGGCTCGAAAATGTAACGAGCTGACTATACGAGCTCGATGGCCTAACTTGACAGCTCGGCTTGGCTCGAAAATGTAACCGAGCTGACTATACGAGCTCGAGTTCGGCTCGTGAAGAGCTCGAGTTCGGCTCGTGAAAAGCTCGAGCCAGCTTGATTTTTTTAAAATGTTTTTTTCTTCGGATTTCAATATAAACGAAAACAAAAAAACTAATTAAAGGTAATAAAACAACGTTATAGGTCGTTAACAATAAAAAAACATACAACCAAATTCATAACTAAACAACCAAGTTCATAACTAAACAACCAACTTCATAACTAATTGTTTTTGACTAATACATAAAACACAATAAAACATTCTTGATCTTTGTTAAAAACTTCTTTTCTTCATTTTTAATTTCCAGGATCGTGCTTTCTTTTCCAAGCTACTTTTTATCATTCGTGACTTTTTTACAAACTTCAAGTGCTACACATAAAAATACACAAATTATATTAGCAAGTGCTACACATAAAAACTTCAAGTGCTACAAAATATACAAATACAAATTACCTTTCAAACTAGTTAAATGCCCCGTCTTTGATTTGTACTTGAATTTATAAGTTTTCTTATTCCTTTGCTGATTGCTACACATAATAATATACAAATTATAGTAGCAATAAAAATATAAAATTACAAATCTAAAGTCTAATGATGAACAATAGATAAAAATATAAACTTACTTCTAAAGTTTGAATGGTTTCTTTTGATGTGGACTTAATCCAATCACCTCCACAAACAAGAAGCTCCATCATATCTTTGGTTAGAGAGCTACGATAGTCATCTAAAGTGCATCCTCCGGCACTAAATGCCGATTCTGATGCAACTGTGGTGATAGGAATGCAAAAAATATTACGAGCCATTTTGCTTAAAACCAGGAACTTGCTAGAACTTTGACTCCACCATTTTAACACATCAAAGTTTTGGTTCTCCAAAACTAAATAATTAGGCTCCTCTAACTACACTTCAAGTTCACTTTTTTGTGAGGTTTCAACCGGTCTAGACTTGAGAAAAGCATAAAATTCATCTTCTTCTCTAACACGGATGTTTGGGGCATCGGTTGATTTTCTTGTCGAATAGTTCTTAGAAGCCCTAGCCATGTGGAATTCATTGGAATACTTTTCATAAAAAGATTTTAACTTATCTATTACAATTTCAACTCGATCATTGATCTCACTGGCCGGATACTATTGGGTTGTTGGACACATTATCAAAGTTGTTTAACCATTTAAACATGAAAAACACAGCGGAATAAAACCTTAATACCGCCTAACAACGGTTTACTACCCTTAATACGCATGACTAAAAGCCATTCAATAACATCATCCCCTTCAAGTATCCAACTTGAAATGATTTAGGTGAATCAATCATTTATCCTTTTGTTACAGATGTCATGTTAAATCCAAGGACACAGAATGATCATTCCTAGTTGATTTAACTTAATCAGGCCTTAGACATCTTGTTCTAAATGAATAAGAGGAACAAATTCCATCTTGACTACATACGTTTCTCATAATCACCTCGTGTCACACCCGAACATAGTTGATGTGCTTCAAATTATACATAAAAATCCTATCAAAAGCATATCAATTATTCCTTAATATCTTCCTTAAAATGATGAAAATGTACTTAAAAGTGTTAAATTATGTTTTCAGGTGTTTAAAAGGGCAAGATGGACAAAAGGAGCATATTTAACAAGAAATTGAAGCAATCCGAGCTTTGGACTCCAAGCATGGGGCCGTGCCTCATTAAGCACGCCCCCATGTCTTGCTAGAAACACACCCCCATGCTAAACTAACACACCCCTGTGCTTGGACATCTGATAGGACAAAAAGTACTATCCCCTAAAAGTAGACACAGGGTCGTGCCCCATAAGGCACGGGGCCGTGCCCCACCACCAACACGGGGCCATGCCCCATTTAGCACAGGGCCGTGCCCAACATAACCTACACGTACAAGCCGACCAACTTTCGTAAGCATTGTACTAGCACGGGGCCGTGTCTTTTAGGCACGAGGTCGTGCTTAAACACTCCAGAAAGCCTATAAATAGAAGCCTAAGCTCACCATTTTTGGCAAGCTTTGGTGGGAGAATTACTCTGCTGAATTCTCTCGGGAATCAAGACTTCAAGGTCATTCGGAGGCTCGGAGGTGCATACAACACTTGGAAGAAGCTTGGGATCACCTAAACGTCATCCATTATGGATTATCGGTTTGATTGTTCCATTTCACCGATGATCATTTATCTATCTTCTTTGTTATCCGTTGTTATGTTAAAGCTCATCATGAGCTAAACTCTATTTATCATCCTAATCGGATGAAAGTTATGTAATTTGTGATGAACTAATGGTGTGAAGAATTATGTTAATGTTATGGTGGTCTTGGGAAAACTATTGATGGGTAGCATTTACATTTGAACGAGAAGTTATAACTTTATGGTTTGTGATTGTAATTGTCATACAAGGTTGAAAACCGTATGATTAACTTTCATTCGCGAAACCGGTCTTCATAATAAATCCATGGCTAATGAACTAGAAATGGTTATTAGAAATCATATCACTTTAACTTTCTGATCATTTGCGGGTTCCCTTTTATTAGTTCGGAAACTTCAGTAATTGTTACGGTTTTCTAAAATTAATGGTATGTTAGGAAGAAACCTGATCAACTCTCTTTTTAACATTAAATTATGTTTTCAGAAATCGTATGTCAAATAGGACACAAAAGATTTACCTACATTACTAGGGCTTTGATTTGAGCAGTAAAATCAGCCTGACAAGATCAAGTCACTACGGCAGCAGGATAGTCAAGAAATCGCGCTGGCTCATCTTTATAAACATTAACATAATCACATCACCTCACCAATTCATCACAATTACATAAGAGGATTCTAATTAGGATGATAACTTTTATTCCCTGATTTTAAATCCAAACGCTTCAATTCTTATTTTACTTTCTTTTTATTACTGTTTACTTTTAAACCCAAAAAAATATTTCCAATACAAAATATCACTTTCTTTAACAAAAACCAAATCTGATAGTCAAACATCAAGTTTGTTGAGTAGGCTAGGTGTGTCCATGGATTGATACTCGGTTCTTATCAACACTATATTACCACATGACAGGTACACTGCCTTTTGTGTGTGTGGTTTAGTATTAGTAACAACCAATTAAAACTGAATCTGTGCAATAAACCTTTATCAAATATATATACTATCTGTAGACCATCAAGTTTTTGGCGCCGTTGCCGGGGAACACACGGTAGTTTGAAAGACAAACTAATTTTTTGACTATCTTGCATATAACCTGTTAATATATTTTTGTTTAACTTCATTTTTATTTGTAGGTAGTTTGCCTTAGTTAGTTTAGTTATTTTTTCCTGATTCATTTTAAGCCTTAGTTAGTTAAGCTTCCTTAAGTTAGTGTATGTCTGACTCGTCTAGTTCTGAACTTGTTCCGCCTCTTCCGGAACCCGAACGACTTTTCCGTCAAAGATTGCGCAAAAGATCACATCAAGAAGCACCAGTCATTGAAGAAGACATTTTGGAAGATACACCATCCGAAGAAGACATGGCTAACCAAGACGAGGAAATGAAGATGACACACTATGCCACACCGTCAATAGATGGTTATTAGTCTAGTGTTGTCCAACCGGCAATAGCGGCCAACAATTTCGAGATTAAGTCTAGTATTATCCAACTAGTGGAAAACTCTGTTCAATTCCATGGGTTACAAGACGAAGACCCTAATGCTCACATCTCACGATTCCTTCGTATCCGTGCGACCTTCAAAATCAATAACTATTCAGACGACGCCATTCGACTAAGACTTTTTCCATTTTCACTTCGAGGCCGAGCCATCGATTGGCTTGATTCACTCCCGCCTGGTTCCATCACCACATGGGCGGGAATGGCTAAACAATTCCTTTTGAAATACTTTCCACCCGATCGTACTACCAAACTAAGAAGCAACATCACAAGTTTCCGTCAAGACGACGATGAATCATTACACACAGCATGGGAGAGATATAAAGGTCTCCTTCGGAGATGCCCGCATCATGGACTTGATCTGTGGCTGCAGTGTCAAACTTTTTACGATGCGATTAGCGGAGCCGACAAGCAAGCAGTAGACCAAAGTGCGGGAGGAGATTTTGGAAGTGTCACGCCAACAGAAGCATATCAAGCCTTAGAAAGAGCAGCTAAGAAGAGCTTTGCTTACAATCCTTTAAGAACCAAACCCAGTTCTAAAGGTATTCATCAAGTAGACTCTGAAACCCTAATTGCAGCCCAATTAGAAGCTCTAACCAAAAAATTTGAACAATTGCAAAGCGAGCTAAAGAAAACTCCAACACGATGCAACACATGTGGAAATTCACACAAGACCAACGAGTGCCCACAAGGCGTTATGATGGTTGAAGATGTTGACTATGTAGGAGGCCCAAACAACTCATACAATTCAAATTGGAGAAACAACTCGAATTATAGAGATGCTGGTAGTAACCAACAATCGTCTGGATTCAACCAAAGGCCACCTTACCAACAACAGAAACCACCATACCAAGGTCCAAGCAGTAGTAACCAAGACCATGGAGCATCATCAATGGTGGACTTATTACAACAATTGTTGTTAACCACACAAGCCATAGATGAGTACATCCGGAAATCTGATCGAAGAAATGAGGAGAGGTTCCAAAGAAACGAAGCTGACATCAAAAGCAACAAAGCATCATTACAGACCATAGAGCACCAAGTAGGTCAAATAGCACAACAACTCTCTAAAAGACCTCAAGGAGCTTTGCCCAGCAACACTGTGACAAACCCTAATGCTCAAGTCAAAGCCATCACCACTAGGAGTGGCAAAACCACTCAAGGTGATGCACCCGCATCACAACCCATCCTTTAAGAAGTAGAAACTGAAACTCCAAGTAATGCAAGTGATAAGCAAAAGCAACCCGTTGTTATTAAAGAACCAGCAAAGAAATACGTTCCACCACCACCTTATGTTCCACCACCTCCATATCCAGGTCGTTTGAGACAACAAAGAATGGAGGCACAATATGGCAAATTCCTTGGGTTGTTCAAGCAACTCCACATCAATCTGCCTTTGGTGGAGGCCTTAGCACAAATGCCAAACTACGCTAAGTTTCTAAAAGGTGTCTTGTCAAAAAAAAGAAGCTGGAAGAGTTATCACATGTAGTTTTGAATGAGGAATGCTCTGTAGTTCTTCAAAACAAACTACCTCGAAAGATGACTGATCCAGGAAGTTTCACCATACCTTGCCTAATAGGAAATCTTTCTATCAGTAATGCGTTAGCTGATTTAGGTGCTAGCATTAACCTTATGCCTTATGCGGTTTTTGAAAAGTTAAACTTAGGTGAGCCTAGACCTACCCGTATGAGCATCCAGTTAGCTGACCGTTCTGTCAAATATCCGAGGGGCATCATTGAAAATCTCTTAGTTAAAATTGACAAATTTGTATTTCCCGTTGATTTTGTGATCCTAGACATGGATGAGGACAAAAATGTTCCTCTTATCCTAGGTCGACCTTTCTTAGCGACTGCTCGAGCCCTCATTGATGTTTGTACAGGCAAACTCACGCTTAGAGTAGACGAGGAGGAAGTTACTTTCGATATAGGCCAATCCATGAAACACCCTCAACATCATGATGACTCACTTTATTACGTTGATGCTTGCGATTCAATCATAAGTTGTCATTTGAAAGAAGCCCTTCAAAATGAAGCTCGTGATACTCAATTAATAGAAGTCACAACCACTGAACCCATCTGTGAAAACCAACTCACTCCAGAACTTGAAGTTGGCGAAACATCATTTCATCAAGAAGCATTTGAGATCATTGAGCAAGACTTAGAACCAAAAGCCAAACCTTCTATCGAAGACCCTCCAGTCTTGGAGCTCAAAGAGCTTCCATCTCATCTCGAATATGCTTTTCTTGAAAACACGTCTCAACGTCCTGTCATAATCTCATCCACCTTATCAATTGATGAGAAGAACAAGTTGCTCAATGTGCTTAAGGCACACAAACGAGCAATTGCATGGAAAATCAAGGACATCAAGGGAATTAATCCATCCTTTTGCACTCATAAAATATTGATGGAGGAGAACTTCAAATCCGTCATTCAACCTCAAAGACCTTTAAACCCGAGCATGCAAGAGGTGGTGAAGAAAGAAGTAATCAAACTGCTAAATGCCGGTTTGATTTACCCTATTTCTAATTTGCCTTGGGTCAGTCCCGTCCAAGTTGTTTCAAAGAACTTCAAATCTCTATAACAGATTCGTGCGAATTTGCTAGTTCGATCAAACTTAGAGCAAATGAGCAGTTTCAATGATCAATTGTTAGATCGATCAATGATTAACCTGCTTTGATACCATTTGATAGGATCTCAGCATCTAGTTTGATCGATTCGAATGATTTCAGCAGCAGAATAGAGTACCAACTAGCACAATTCGAGCAAGAATACCAAAGATATTGCAATGAACAGAATTAGTTATAGAGAGAGAAAGTTTCTGCAAAAAAAATATTTCATTCAATCACACGCTTTCGTGGTGGCAAAATGTCACCCATACAATCAGGTCAATCATCCCTTATATAGGAATGTCGTGCTGGAACATTCCTTATATAGGAGATGTGACGTCTGCTGATGTCACTCGATAGTGACATCTAACAGAATTATTTAAACAACTGAAACACAACTACTGAAGATGTCAAAACAGCTGACATCTTCTTACAAAAATACTAAGTGTTATCAGTTACTACAACTACTAAAAAGAAACTACTGAAACTACAACGACTGAAGAACAAGCTCTTCAGTCTTTTTACAAAACTACTGAAAGTAAAAACATAAAACTACTGATATCACAACTACTAAAGAAGTACTCTTCAGCTGTTGTGACAAACTACTGAAACTTCAGCACTTGGTCTTCAGACTTGAACTTCAGATGTTTCATCAGCTGATGACTTCAGTAGATGTCATCAACTGATATCTTCAGTCTTGTCTTCAGACTTTGTACATTAGTTGTTGATCTTCAGCACTTGTGGACTCTTCAGCTGTTGTACTTCAGTACTTTGGTCTTCAGCTTCAGCACTTGTGTTCTTTAGCTATTGAGCTTCAGCACTTGTGTTCTTCAGCTGTTGAAGTCTTTAGTACTTGATCTTCAGCTGTTGAAGTCTTCAGCACTTGTCGAACTACTGATGAAGCCTTCAGCAGTTGTGTGATATCATGTGGGACTTAGAGGTTTTCTGATCTTGGCTCATTGGTTCTTTTGGTCCAAGAAGAAGGAATGACTCTTGTAACTAATGAGAAGAATGAGCTTATTCCCACTCGTACGGTTACAGGATGGAGAGTTTGCATAGACTATCGCAAACTCAATGACGCCACAAGGAAAGATCACTTCCCTCTTCCTTTCATCGACCAAATGCTTGAGAGATTGTCTGGAAAATGTTCTATTTTTTCTGGATGGTTTCTCGGGTTATTTTCAAATTCCTATTGCCCCTGAAGATCAAGAAAAGACAACATTCATCTGTCCATATGACACATTTGCTTATCGGCGAATGCCCTTTGGCTTGTGTAATGCTCCGGCTACATTTCAAAGATGCATGGTAGCAATTTTTCATGACATGATTGAACACTCAATGGAAGTTTTCATGGATGATTTCTCCATCTTTGGAAACTCATTTGAGCAATGTCTTGAAAACCTAGAAAAGATGCTGGTTAGATGTGAAGACTCTAACCTTGTTTTAAATTCGGAAAAGTGCCACTTCATGGTTACGGAAGGAATAGTGTTAGGACACAAAATCTCTTGAGCGGGGCTTGAAGTCGATCAAGCCAAAGTCGACACTATTTCTAAACTTCCGCATCCCACAACTGTCAAAGACATCAGAAGTTTCCTAGGACATGCAGGATTCTACCGTCGTTTCATTAAAAATTTCTCAAAAATCGCTCGACCAATGACTCAACTCCTGGAGAAAGACATGAAATTCATATTTTCTGATGAATGCATTAGTGCATTCAAATTGCTTAAGGAGAGATTGGTAACTGCTCCAATCATGGTTTCCCCAGATTGGACACTGCCATTTGAGCTCATGTGCGATGCAAGCGATTTCGCGGTGGGAGCTGTATTAGGACAGAGGAAAGACAAGCAATTTCACCCAATTCATTATGCGAGCAAAACCCTAAACAATGCACAAGAAAACTACACTACCACCGAAAAAGAACTTCTTGCGGTAGTTTTCGCGTTCGATAAATTCCGCTCGTATCCCATCCTTTCAAAGACAATGTTCACACCGATCATGCAGCCCTTCGTTATTTGTTCAACAACAAGATGCAAAGCCGAGATTGATCCGTTGGATTCTTCTGCTTCAAGAATTTGATATCGAAATTCGTGATAAGAAAGGAGCGGAAAATCTAGCGGCTGATTATCTTCGCGTCTTGAGGATTCAAGTCCTTCACGAACTGAGGAAGCCAAAATAAACGACAATTTTCCTCATGAATTCCTTATGCACATTCAATCCTCAATCGATGAACACCCTTGGTTCGCCGATTTTGCGAATTACTTAGCAAGCGGAATGTTAAGTGCTCTAAAAGATTAACATGTTGTCTTTATTTGTCTTTTGATATATTGTAATAGTATAGGGACTATTTTTGTAATTTGTTAGTTCCTTTACTTTTGTTTTCTGCATAAATAGCTTAGATTTGCAGGTATGTAAGAACGAATACACAAGTTATTCGAATCTGCTTTTCATACCTGTAATTGTCTTAGCTTGATATGAATGAAAACTGAATTTTATTGATATCTTGTTTTGATTTGATTACTTTATGTAAAATTCATTGAATTGTGTTACAAATCATCATAGATTTATTCATTTGATCCTATCAAATGGTATCGGAGCTGTTGGTAAGCTGTTAGTGATTGATTTTCGTTTTAAGTTCATCGAACTTGAAAACCTAAAAATCTCACTGAATCTGTGATTGAGATACAATTCAATTGAAAATTTGTGAATTTAGTTGTGTTTCATCATCAGAAACATGATTTGAATCACAATTAGCAGATCAATTCATCAAATTCAAGTAAACTGTTGAATTTGTTGTTCGAAAATAGCTTGAAGTTTCAAACTGAAATTTCAAAAATTGATTGATTTGTTGTTAAAATTGAAGAAATTGATATTAAGAAGAATGTTTATCGGCATAAAACTCATCTACTTGAATAGTTTCAATCGAATTCATCAACATTTGATGAATTCAGAAGATTTGAGTTTGTTACATTCATTTGAAGATGATGAATGTGTCGCATGAGCTGAAATTGACTGAATTTGTCTAAGTGTTAGACGCATTAACACTGTGTAGATGTTTTTAGTCAGTCGTTTGAGTAATGTTGAAGAGAATTCCAGACGTATCACCTGTGTTAAGTTGATAACTATTCAGACACTTGACAACTGTTTAGGCGTTTGACAAATATTCAGGCGTTTGACAACTGTTTAGGCATTTGACAACTATTCAGGCGTTTGACAACTGTTTAGGCGCTTGAAACCTTCAGACGCATTAATACTTAGACATTTTGAAAATTTTTCTAAGGCATTCCCTTAGACGTTTCTCAACTTAGACACATCAACTATTGAGTCGTTTGAATATTGTTCAGACGTTTTAACCTTGATGCTTAGATTTAAAATTTTTTTTATAAGAATGGTAAAATCAGAAGATTCTGAAAACAGAGTTCCAAAGCTTAAAAATAGAGCTGATTTTAAAAATTGGTCTCTTAGACTAAAACAACATTTTAATTCTATTGACACTGATCTCTGGAAATCTATAGAAAAAGGACCATACATTCCTATAATAACTAATGGACCAGACAGAGGATTTGTGTATACTAAAGATTCTCCAGAACTTATCCAGAAGATGATCTTCAAGGAGATGATCTGAAAAGAGTTAAGAATGATATTAAAGCCTATTCATTAATGTGTAAAGGACTACCTTTGGAAGTTCTTACAAGGCTAGATGCATATCAAACTGGATATACACTATATAAAGCATTGAAGATCATTTGTGAAGGAGGTAAAGAGATTCAAAATTTAAAGAAACAAAAGCTGAAAAGACAATTAGAATTGTTTCAACATTTGTCTGGAGAGACAATAAATCAAATGATGAACAGATTTGTTCAACTCATAACTGAGATGTCAACAGTTGGTATCAAACCTGATCTTGAAGATTTAAATCTCAGACTACTCAATGCTTTACCATCATCATGGAAACAAACTGTAACTTTACTAAAGCATACTGAGAAGTTTCCAATGGATCTAGATCTTCTTATTGCAAAAATAGAATCAGTGGAGATTGATGAAAGCTCAAGGAACAATGATAGAGCAGCATCAATGTCTCAATATCAGTTTGTTGCTTCTCCTGCAACCACCATAGAAAATGAATTCATGGCAAAGAGTGAGAAAAGTCTGAAGAAGAAGGAGATCTATTTGTAGGAGCAGATTTTTCACTGACTCATCATTTACCAGTGCACCTGCATATACAACTCAATCTCATTCTCAATCTCCTCCTAAAACACAGTCACAATCATCAAATATTCAGACAGAGACTTCTTCATCATCTAACTCTGCTAAATCTAGCAAAGATAAAGATGTGATTAACATCTTATTAGAGGATGAAGAGTCCAAAACTGCATTTACTGCTTTTTAGCCAGCTTGCAAGCATATCAAGGTAGCCATTTAACTCAACTAGATTTTGTTACAGGATTTATTTGAGATGGATCCTGAAGATGTTGAAGAGATGGGCCTGAACTGGCAGATGGTGATGATTGCTTACAAGACTCAAAAACATTCTTATGTCAACAAGAAATACAAGCCTAGTGCAAACAAGACTGTTGGATTTGACAAGTCAAAATCCAGATGTTTTAACTGCAATAGTTATGGACACTTCTCAAGAGAATGTAAAGCTCCAAGGAATAATGGAGGAAGTGCTCATTCAGCTCAAATAATCAAAGGTTTCAACAAGCTCAGAAGACTTTTCAAAAGCCATATCAAAGTCTTCCCATGCCAGAGCTTAAAGATGAAACCAAACCATCTGATGAAACAAAGAAAGCACTAGTAGTCAACATAAAGATGGATATGATTGGAGTGCATATGCAGATCAATTTACAAATGAATTAACATCAAGTTTATCTCTTATTGTAGAAATTCAAGAGGAAGATTGGTCAGGAAACAATGACCCAAAAGGGGAAAGTGATGAAGAGGAAGATAACTATGATTGGAGTGACAAGTCTGATCCTAAAGAGGATACAGAGGAAGTAGCTCTAATGGTTCAGTCTGATCAACCAAAGGTTAAATCTTATACTTCATCATCTGAAACCACAGTTCCAAAATTTCCTGAAATACCATCAGAAGTAAGAGAAAAGCTTTGCACCAAATCATGTTTTGAACATGTTGAACACTACAGAAACTATTCATTCAAAATCTGTGAAAAGCTAAAACAGAGGAATCTATGCATAACCAACTTAAATCTGATCATAAAACTGCAGATCAAAAGATTATCTCTCTTCAAAATTCATGGAACAAAACAATCAAAGATTTAGAAATTGTTACAAAACAACTAGAAGAGATGACCAAGAATCTTGAACAAGAGAAAATAGCACATGCTGCTACTCAAGTTGATCTAGCAAAAGTTAAAGAGTTCAAAAATGATAGTAGAAAAACTAACCAGTGAAAGGAAAGATAAACAAAAAGCAGGATTAGGTTTCACTCATGAACCTATGCCTGAATCTATCACAAACACACTACCAGAGAATTTCAATACTCATGATTATTCACCAAAAACAAAGCAAAGCTTAAAGCCTTTCAGATCAAAACCAAGAATGCAGATGAGGAAAAAGAAAATGTTCAAGTGTTTGTTGAAAAAGATCAAGAAAAAATCAAAAATGGACATCCAATCAAGATAAAATCATATGAACCAAAACAACCAAAACAAAATATCTCTTCTAATCAAATTCACAATGTAATAGAAGAAGTTAGAGTTCAAAACAAGGATAAACAACAGATAGGAACATCAGAAGATTCAAACACCATCAATATGAAACAATTTCAATCAGAAAAGGAATCTTCTTCTGATGATGTTCAATCTGAAAATAAACCAAGCTCTTCTAAATCAAAGAATCAAAGAAGAAGAAAGAAATCTGTAAAAGTAACATCTGAACAAAACAAAAGTTCAACAAAATTGATTAAAGCAACAAATAAAACATCAAAACTAAAACCAATTAAATTTGTGTCAACAGATATGTTAAATATGAATTCTCTTTCAAATAATAAATCAAATGCTATGAACAAATCAAACTCAGATCTGAAATCTAGTTCAGATTCAAAGACTTCCGCTGTAGCAAAAAGATTTGTTTCTAATACATTCAAGAAGGAAATTCATGTTAAACAAATGAACAATAATCTGACACAAAATCAAACTGTGAAAAATGAAAGACAACAGTTTAACTATATGAAACCAAAATCAAACATTATGTCATTGTCAAAAGTTAACAAAAAGTTGTTTTTAACGCCACAAAAGTACTGTGAAATTTGTGATATGAAAATCACAATACTGCTGAGTGCTACTTTAACAAGTACTGTCACATATGTGACATGAGAAATCATTCGACAACAGATTGTTATTATAACAAATATTGTACTTATTGTGATGAAAAGACTCACAACATTGTAGATTGTTACTTTAGAAATAGATCTCTCACTAGAAACTTTGCAAAATCAAACATGAGCAAAGGATTTGCTAATCCACAGTATTTGAGAGATCAAACTAATGGATTTCAAAGAGACATTAATCAACCTAATGTAGGTTTGAGATTTTTTCCTAAGAACAATTACATGAGCTCAAAACATAACATGCAAGAACACTTATACCAAGATCTGTAAGGATGACTAATAAAAATGTTAGACATCAATACATTTCAAAAGATGATAAATCAAATGGTATAAATGTTCACAAAAATAAATCAAACAATTTTCAGAATAAAATTGGAAAATTCATCAAAAAAAACTGATTTGAATAATCTCCATTATAAACAATTTACAATTGTTGACAAATTGGAAAGCCCAAGACCATTTCGGTTTGGGTAGATATTTCAACTTAACTTTCTTGTAGTGCAGGTACGCCCAAAAAGACCAATCAATACATGGTATGTGGATAGTGGGTGTAGTCGGCACATGACAGGCAATACTGCCTTGTTACAAGATTTGAAGTCAAAAGATGAAACTCACGTCGCCTTTGGTGGTGATGCTGGAGGAAAAATAACTGGAGAAGGAACAGTATCCAATGGGATAATAAGCTTTGATAAAGTCAACTTTTGTTCACAGTTGAACTTTAATCTTTTAATATCTCAAATTTGTGACAAATCTTATTCTGTTCTGTTTGATAATTTATTCTGTTATGTTTTGAAGCCAGGTTTCAAGATAAGTAAAGATTGGGTTATTGTTACAGCTGAGAGAGACAGAGATGTATACAAATTGGATATGTCTCAAGTTGATCCTTCAACTGAAACAACATGCCTAATTGCAAAGGCATCAAATGATAAAAGCCAGCTTTGGCATAGACATCTCAGTCATTCAAATTTCAAGAATATGAACAAGCTTGTAGCAGGAAATCATGTCATTGGACTTCCATCCAAGAAGTTTGCAACTAATGATCACTGCTCAGCATGTTTGAAGGGAAAGCAACACAGAGCGTCTTATAAGTCAAGCCTATAAACTCAACATCCAAACCTCTTCAGATGTTACATATTGACCTTTTTGGACCAACAAATGTCAAGAGTATTGGACGAAAATTATATTGTTTAGTTATCATTGATGACTTTACAAGATTTTCGTGGGTTTTCTTTCTATATGCCAAATCTGAAACAGCTGAATTATTAAAAGAATTTATCATTAAAGTTGAAAATCAATTAGACAACAAAGTGAAAATAATAAGAAGTGATAATGGAACAGAATTCAAAAATGCTAACATTGAAATTTTTTATGCACAGAAAGGGATAGCTCATCAGTTCAGTGCTCCCAGAACTCCTCAACAAAATGAGTTGCTGAAAGGAAGAATAGAACACTAATTGAAGCTGCTCGTTCTATGTTAGCTGATGCAAAAATTCCTATCACTTTTTGGGATGAAGCAATATCAACTGCGTGTTTTGTTCAGAATCGAATCTTAATTGTAAAAGATAAACTGAAAACTCCATATGAGTTAATGTTTGGCAGAAAACCGAACATAAACTTTTTAAAATCATTTGGTTGTCCTGTTATGATTCTTAATTCAAGTGATCAATTAGGAAAATTTGATGCAAAATCTGATAATGGAATTTTCGTTGGATATTCATCAGTTTCAAAAGCCTATCGAGTCTACAACTCTAGGACAAATGTAATCATTGAAACATTCATGTTAAATTTATGGAAAATTCTTTTCCATCAGTTTCAAATGGTCCTGCATGGTTATTTGATCTAGATTCATTGTCAAACTTTTTTCAATCTAATTTGTTTGATCAATCAAATTGTTTTAATTCTATAGATAAGAAGACCTCAAGAGGAGATCTTGGATCTTTCAGTGAAGATTCAGATTCTGATGACCCAGATGATTCAAGCTCAGACTACCATTTTTATCATTTGTAAGGATTTAACAATACAAAATCATGATAATACAGTTTTAGATCATTCCGAGTCAATTAATCAGGAAGAATCGCAAAATATTCCTAATGATGGTAATGAGTTTGTGATACCTGAGTCTGGAACATCATCCATTTCAGGTGATGTAGTTGATACAGGTAACTTTGATTACTTTGTCAACTCACCTACTCAAGTTCCAAACTTCAATCCACTCTTCTACGTTAATACATGAGTTGTCCAACTTGAATCAAACAAATTTGGATGTTAATGTTCAATGTGATGAGATCACTACATCTTGTATTCACAAGAATCATCCAATCTCTCAGATTATTGGTTCTTGAATGAGAGAACAATAAGGAGTAAAGTAGAACAAGCAAACGTATGCTTATACTCTTGTTTTCTTTCTCAAATTGTTCCTAAAATGTTACCGAAGCATTAAAGGACAATGGTTGGATAGAAGCCATGCAAGAAGAATTACTTCAATTCCGCAAACATGAAGTGTGGATTTGGTGGATCTACCTGAAGGAGAAAATGTAATTGGCACGAAATGGTTATTTAGAAATAAGACTGATGATCGTGGTGTTGTAATAAAGAACAAAGAGACTTGTTGCATAAGGATACACACAGGAAGAAGGTATAGATTATGATGAAGTGTTTGCACTAGTTGCAAGACTTGAATCTATTTGAGTTTTCTGGCTTATGCTTCATTCATGAAATTAAGGTGTATCAAATGGATGTAAATGGTGCATTTTTATATGGTCCAATTACTGATGATGTATTTGTGAAGCAACCTCCAGGCTTTGAGGATGCACAATTTCCACATCGAGTATATAAACTGAGTAAAGCTTTATATGGACTTTATCAAGCCCCTAGAATTTGGTATGAGACGTTATCACAACACTTAATCCAACATGGATACACACGAGGGAAAATTGATCCTACTTTATTCATAAAGAAGGACAATAATGATCTTTTATGTGTACAAGTGTATGTTGATGATATCATATTTGGTTCTACATGTCCAAAATTGTGCAATGAATTTGAAGAAATAATGAAATCTCGATTTCAAATGAGTTCTATGAGAGAGATTAACTTCTTTCTTGGACTTCAAGTCAACAAACTGCAGATGGAATTTTCATCAATCAAGAAAAGTTTGTTGACAAGCTCTTAAAGAAAATTAAGTTGCAAGACTGTCAGTCCATACGAACTCCAGCAGATGTTAACACCAAGATTGAACCTGATCCAAAAGGAAAATCTATTGACCAAACGTTATACAGATCAATGATTGATTCTTTGATGTATCTTACTACATCTAGACCAGACATTATGTATGCTGTTTGTGTATGTGCCAGGTATCAATCAGACCCGAAAGAATCTCACTTAATTGCTGTCAAAAGAATATTCAGATATCTCAAAGGTAAACCAGCCTTAGGGCTTTGGTATCCTTACGAGGGTAACTTTGAACTATATGGATATACTGATAGTGATTATGGTGGATGTTGTCAAGATAGAAAATCTACTTCGGGTGGGTGTCAATTTCTTGGTCCCAGATTAGTCTCATGGCAATGCAAGAAAAAAAACAATGTCTCTATTTCAACTGCAGAAGCTAGTACATTGCTGCATCAGCAGGATGTTCTCAAATTCTTTGGTTGCAAAATCAATTACTAGATTATGGATTCAACTTTCTTAAAACACCAATCTATATTGATAACACAGCTGCTATGTTCATAACAGCTAATCTGTTCAACACTCAAAACAAAAGATACCGAAATTCGATATCATTTTCTTAGAGATAACTCTGAAAAAGGATTAATCATATTGATTCAAATTGCAACAGAAAAACAATTGAAGATCTATTTACTAAAGCCTTCCTACCAGGATGGTTTGAGTACTTAGTAGAATCACTTGGTCTTATAAATCATATGTGATCTCCCTAAATCAAAAGATCATAATAAGTGATACTCTCATTGTGAATTGTCTGTTTATATTTTTGTGTGTGTGTGATTTTATGTTTTTCATAGAAAAATCAAATACAAAAATATATATCAAAATACAAAAATATTTTTTTGGAAAGGATTATGTTTTGCAATATGTGAGAAATGATAGTACATTAGTGAGATCAGTTGCATACTTCACTCATTCATAAAGTCTAGACATGATCAGATATGATGTGTAGCTAATATCTGACTATTATGCTGAAAAGTAAATTCTTGTGATCAAACTAAACATACATGCTTGGTGTATTCATCTGAGTACTTTTGAGTAGCTTTAGCTTATCAGAATGAATGTTTGTTAAGATACATCTCTCACACCTGTTGAAACTATGTGAAATCATGAGATCTGTTACAAAGTATCATTTCACTTCTCTGTTATGAGTCATCATAGACCTGAAGTACTGAGATATCCTCTGTTGTAAGTCATTACAGACCTGGATTCTTTTTTTGATGCAAAAAGATGCTAATGTGCACAACCTATTCAAAAGATAGTCAGGGCTGATCAAATGGTTATCCATGATCATCCTCTATTAACTAAGTAACATGAACTCTGGTGATATCTATGTTTCAGGTAATAAGTTAAGCATGTGTTTCTCTCTTACATTTCATGATGATAGTTGAATTCTGTTAGTCTCTGTATGCTTTACATCATGTCATATCTAAATCAACACTAATCAATCCAAGAATTGAAAAGTAAGTGAGTTGATAGTTGTGTCAAAAACACTTATTGTCTATCCTTAGATCTTGTATCTCCTTTGCTGTGATTCACTGACCTGGAACATACTTGATCAGGATTTATTCATTGTCTATGACTATCCACATTCATTTTATTTTAATGTGCTGATCTTCGTTAATATGATCTCTCTGCAGACATTTATTCTTTGTTTACATATTAAATTTTAATTCTATTTTCATTTTTTTATGCATGTCTTGTGTGTGTGAATGCAATGTCTCAATGTGATGTGTGATCTTATTCTCTTTCATAAGAAACTTATAAGTTTTTCAAACTTAAAAGTTTAGGGGAGTAATAAATGAAAGAGTTGTTCTCAGAAAATATTCAATAATCATAATCAAAATTTGAAATGTTGAATTGAAAGGATGATGCTTTGTGTTCAAAGTATTTGTGTAACTAAAATGATTTTTAAGTTGACAATTAGATGATATTTGATGTTATGATGAGACTAAAATGAAGGGACAAAAGAAATAAAAAAGAAATTTAAAAAGAAATAAAAAGAAATACAAAATAAAAATAAAAATAAAAATTTTATAAATTGAAAGTGCAAAATGCAAAAAGTTCAAAATTTGGGGATCTAAATGGTAAAAAATGTGAAAGTGAAGAAATTAGAAATCACAAGTGTTTGAAATTCATCTCATGCACCTAAACAGTGCACATGCGTCTCAATAGGAGCATGATGAAATTTTCAGGATTATACAAGTGTTGGACGCTTTCCATGCATCTAAACAGTTGTAATACATCTATGAAAATTACAAGTGTTGGACGTTTGATTCATTCCCATGCGTCTAAACAGTTGTAATACATCTGAAAATTTCAAGTATTGGGCGTTTGTGATAATCCCATGCGTCTAAATAGTGTGTTAGACGTTTGTCATGTCTCATACGTCTAAATAGTTTCAAAATTTCAAGTGTTAGTCGTTTTACAAAGTCCATGCGACTGAACAGTGCAAAAGCGCCTAAACAGTGCTATGCGTCTGACTTAAAACGCACAACAGTGCTCATACGTCTAACAAAATAAGTGATTCTAGGTTTTCATACTTTCAAACAAGGACCATACGTCCGAACAGGACTCATACGCCTAAAATTTCACTTATATATATTGAACACTTATGCGTATTTCTCAGTTACACTTCAAAAATTCAGAACCAAAACCCTCGAACTGCGACTGTCGAGCATCATCACATCCATATCATCTGAAATCGAATCAAATCATTTGAGTATACATTGTATTTGAATATATAAACGTAAGTTTGTGATTCAAATATATAAATTTTGGGTTAATCAGTGCATTACTATAGTCGTTTGAATGCTATTTGGGCGTTCGAACCATATATCCAAGTTAATCTGATCAAATGGTATCTTATCAAAAATTGACGCTGGATTATTGATAAGAAATGATTTGCAAGTCTGTTGATGTATATGTTTAATCTAAAAGTGAAAAGATCTGTTGATGATGAACTCAGACATTTTCATTGTCGAAAAAGAAGAGAAGATGAACAGACAGTCATTCTTTGAACAAAATAAATAAAAAATAAAATTAAATCAAAATTGAAATGTTAAATAATAAATTCAAAATGAATAAAGATTAATGTTTTACAATTGAAATCTTAATTCAAAAGTAAAAATAAAAAGGTCAAATTAAAAAGTCAAAATCAAAAGTCATATGTAGAAATACATTTCATTAATCAATATTCAATGTTCTCATAATACTTTTGTTACGTTTTGTAGATGGCAGATTTAAAATTTGAGCCAAAGCATAATGTAGCTGCATTTTTAGATGATGAAAATAAAGAAGCTACTGGATATGAAGATATTATTAGATTTTTACTCAGAACAAAATATGTTTATGCTATGTGTGCAAGGCCATGATTAATGGAAGAATGATTAAAAATTCTGGAGAACTGCAAAAGTTGAAAGAGATGATCAAGGAAACAAAGTTTTAAGAGCCTTCATTACTTCAGAAGAATGATTGAAGTTTCTAAAGAAGCAATTAGACAAGCTCTAAGACTGGGAGATAATGATCCTGAAGATTTATCTGAATATACATTTAATGAATGTAGAGAAGTTTTTCTACAGATGGGTCATCCAGATCATTTCCCGAAGAAACAATTTTTCAGAGCTCGTGTATTTAAACATTGGAAGCTTTTATGCTACATATTTCAACATTGCATGTCAAAAGAAGTGCGGGTGGGATTCATTCCCTGTGACATTGCATCTCCAATTGTAGCCTTATCCACTAACAGAAGATTCAATATGGCTAAGTGGATAATGAATGGATTTATTTTTAATCTGGAAAGAGGAGTAAGGCATAAGTATCTGATGTACCCAAGATTTCTTCAACTTCTCATTAATAATGCAAATCCAGATTTGTATGCTGCTGAAGTTATTGGTGATAGAATTCAGTTAGAGCACATGTCAGAGAGTGTGTACAAAAGACTAGCAATGATAACGGGTGCTCAAAACATTCCAGTTTTGATTATATTAGAAATGTATCTATGGATGAAGTTGATATTACTCGGCCACACTTTCATCTAACTGAAGAAGAACCAATAGATCCAAATGATCTGATTGAAGATGTAGAAGTTGATGAAGAAAGTGATGAGGATATGTCTGAAAGTTCATCAAGTGAAGAAAGTGATGATGATGATGATGAAAATGATAATGTCACTGAAGTAATTCAAGAAGGAAACGAAGAAGGGAATGTTGAAAATATTGAAAATGAGACACAGGCTATGATTGAAGAAAATGTTGAGGAAGCTGTAACAGAAAGGAATTCTCAAAATCAAACATCTGATTCTGATTTTATCAATGATTTTATTCAATCCAGTATTTGAAATTGATGAAAATGAAGGAGCAGAAGAAATTCTGTTAGTATGTCACACAATGTGTCTATACACAGAGGAAATAGTTGAAGTTGATGTGATTAAAAAATGAAAGAAGAAAATGTAAACAAAGAAATGGAGATTGAAAAGTTGAAAGTTGAAAATGAAAGAATGAAAGAGATAATCAATGCTTGTGAAAAAGAAATTCAAAAGCTCAAAGATGAAAATTTGAAGTTGTCTGAAGAAATTGTGTTCAAAGATGAAAAGATTGTTAGTTTTGCTCAAGATAAAGAAGATGTGATAAAGAACTTTGAAGTCATGATTAAAGATTATGATAGTCTTGAGGAGAAATCAAGAAGCTATCTGAAGAAAATGAAAATCTTAAAGCTGAATTGATAAAGGAAAGAGAGCTCAGAAAGCTATATCTCCAGTACATGTAATTAGTACTGAGGTGCAAATTGAAGAAAATCTTGAACAAAGAAAAGGTAAACGGAAAGTAAATGAATTAGAAGAAGTTGATCGGACGGAATCTTCTTCTAAAATTCAAAGAACTGAAGAATGGTTGAAGAGCAAAATGTTCAAGAACAGATTGATGCTCTAGATGATATTGAAGAAGTATATAATGATGATTGGTATGATGAAGTTCTTGAGAATGAAGACATTGATGAAGCTGAATTTGTGTCACATTTCTCTTCACAAGAACATATACAAGAACAAGATGAAGTACCACAGGATTTTGAAGAAAAATATAACTACCTTGTGAACATGAAATACAATAGAGTGTTTGGATGGACTGACTGTTTCTCAAATTAGTGATGAATACGAGAAATGCATCTATGCAGAGTCAGTTGCTTCAATAGATCCAAATGAGATAGTGGTTGAGCATGGTGAATGGATAAGAACAAAGGAGGTTATAAATGTAGAAGAACTGTCTAGTTCTGAGCTACACCATCTTGATCCTGATGATATGAGTATTCCTACTCTTAGATCATGGTTGCAAGCTAGAAATTACCGTGGAGGAAGCTGAAGAGATTACAATCTGTATCTCTGAGAAATCTTGTGAGAAGCTTTCAAGAAACTGAGAAACAAATGAAGAAGATGATAGTGCTGGATACAGATAACCTCAGTATCTTGAGATAACAAAAAGAACAAGAATGTTGAAGCCTCAGGAAATAAAACAAATGTCAAGACTTGATGATGCTCACACTCATAGAAAGAATTGATGGAAATGTTTGCTGATCCTAAAAGACAAACCTATAAAGCATCAACTGATCAAAGGAATATTCTCGATAGTTCAAGAACAACTAAGGATTTAGTAAGAAATATATTGCAGAAAGGACAATCAGTTGCTGAATTGTTGAATGCAATGATTGCTCCAGATTTTACAAACCAAGTAAGATAATTGCATGGAAGTATGACGAAGTGTTTGATGCCTTCTTGATAAAGAGAGTAAATGCTGTATGTGGTTTATTTTTTTTTACTCTAGTATCATAAAACTTCCGGTGCAAGACTTAAAAGAGCTAAATAGACTACCTCTTATCAATCCTACTGATGCAAAACGTGGGAAGATGTTTGTAGATATTAAGACGTGGATTGGATAGATCAAGTAATTCTTAACACAAGATGCGATCAAGAAGACAAGGAGTTTTGTTACTTTGAAGAAAAACAAAACAAGAAAGGGAGTTCAATCAGAAGAAGAACATTCGTTGATAGAATTTTGTGATAAATACTTTGAAAAAGTTATAACTCGGGACTTAAAGTGATTGACGGTAATCAAAACTCAAAGCCAATTCTCAGATGGTTTTACAACACTGAGACATTTGAGCTAAAGTTAGTCTGAAATCTAGAAAGATGGGATGAGGACATGATTTATTTATTGGAGTTTTTGAGCTAAAATTGTTACATCCAAGTTATATCTCATTTTTGTCAGTACAAAAATTTGAGAAGGTTTCTCCTGAAGTGGCTGAGTGTTGGACCAAAAGAACCAATGAGCCAAGATCAGAAAACCTCTAAGTCCCACACGGTATCACAACAATGCTGAAAGCCTCATCAGTAGTTTGACAAGTGCTGAAGACTTAACGACTGAAGATCAAGTGCTGAAGACCTTAACAGCTGAAGAACCAAAGTGCTGAAGTACAACAGCTGAAGAACACAAGTGCTGAAGTTGAAAGACCAAAGTACTGAAGAACAACAGCTGAAGAGTTCACAAGTGCTGAAGATCAACGACTGATGTACAAAGTCTGAAGACAAAGACTGAAGACATCAGCTGATGATAACTACTGAAGTCATCAGCTGATGAAACACCTGAAGGTCAAAGTCTGAAGATCAAGTACTGAAGCCTCAGTAGTTTGTCACACAATGCTGAAGAGTACTTCTTCAGTAGTGTGTGATATCAGTAGTTTTATTTTCTTAGTTTCAGTAGTTTATATTTTGTACTTAACTTGCTGATATGTTCTCAGTAGTTGTGAACATTTCAGTAGTTTGTTAAGATTTAGTTATTTCTGTATGGATCTGCCAGTTGTCACTTTCCGTGATAACAGCAGTGACTGTTGCACTCTATATAAGGAGTGACACCTATTGTAATCATAGAGCGAAATGAGCAATTGAATGGAATGATTGATTGATTCGATTAGAAATATTCTACATCTATAAACATTCCTAGAAATCAGAAATTCATATTCTCTCCCTATAACCGTATGCGATCTTAACGCTTACAAGTATCGATTGCTTGCTACAATTTGTCTAATTGTTTGTATTCCGCTGCTTTATATTCTGATACATCAAACTTGTGATCACTGATCCTGTCAAATGGTATCAGAGCAGGTTAATCATTGATCGATCTAATAATTGATCATTGAAACTGCTATTCAAGATCCAAGTTTGATTGAATTAGCTTTTGTTTTTGCAAGAAACGGTTATAGAGATTGAATTTTTGTATTTCTGCTCATTCATCCTGAGATCTTTTTCTTGGTTCTCATTGAGTTTGTTGTGGTTTGTCTAAAACTTTTTAAAACTTGAACTAAACTGTTTTTGAACTGAAAATGACCACTCCCTCCAATGATCCTCACAATACTGGTTCCTCAACCAAGCCTCCTATGCTGGTTAGGAATGAGTATAACATATGGCAAAGACGTATGCTCCATCACCTGTCTGTTAACAGCGCAGGGTGTTGGACATCAGTGGTACATGGTCCACACAAGCCTATGGTGAATAACCCGGAAACCAATCAATGGTTCCGAAGAGGAGGGAGCAATACTCAGATGAGGATAAAAGTTGCTTGAGATTGATGCAAAAGCCCATGGAATTCTGGCCATGGCTTTGCCCAATGAAATCTATTCTGGGCTAATGCATCATGAAACTGCCCATGACCTCTGGATTGCTTTGAAAGAACAATTTGGAGGAACAGATGAGGTCTTGGCAAATAATAGAGAAATTCTTGCCCAACAATATGAGACATTCTCTCATAGAAAGGGTGAGACACTGACTCAACAATATGAGCGGTTTTCTTGTTTGATCTCTGAACTAAAATGGTCAAACTTGAATACACCAATATTCAGATGAATAACAGATTTCTCAGATCACTGCCTGAGAGATGGGACACATATACTATTGTCCTACGCTCCAGTGCAAGTTTGGACAAACTATCTCTCACCCAACTCCATGGGAAATTGCTCACTTTGAGAGAGAGATAGAACAGAAGAGAAAGCTGTCTTCATCTGGAAAGCTCACTGAAGACTATACAAGGCAACACTGCCTTGGTGGGTCATGAGTCAGAATATGCTTCATCTGAATGCCAGTATGATGAGCATATTAATTTCTCTTCGAGCACTTCTAATTCTGCATTTGTAAGTGTTGATGGTCAGTTCACTGGATGTAATAATGACAATTATGTTTCATTATGGATGATCTCAAGGGGATTGCTGATGATGACTTAGAAGAGATGGATATTTTGAGCCAAATGGCCTTGATAAATATCAGATCTCAGAAGTTCTACAAAAGAACTGGAAGAAAATTCCCAGGACTCTCTGGCAAAACCAAAGTTGGTTTTGACAAGAGCAAGTTGAGGTGTCACAAATGCCAACGGCTTGGACACTTTGCAAGAGAGTGTAGATCAACTGGTCAAACTACTGCACCCTTTGTGACTTTTCCTGGCAATAGTCAACAACACAGAGGGCAACATCCTGTCACATCTAGTCATCATCAACAACAACAATCTCCGGCATATTTTGTTCCTCAGGGCCAAATGCATATCAGTACCCTGGTTATTACATGCCACAGTCAAATCAAGTTCAAGTTCCTATGACACCACAACCTCATGCATTACCAGAACCTCAGCCTTCCCTATCTCATCAACAACCTCATCTCAACAACACAGCTTCTTCACCCCAGGAGTTGTTGACTGGAGCAGTTTACCAGATGACTTGTCTGGTCATGATCAACTGTTCTCAGGTGCTGGTCAACATGGTGGTGACAGTCCCTTGGGAATCTAGCTCTTATGGCTTTGGAGTCTGCTGATACTTCATCTTTCAATGCCTCTACACCTCAGGTATCACAGGTATCCTCTGAGGCAAAAGCCAAATTATGTTCTGAACAATGCATAGCAGCATTTGCTTCCATTAGAGAAGCAAATGTAGCTTTAATTAATAAGAACATTGAGCTAGAACAAATAATTTCCAAAAACAAAGCTGAGTTTGAGTTTGTGCTCAAAGATAAAAATGATGAGGTTATAAACTGAATTGCAAAATAATTGATGATAAGGCTAGAGAAGATGTACTTCTAGAGAAGTACAAAGATCTCAAAGAAACCTTGCAGTTACCCAGGTCGAGTGTGATAGATGGGTACAATCATGCAAAGGTTTTGAAATGCTTCTTAGTAAGCAATCTGCTTCAAATGTGAAGTTTGGAATTGGTTACAATCACACTGCTCCACCTACAGATTTTACCCCAAGAGCAGAGGTAGAATCTGATGGTGAGAGTGATAACCAATCCATCAAATCATGTGATCTACCTTCTGATACAGCACAATCAGAAGTAGCAGTCAGCATCAAGTCCTCCTTGAACCTATCAGCTGATGTTGATGGTCCAAATGCTGACATTCACATGATCAATAAGTTGATCAACTCAGGAGTTAATCCTGAAGGTCCTGAAAGGACTGGAGAGCAGGATTAACACCTGAAGTTCAAACTTCAACTGCTGTCAGTACTGAAGAGAAGAAAACTGGCAGTAGAAAGAGTTTGAAGACTACTAAAGAGGCTGTCAAGAAAGCAACCAATGCTTCCAAAGCATTGAAGAACAAGTCTTCTGTTGCTTCACCATCTTTAGTTGATGATCAACCTAAGATGAAGAAGAAACCATGTGAAGTATGTGGTTTGTTCAATCATCTTACAGATGATTGTTGGTACAAAAGAGGTTCCAAACTCAAACAAAAGAAGAAATTAATGAGAAAATGGTAAAAATGAAAATGAGTTTGAGACCACATTTGTATCAGCAACATCAAATCCTGTAACCCTTAAGTCCTTAAAGCAATCCAAAAGGAAGGAGTTAAACAGGTGACAGCTGAGGGTGCTCAAAAGAAGAAGGTGCAACATAGGACCTTATCTAACTCCACTAGCAATGTGTCTGATGAGCTGAAAGCTTTATCACAAAATCAGACACAGCTGGTGATGATGGTACAACATCTGTTGGGTAGAGTTAACCAACTAGATTCTCCTATGTTGAAACCACAGAAAAGGAGGTCTAAGCCAAAGGACTCCTCTTCTACACCATCTTCTTCTCTCAGGCTGTTGTTACAAATAAACATGTAGTTTACCATCTATTGATGAGACCAGGCCCAAAACCAAAAAGGTTTGGGTCTCTAAAACTAACTGATTGTTTATTATTGCAGGGTTCTTCAACATGCCAAAGTAGCATCTGGTATGTAGACAGTGGGGGATCTATGCACATGACTGGGAACATCTCTCTTCTTCATGACTACTCTCAAGGAAAGAAGGGATTTGTCTCTTTTGGCAATGATGCTAGGGGTTACATCATCGGTAAGGGCTTTGTCTCCAATGGAGAAATCAAATTGATGATGTTAATCATGTGGAAAATCTCAAGTACAACCTCTTGAGTGTCAGTCAAATGTGTGATAAAGGCCATGTTGCCCTTTTCACAAGTCAAAACTGTAGGATTCTGTCATCCAAAGTTTTGCACTTGATTGACAAGGTGTTGGATGATCACACTCTCCTGAAAGCCAACAGGACAGGAAGAGTGTATGCCTTAGATCTCTCTAAGAAGATAGATCTCAAAGGCAATCCTTGCCTATTTTCCAAAGCCTCTTCTCAAGAATCTAAACTGTGGCACAGGAGGCTTGGTCATGTAATCTCAAAAACATGAATCAGCTTAGCCACAATAGTTTAGTCAGAGGCTTACCAATAAAGGAGTTCCACTGTGTGAAACTTGCACTGCTTGTTTAAAAGGAAAACAGCACAAGGTCTCATTTCCTCCTATTGAAGTGTCCAAGTCCACTGCCTGCTTGCAATTACTGCATATGGATCTATTTGGTCCTGTGAGAGTAATGAGCATGGCAAAGAAGAAATACTGTCTGGTAATTGTGGATGATTACTCCAGATTTGTATGGACTTTCTTTCTACATTCAAAGGATGAGGCTGCTCAGAAGATTATCCACTTTGTGCTGTACATTGAGAAGCAGTATTCCCTTCCAGTCAAGTGTATTAGGAGTGATAATGGAACTGAGTTCAGAAATCATACACTTGATGACTTCTATCTTTCAAAGGGAATCAAAAGGCAGTTCAGCATTCCAAGGACTCCAGAACAATGAGTAGTAGGAGAGAAAGAACAGGACCCTCATTGAAGCTGCAAGGTCCATGCTGGCTGACTCAGGTTTGCCATTGACCTTTGGGCCGAAGCTGTCAACACAGCTTGTTATGTGCAAAATAGAGTTTTAGTAAATCAGAGGTTGATGAAGACTCCATATGAAGTTCTCCATCATTGGCTCCACTGATTTCATTTTTCAAAGCATTTGGGTGTCCCTGTTTATTCTCAACACAAAGGATCAACTCCACAAATTTGATCCTAAGGTGGATGCAGGATACTTTGTTGGTTATTCATCTACTTGCAAGGCATACAGAGTCTTCAACTGCAGAACAAAGATGGTTGAAGAAACTCTACATGTTAAGTTTAATGAATCTCCAAAGGACAAGATTCCACAAAGTCTGTGTGGAGTTATTTGATTTGGACATACTGCAATATGTTCCTTATCAAACTCCTGCTGTTGCTCCTGTCAACAGTTCACCACCTGGTGGTACTGCTGATGATGATGATGATTGCAGTACTCACCTCTTCAGGTTTAGTGATCAGCTGCCTGACTCAACTAGACCTGATGTTCCTGTAGCGCCAGTAGCACCATCCACAACAAATGCTGATGAGATTTCTTCGAATTCAACTTCCTTTGAATTACCATCCACTGATTGGTTTCAAGGAAATGATTCACCATCACCATCTGTTGCTGCTGAACCGGCTACAAACACTTGCACAGATCTCATTGTGTATCAAGATCTGAAGAATCACCCTATGTCTCAAATCATTGGTGATATCACTGCTGGAGTATCAACAAGAAGTCAATTGTCAAATTCTGCTTCTATGCTCTCTTCATCAGTCAGCAAGAGCCAAAGAATTATCACATTGCTTTAAAGGACAATGGATGGGTTGATGCCATGCAGCTTGAGCTTCTTCAGTTCAAGAAACAGCAAGTGTGGGAACTGGTTCCTCTACCTCCAGGTAAGTGTGCAATAGGCACTAAATGGGTGTTTAGGAACAAAACTGATGAAAAGGCTTATTGTTAAGAACAAGGCCAGACTGGTTGTTCAGGGGTTTGCACAAGAAGAAGGTATTGATTATGAAACCTTTGCCCCTGTAGCCAGACTGGAAGCAATTCGATTGTTTTTAGCTTATGCTGCTTATCAAAAACTTAAAGTCTTTCAAATGGATGTCAAAAGTGCATTTTTGTATGGAAAAGTTAAAGAAGAGGTTTATGTATGTCAACCTCCAGGCTTTGAGGACAATAAACATCCTAATTGGGTGTATAAGCTTGATAAAGCTCTTTATGGGTAAAACAAGCTCCCAGAGCCTGGTATGAGACATTATCAAACTTTCTTCTGGAAAACAATTTCACTAGAGGCTCCATAGACAAGACTTTATTTATTAAGAAAGCTGGGCAGCATAATCTACTTGTTCAAATTTATGTAGATGATATCATTTTTGCATCCTCTGATCCAAAGTTGTGTGATGCCTTTACAAAGTTGATGCAACAGAAGTTTGAAATGAGTGCCATGGGAGAATTACAGTTCTTTCTGGGGTTGCAAATCAAACAAAAGGCTGATGGAATTTTTATTCATCAATCCAAATATACAAAAGATCTTTTGCAAAAGTTTGATTTACAAAACTGTAAGCCCTGTTCTACTCCCATGAGCAGCACCACACAACTGGACTCAGATCAGAAAGGTAAAGTGGTTGATGAAACACTTTACAGATGTATGATTGGGTCCTTGATGTATTTAACAGCTTCTAGACCAGATATTATGTTTGCTACATGTGTTTGTGCTAGATTTCAGGCTGCACCTAAAGAGTCTCATCTGATTGCAGTCAAGAGGATCTTTAGATATCTGCAAGGCACTCCATCTCTAGGTTTATGGTATTCTACCAGACATTCTGGTAAATTAGTTGCTTTTTCTGACAGTGACTATGCAGGGTGTAAGTTGACCAGGAAATCAACTTCTGGTGGATGTCAATTCCTAGGCAACTGCTTGATTTCTTGGCAGAGCAAGAAACAGACCTCAGTTGCTACATCCACTGCGGAAGCAGAGTACATTGCTGCTGCAAGCTGTACATCTCAGGTACTCTGGCTTCAAAACCAACTTTTGGATTATGGCATTACAGAGACTAAGACTCCATTGTTAATGGATAGTGCTTCAGCTCTTTGCATTGTCAAAAATCCAGTCCAGCACTCTAGGACCAAACATATAGAGATCAGACATCATTTTATAAGGGATTGTTTTGAAAAAGGTCTGATTGATCCTAAGTTTGTGCCTAGTGCTGATGAGCTTGCAGACATTTTTACTAAGCCTTTGGATAGTTCAACTTTCCAAAACCTGGTGTTAAGGCTTGGTATGCTGCAGCTAGAATAGGTGACAACTACTGATGATCTCAGTAATTCATACTGATGATCATGAGTGCCTGTCACATATAAGTACTGATGAGCTCTTTTAACCTCAGTAGTTTTATAACTACTGAAGGCTAAATGTCTCACAAGTACTGAAGTACTTCATCTGCTCTAAAACAACCTACTGATGCAGTCATAACTACTGCAAATCAGTAAAAACAGATAAGTACTGATGTCCTATGAAACAACTGAAATCAGCCATAAAGACTGATGAATGTGTTGAGGACAGTTTGAAACAGCTGAAAAGCTAAGAATTGACGAAAACAGCTGAAGAGAACTTTCTCTTCAGTCGTTTGTACAATGTTTCATTTTAAACAACTGAAGCAAAACCACGTCTTCAGTAGTTTTATAACTACTGATGACTAATACCAAGTCTTCAGTTTTTACAACAGCTGATGACAAAACCACTGTCTTCAGTAGTTCATAACTACTGATGACAAACACCATGTCCTCAGTTGTTTCAATCATCTGAAGTCAAAACCACGGTCTTCAGTAGTTTTCTAAACTACTGATGCCTAACACCACGACTTCAGCTGTTTCAACGTCTGAAAGGATAATACCATGTCAACGGTCGTTTAAAACTACTGATGACTAACACCACATCCTTCAGTCGTTCCTCACCCGTACCCTATAAATACCCTTAACCTGAGCTCTCCATGCTTCATCTTCTTCAAACCTAACGTTCCTCTCCAAACTTCCATGGCGTCTATGCAAATTAAACCGCGACACAACTGTGTTGCCTACCTCACAAAATCGCCGATCTGGACTAAGTTCGATACTGCTATCGATCTTATGGTTCAGTCCCCATACAACAAGGCATTCCTTCTGAACCCCGTTTACATGCCGAATCCTTGAACCAATTTTGGATGAACGTTACTGTTACAACTGAGGAGAGCAACACACGATCCCTCCGGTCAGTCGTCAACAACAAAGAAGTAGTGATTACTCCTGCAACAATCCGTAAAATTCTTCAACTGAGTGATGCTACCTCTCCTGCTGGATATCCGAAGGGCACCATAGATCTATCATTTGCTCAGCATGGATATCAAGGTGATCTCAGTGCCACCACCATCATGAAGAAACACTTTAATGACGCTGAGCGCCTGATTTTCACATGGTCAATGTATGTTTGCCCCTAAGACATCGTCTTGGGATCAAATGTCCACCAAATGGCAGCAGGTAATGTATTCTATCCTTGAGCAACAACCACTGACTTTTCAGAATTAATATTTTCAGAGCTCAAAGATATGGCTCAAAAACTAACTGCCAACCGTTGGATACTCTATCCACGGTTCATAATGGCCATTATTATAGACCAGCTTAATGCTGAGGGACTTGTTGGCTTGGGAGTCCCTGCTACGGCTGTTCTGCCAGAAGTATACTCCCGGCACAACTCTGACCGGACACTCAAACTGGCTGCCAAGCTGCGAAAACCCACGCAGCTGGAACCACAGCCACCACCTCCAAATCCAATGTCCCCACCAAACCCACCAAAAAGAAACCAAAATGGCTACTCAGGGAATTGAGTCCCCTGAGGATGCTCCTGCACACAAACGCAGGATATATCCACTAGTCCAACCCCCTAGTGGATACAATGACTCCTCCAGCCACAGCCGCTCAGGCTTCCTCTCAACAGGAGCCTGCAGCAACCCAAGGGGCACCTACTTATCTGGGATCTTCCTCACTTGAGGAGATTGCCATTGAAGAGCACCATCCACCCCAGGTGCACACTGCTTCTAACCCTTACCCCAAACAACCGCCCCTCACAGCCCAACTTTAATAGTTGCACAAGTGCTGACTCAATTGCACTCCTCACCCCCTCCCCAGAAACCACTTACTACTGGGAATTCTACAATTGAGGGGGAGGAACACAGTGCACCTGAGAACCCACAGCACAGGGGTTTCCCAATTCTATCTCCTGGTGTAGACAAGGAGCTTAGAATATCTAGTGAGGCTGCCACCTCCTCTGACTCAGCACATGACCAGAGTGAGGCTGGTAACATTGCTAAGACCTCCCTAGAGGCAACAGCTGATGATGGACATTGTCCTGAGGCTGGAAGTCCCCAGTACCAAGCACAAGGGGCACATGCACCAACTGGTCTACACCCAGTGCATGTAAATCCTGCTCTAAGCAGGAGGTCAGGTGATTCAGTATCACTGATGATGACCTGAGCTTCTTCTATGATGTAGTTGCTCAAAACACCATTCTAGAGGATGAGGTTAGCAGACTCAAAGAGCTGCTGGCCAAGATGTCTCAGGATGCAAGTCCATCTGCCACCCTCATACACCCACAGATGGCACCTTCCCTTGAAGGTTTCCCAAACACAGAGCCACCCCAAATCAACCACCTGCCTCTGCTTCAGGCCCTACTTCTCAGGAACAGAACCCTCCTGAGCAAATAGGTGCTGTACTCCAAAATTCCCTCCCTCTCATCACCCCCATAATCACTGATATAGTGATCAAAGCCCTTGATGAGAGGCTTTCCTCAACATTACAGCCCTGGTTGATGCTGCTGTCCACAAGACTCTTTCTGCGGTACCAACCCCTTCCTCCAATGCAACCAAAAAGGGGGAGGGGAGAGACTGCAGTGAAAAGAAAGAAAGAGGAAAGATCTGAGGAGAGGAGAAAGAGAAAAGCAACCAATGCTCACCTACAAGCGAAAGAAAGGTGCTGATGAGCACATTGCTGAAGATAAGCCTTGGAGCTACTGATAAAAGAGGCTGATGCCGAACACAGTAGATCAATGGACAACATCATTGATCAGCTTTAGGCAAGGCCATGACACCAATAAACTTGACTCTGAGATTCGACGACTAGAGATTGAAGAAATCCAGAACAGATGGGCAAGTTATGAAGTGTTAGAAAGAGAAAGGCTTGAAATCATGATAAGATTTATTGCAAAATATCTTGGAAGATCAATGATTGAAATCAAAGCTTGGTCCAGGGACAGTATCTTGGCAATCACCACCAAGATCTGTTCGTCTGAAGTATATACTGGGGCTTGTTATTGAAGCTTTGAATGAAGCGGGTGCTGGGAGCAGGACTGAGCTAGCAAGCAATCAAAAGCCACACTCACCTCAAGGATGCTAGAACAGCCTGTCAACATTCCCACACCAAAACCACCCAAAACACAACCCACCAAACCAACTCCCTTACCCTCAAAACCCATAGCCGATGATATACCCTTGAAGAAGAAGAGAAGGATATTGAGGCTAGAAGAAGATGAAGAAGATGATGAAGACAGGCTGCCGCTCTCAGCTGTGATTCAGTTGCCTAAGGCCCAAGTCACTCCTCAGCAATTACTCCTGAAGTCCAGAGACAAATGGTTAAAGTGAAGCTAGAAGAAGAAGAGCTTCATAAACAGCATGATGAGGAATTGCTGAAGAGAGTTGACAAAGCTTATGCAGCCACATCTTCCATCATCAATATGAAGGAGCAAGCCCTCAGACTTTACACTCTCAGGCATACCTTTCAATATCAAAAGGAAAGAGTGAGGATTGGCCTGATCCCAGGGTCTCTCAAAGAATTCATAAGAACAATATACCTCGGAGATACATTGGCCAGGTGAAAAAGATCGTAGATGAAGTGATCTCTCTGGTCTTTGTAGTTTCACCCTGGGAAATCCTAGAAGACTTCAAGAAGGCCTACAAAGCTAATCTAACCCTCAGAAGATGCTGGAAAACAAAATAGTGAAAAGGGGTTAGTTTACAAGAGGCTTGAGGAAGTCAGGAAAAATGAGCTCCAGTTGTTCCTAGAGGGTAATCACCCGGATGAGTTTGCTACAGAATAATAACAACTGTGGAGCTAAAGAATGGGAAACAGGCCAAATACCTGTCTGAGTATTATGGGCCGGAATCATTGTTTGAAGGAGGTGCTGAAGAGCTAACCATGGAGGAACAAATCACCTTCCTTGAGGCCTACACAAGAGAGTCGTACAGACTCATTATGGGGAAGTGAATCTCATGAATGGGATACAACTCTGTGTCCAGTTCCCCAAACAGAGTTCCCATTCATACTCTGCCAAACAAATATTTGAGGTTCTTCCCAGGCCGGAGCTTACATGGGTCATCTTCTCTACTGATCAAGAAGGAAAAAGACCAACATTTTTGCCATCAATAAGTGGGAGTATAAATAAGTTAGAGGTTTTGGCTGCATTGGTTCAGGGGGAGTTTGTTGGACCAAAAGAACCAATGAGCCAAGATCAGAAAACCTCTAAGTCCCACACGGTATCACAACAACTGCTGAAAGCCTCATCAGTAGTTTGACAAGTGCTGAAGACTTCAACAGCTGAAGATCAAGTGCTGAAGACCTTAACAGCTGAAGAACCAAAGTGCTGAAGTACAACAGCTGAAGAACACAAGTGCTGAAGCTGAAAGACCAAAGTACTGAAGTACAACAGCTGAAGAGTTCACAAGTGCTGAAGATCAACAATGTACAAAGTCTGAAGACAAAGACTGAAGACATCAGCTGATGATACTACTGAAGTCATCAGCTGATGAAACACCTGAAGGTCAAAGTCTGAAGATCAAGTACTGAAGCCTCAGTAGTTTGTCACAACTGCTGAAGAGTACTTCTTCAGTAGTTGTGATATCAGTAGTTTTATTTTCTTAGTTTCAGTAGTTTATATTTTGTACGTAAAAGTTCTTTGTTTTATTTTTGTACTTACTTGGATATGTTCTCAGTAGTTGTGAACATTTCAGTAGTTTGTTAAGAATTAGTTATTTCTGTATTGGATCTGCCAGTTGTCACTTTCCGTGATAACAGCAGTGACTGTTGCACTCTATATAAGGAGTGACAACCTATTGTAATCATTGAGCGAATGAGCAATTGAATGGAATGATTGATTGATTCGATTAGAAATATTCTACATCTATAAACATTCCTAGAAATCAGAAATTCATATTCTCTCCCTATAACCGTATGCGATCTTAATGCTTACAAGTATCGATTGCTTGCTACAATTTGTCTAATTCTTGTTTGTATTCCGCTGCTTTATATTCTGATACATCAAACTTGTGATCACTGATCCTGTCACTGAGCAAGACAAGAAATATTTTATTTCTATTATCAATATGATGAACACTGCCATGGAAAGGATTTCTTTGAGAAAAGCACTTGCGTATGCCAACATTGTTAAGAAAGATATTAAGATATTGAATTCATGAGAATATCAAGAAAAGGGGTATTAGAAGTGTAGTCAAAGGATAGTAATAAACCTATTGAGTTATATGCAAACATTGATATTTCATGTCTTTCAAAAGATACATTGGAAGAATGGACAAGATGGAGATTAAAACAAATGAAGCTAAACCAGAACAAGGCATTCTTGCAAGTAAATTCAAGTCTGCTATATCAAAAGCTTTGAAAGAGTTAGAAATCTACAAACAGAAGCCTAGTTCAAAGTCAAGGAAGAATCAGCAGATTTCTTTGAATGATGAAGTCAAGGCTGAAGATAGAATTGAAGATAGAGTTAGCAGTCAAGCTTGAAGATTTTGAAGACTAAAGACCATGTAAATCTTAGGGGGAGTATTGTTAAGTGCTCTAAAAGATTAACATGTTGTCTTTATTTGTCTTTTGATATATTATAATAGTATAGGGACTACTTCTGTAATTTGTTAGTTCCTTTACTTTTGTTTTCTGTATAAATAGCTTAGATTTGCAGGTATGTAAGAACGAATACACAAGTTATTCGAATCTGCTTTTCATACCTGTAATTGTCTTAGCTTGATATGAATGAAAACTGAATTTTATTGATATCTTGTTTGATTTGATTACTTTGTGTGAAATTCATTGAATTGTGTTACAAATCATCACAGATTTATTCATTTGATCCTATCACGAAATCCTTCTCAAAGGAATGACTTATCAGCAAAAGAAGAAGTTCTTTACTGATATCAAACATTACTATTGGGAGGATCTGTATCTATTCAGAATCGGTGCAGACCAACTCATTCGAAGATGCGTATATGGAAGTGAAGCAGAACAAATTCTAAGGCACTGTCATGAAGGACCCACAGGAGGACACCATGGAGCAACCTTAACAGCTAAGAAAGTATTCGACTCTGGATTCTACTGGCCCACAATCTTCGAAGATGCTCATAACATGGTACGCACCTGTGATGCATGTCAAAGAGCAACCAATATCTCGACACGGGATGAGATGCCTCAGAAACCAGTTCAAGTATGCGAGATATTTGATATATGGGGTATTGATTTCATGGGGCCATTCCCGGTGTCGTTTGGTAATCGTTACATCTTGGTAGCAGTTGATTACGTCTCAAAATGGGCTGAAGCTCAAGCCCTGCCTACTAATGATGCCATGAACGTTGTCAAATTCCTTAAGAAACTATTTTCTCATTTTGGTACCCCTAAAGCTCTGATTAGTGACCGAGGAACTCATTTCTATAACAATCAGCTTGAAAGAGCAATGGCACGTTATGGAGTTCACCATCGCTTTACAACTGCTTACCATCCCCAAGCGAATGGGCAAGCCGAAGTCACTAACCGAGGTATCAAACGAATCCTTGAGAAAACTGTAGGTCAAAATCATAAGGACTGGTCAATCAAGTTAGATGATGCATTATGGGCTTTTCGAACAGCCTACAAGACTCCCATCGGCACAACACCGTTTAAACTAGTTTATGGGAAGTCGTGTCATCTACTTGTAGAACTAGAACATAAGGCCTTTTGGGCACTTAAAGCAGCAAACTGGACCAAGACCTTGCAGGAAAGAATCGATTCCTACAAATTCACGAATTGGAGGAATGAGGGAACAGGCGTACGAAAACGCCAGGGTTACAAAGAAAAGACAAAGAAATTCCACGACGCTCGATAAAGAGCACAAAACAATTCATGTGGGAGAACGTGTCTTACTGTATAATTCTCGTTTACGTTTATTTCTCGAAAACTGAAATCACGTTGGTCTGGACCTTATACAATCAAAAACGTGTTTCTGAATGGTGCCATTGAAATTTACAACCACGCAGGTTTAAGTTTCAAAGTAATGGTCATCGTTTGAAACCGTATAATGATGGACCAACCAAGATCTCTTCGGAGGAATTAAGCCTCCACCCCAACGAAAACTAAGTGTAGGGAAGGGTCATGCCGAAGACCCGAAACTTAAACGGGCACCTGTACATACATTTTTCTTTCATTTTTTAAAAATTTTTAGGACTTCACAAGCATAAGCACGGGGTCATGCCCCATCAAGCACGCCCCCATGTCTCTGACAAATTCTTTCCACGATCTCCGCTGACGACTCTGGAACGTTGCAGGTTGAATTTAAGACGAATTCTGACAAGCACGGGGCGTGCCTAGCCAAGCACGCCCCCGTGTTCACTTTCCACAACCTGTGTATAAATACCACACTTGTTCCATTCTTTCATCACACCCATTCCTACTTAAAAACGTCTGAAAAAATGAAAGAATCAAGTCACGGAAGCTCAAACTAGAATCCTGTAAAGAAACCGCGTTCTGAAACGCGAGAACCTATGACTCAAGAATATTTCTTCAAGATGCATGAACTAATCAAGCAACTGACTGAAATGAACCTCGTTGCTTCCTAACGCTTAGCTGAACTAATCCAAAAAGTTCAGCAGATGAGCGAGGAACTCATTTCCATTAACCAGTAGCTTGCGGAATTGAGCAACCGCACTTCTCACTACCCCATGCCAAACCTCCCACAAGAAATTTGTGGAGGTTTCTTTTAGAAACATTTCGTGATGTGTTAAGTGCGCTGTTGTGCGTTAAAGAGTCTGGTTTTGTTGTTTCAGATTCTCGGCTTTAAACGTATCGTATAACTGTAGGATTCTAGGGAATGTAATTTTCAATTTGGCTTGTGTTATTTAACTATAAGACTATTTTCGTATCTTTTCTGATGATTTGAAAGTGATAAAACTTAACCGGGAAAATTACACAATGCGCGAAACTGAAAAACGGAACAACAAAAGACTGAAACCGAACTTTTTACATGAACACGCCCCCGTGTTCTAAGGGGCACGCCCCCGTGTTCGACAAGAATTGACACCACCTGCCAATTTTCAGCCTTTTGTCCTTTTCCATTCAATGTTGCATGATAAAAACCAAGCTAATGTGCCTGGAAAGTAGTATCCACTTTCAATTCTATCTTCTTTTCCATTTCTCTTTCATTTGTTCAAGTGTTCTTGCAAGAGTATTTAGCCAAGAGGTTACATACTAATTCCTTTGATTGTGAAATTCATTTACATGTAGTTAGCTGATTAGGTCTCTACAACCGAAATCCTAGCAATTATGTGTAAACACTTGTTCTTAAACGTGTTATGGAATGTTGAATGCTTTTAACCTACTTGTTCATGTTTATTCTTGTAGTAGATTAGTGTTAATTAGTGTGTTTAGTTAGATATTAGTATGTTTAGTTGGTTAGTTAGTTGTTTTCTTTTATTATTAACATGACTATCTTCATAACTCGTGGTGAAACCTTTGTTAATCATGTTCAAGTTACAAGAATTCTCAAGTGATGTAAAACAATATATATTTTTAGTATCTTGAATTATTAGCAAATGATTAAAATGTTCAACGTATGATCTTTGATTTTCGAAGCAAGAAAATGTTAAACCCATGCTTAATCAACGATTTACAAACAAAACCACGATTGCTCGAGTCAAGATTTCATGCCCAAACATGTTAACCGCACCCCCACGTTGTATAAAGCGCACCCCCACGTTGTATAAAGCGCACCCCCATGTTCAAAAAAATATTTTTTCCTTGGATGATAAATTCTTAACTATTTTTGAACATGAATTGAATCATTATGGTGTTATGTCTTGAAAAACATATGATTTTCACTAACCTCATGAGACTGCTTAAGAAATTTGTTTTGTATAGATTAATTTATTTTTAAATTTCAGGATCATGGAGCATCCCTACTTACATTTTGGAGGGAGCCGCGAGAGCGGGTGTCATGATAGACTTCAAAGATTGCTACAAAGGGTCGAAAGATCCCACTTACAAGCAGATGAAGAAGAACACTAGCGGCAGTCGGGCAGCTAGAAAGATACAATAATTATTAAGTGTCCAGTGGAAACGTCTATTTTCACAAAATAGACCTTCCGTTTATGAACTGACTCTTGAACTTTTAGCATCTTTTAAATTTAGCATGAAAGACTCTGATCCTTGGGATGAAAATGCAGTTTCATTCAGACTAGCTGGGAATTGGCATAATACATCCATTGCCTTGTTCGGTGTCTATCTTGGAATATACACGGAACAAGAAATGGAGGAGGAGGCTATATCTGGAATGCCGGCGTATCATACCTTCCTGAAGGAGGAAAGTAGAGGCGCGGAAAGTGGTGCAATGAGGAAAGCATTTTGGGAGCGGATTGGAACTGGAGGGTTCAACTCGAGCAAAAAAAAGCAGTCAGATACGAAACCCGCTGCTGCGATACATTCATCGGTTACTCAGCCATTCCATAACAGCTCGTGGTCAAAGCGAGGGAGTTGTTAATTTGAGGGAGTTGTTTATTTTATATTGTATGGTTAATCAGTTGCCATGTAATATTGGGTATTTGTTTTGTAATCTTTTTGCCAGGAACGTGATTGCAGGTGCTCCAACACCGATGTTTGGAGGAAGCTGGATTTTGAACCGTATGAAAGCTATGGTTATAACACTGAAGGAACTGAAGGAGTGATGCCAGGACTATTGGACTTGAGCATCTGTACAAGTATGTACATAGTGACAAGTTTACCAAAGGGGCAGCTGAGATTCATGTATAAGAAGGGACAAATCTGGGATCCGGCGGATCCCGAAGAAATTATCATGGACCTCGACATGCCGATACAGCCGGAAGGAGCCAGAGCTGGATCTTCAAGTTCACGAACAAGGGAATTTCCAACCATGTTAGACCTTTATGAGTCAATCCAAACCACCGAAACCCATGCAAGGCGATCGTTTGAATATGCCCAACGAGCCTTCAATCGAGTCGAAAATCTGAATTCCTGAGTCGATGACTTGAGCAGAGATGTCACGTACATCAGAAACCGAATGTACCACGAGTGGGGGATATCCCACCACAAAGCCCTTGAAAACCGTATCATTTTCGGGCCCCGACACAGTTGTTTTGTGCCAATCTATCTTTTAATTTATGTCGTTTTGCTTTTATTTTGTGTGCTTAGGATTTTAATGCTTTCAATAAATTGGTGACATTTCAGGTGATACTAGGATTCTAACAACGCGAGGGCAACCAAACACAAGTGAAAAATTAATCATTTTTAGGGGAGTTATTTCGTTACCCTTTCTCGATCATGAATATTTTACTCACATTGAGGACAATGTGAATTTTAAGGGTGGGGATGGGAGTAATGCATTGACTTTGCTAAAGAGGTCCAAATTAAATTTTTAAGAAAAGATCACTTATCAAATAATTTTTGTGACAAGAAACCAAAAATTTAATAAATTTTTGATAAACCAAATTATAAATATACGTTTTCGGGAAATAAAGAAGTAAATCCATGACGTCCAAATAAAAATTGAAAATGTTTTTGTGATATCCTTAAAAGCAATAATCTAGTAAAATATTTAATCATGTAAAATGAACACTTTTACCCAATTCCATCCGTATGTGAGTTTATTTTTTAGCTTTAAACAAACTTTTGCAAGTTGCAATTCTACTTTCATTCTGGATTAATTGAGGGTGCCATATGATACGTGTGATTAGAACTTGTTTTGGGTATACATTTCAAGACCTTAATTAGTATTTGTTGCATAAAAATGAGTTAGGCACTAGGAAACCTTAACCATTCAAGCCCCAACCATTGTCTTTAATTTTCCTTACCCGAACGTCAACCCTAGTTAGCCCCGTTGAGCTTAAACGTTTTATCTTTCAATCACCCGAGTCACCAAGTCATTTAACCAAAAAGCCTTCAACAAAACCCGTTTTCGTTAAAGACACGTTTTTGGCTTATGTCAAAAAAAAACAAATTGGTCTTTTACTGGCAGACCTTAAAGAACTGGAATGCATTCTTTTGATTTCAATTTGCTTTGTTGCCTTCATCACGCAAAACCGGGACTTCCCCCGGAAATCCGCGAACAAATTTTCAATCTCACGTTTAACGCAAGAAAGAAATGGCGAAAAAAGGAACAAGTTCTGCCATTTTGTGGGATTTCAAAAAGTGCTATAAAGAGACGAGCGAAAAGATATGAAAGATGCCCGAATTGTGGAAATTGGTCTCATAATGGAAAATGCAAAAAGAATCAAACTGAATCTCAATACGAATACACAGAATTAATCCGATTGGGTGCTATTAGGCTTCAAGCCGAACGATCCTTGAGAAAGGATAGTTTTGTGTATCTTCGGGTAAAAGATGAAGTACGATTCTTGAAAGAAAGATACGGTCTTGACAATCTGACCTTAAACGAGTCCTCAAGCTAGCATATCTCTTCTACCTTGAAGTATTGTATAGGGAACCTTTATTGCTTTCCTTGTAGTTATGTTAGAAAAATAAGCCAAGACCGTCATCTTTAGCAATTAGCCACTCCTTCCAAATATTCCATACCCGAGCCCGAGCCAAGTTACAACCCATCAAAGACCTAATGATTTATGCAAATAAATATCTAAGTAGGTGGAGATTTGATCCCTTAACAAGCATATGATTTCACACGTATTCATACTAGGCAATTGAGTGTATTAGTCATACTTAATCTTGATTATGACTCCACATATTTAGCCGAGTGTGAGTGAATCTTGTGAGAAGTGTGGATTTTTACATGATAATAATCTTTACTGACCAACCTATTGCTTGCTAGGATATCATTTTACATGTGCTTAGAATATTTATATTTGGATAGTATTTACTTACATACTTCTTGAAAGACATGTTTATAATTTGATTTATTTGGTTTTTGGTGGAATTGTCATTTTAAGTGATTTTTGCTTGAGGACAAGCAAAGTTCAAGTGTGGGGATGTTTGATGTGCTTCAAGTTATACATAAAAATCCTATCAAAAGCACATCATTTATTCCTTAATATCTTCCTTAAAATGATGAAAATGTACTTAAAAGTTTTAAATGGTGTTTTCAGGCGTTTAAAAGGGCAAGATGGAAAAAAGGAGCATATTTAACAAGAAATTGAAGCAATCCGAGCTTTGGACTCCAAGCATGGGGCCGTACCTCATTAAGCACGCCCCCATGCCTTGCCAGAAACACACCCCCGTGCTAAATTAACACACCCCCATGCTTGGACATCTGACAGGACAAAAAGTACTGTCCCCTAAATTTAGACACAGGGTCGTGCCCCATAAGGCACGGGGCCGTGCCCCACCACCAACACGGGGCCGTGCCCCATTTAGCACTGGGCCGTGCCCGACATAACGTGCACGTACGAGCCGACCAACTTTCGTAAGCATTGTACTAGCACGGGGCCGTGCTTAAACACTCCAGAAAGCCTATAAATAGAAGCCTAAGCTCACCATTTTTGGCAAGCTTTGGTGGGAGAATTACTCTGCTGAATTCTCTCGGGAATCAAGACTTCAAGGTCATTCGGAGGCTCGGGAGGTGCATACACACTTGAGAGAAGCTTGGGATCACCTAAACGTCATCCATTGTGGATTATTGGTTTGATTGTTCCATTTCACCGATGATCATTTATCTATCTTCTTTGTTATCCGTTGTTATGTTAAAGCTCATCATGAGCTAAAGTCTATTTATCATCCTAATCGGATGAAACTTATGTAATTTGTGATGAACTAATGGTGTGATAAGTATTATGTCAATGTTATGGTGGTCTTGGGAAAACTATTGATGGGTAACATCTACATTTAAACGGGAAGTTATAACTTTATGGTTTGTGATTGTAATTGTCATACAAGGTTGAAAACCGTATGATACTTTCATTCGTGAAACCGGTCTTCATAATAAATCCATGGCTAATGAACTAGAAATGGTTATTAGAAATCATATCACTTTAACTTTTTGATCATTTGCGGGTTCCCTTTTATTAGTTCGGAAACTTCAGTAATTGTTATGGTTTTCTAAAATTAATGGTATGTTAGGAAGGAACCTGATCAACTCTCTTTTTAACATTAAATTATGTTTTCAGAAATCGTATGTCAAATAGGACAGAAAAGATTTACCTACATTACTAGGGCTTTGATCTGAGCAGTAAAATCAGCCTGACAAGATCAAGTCACTACGGCAGCAGGATAGTCGAGAAATCACGCCGGCTCATCTTTATAAACATTAACATAATCACATCACCTCACCAATTCATCACAATTACATAAGAGGATTCTAATTAGGATGATAACTTTTACTCCCTGATTTTAAATCCAAACGCTTCAATTCTTATTTTACTTTCTTTTTATTACTATTTGCTTTTAAACCCAAAAAAATATTTCCAATACAAAATATCACTTTCTTTAACAAAAACCAAATCTGATAGTCAAACATCAAGTTTGTTGAGTAGGCTAGGTGTGTCCACGGATTGATACTCGGTTCTTATCAACACTATATTACCACACGACAGGTACACTGCCTTTTGTGTGTGTGGTTTAGTATTAGTAACAAGCAATTAAAACTGAATCTATGCAATAAACCTTTATCAAATATATATACTATCCGCAGACCATCAATAGTCTTATGTACTGTCCATTATTTCAGGGTAGTGAAGAACAAGCTCAAGGTATAACATTTTGGTGAATATTAAAACCCAATATGTATCTCACGTCGGAGAAAACCAAATGATATTCTCCTTTACACTCATATTTACTTATGATCAATCAAGAAGTTTCCATGTAGTAAAATTTGAGACACGGGTCAGTCCAATATTTGTATCCCACAAATATCTATGAACTTTGGCAACAACCATTGCTCTATATTCATGCCTTATGAATATCCACCAATCCATGTTCATAATAGTCTTACGTTCATATTTGTTCCCACAAACATGACCAACTACGGACATTTAGAATAATAAACATATTCATGGATGTATACATGCTAAAAGGAACATAACTCAGAATATGACAAATATATGAAAGAGTTAAATATTACATTGTTCCAAACTTTTAAATACTAAACAGATCAATTCCAATAACTAGAATATCGAAGTCCTAAGGCACAAGTATGACTTTCATGCTTTGCCCTTTCAAGGAGCTTCGTGAGTGGATCCGTAAAGTTTTGACCGGTGTGAACTTTACGAATACATACTTTTCCCTTTTCAACTTCATCCCTTATGTAGTTGAATCTTCACTCAACATGTCTAGCCTTTTGATGTGCATAGGGTTCTTTGATTTGGGAATCGCACCCTCGTTATCACAAAAGATTTCTAGGGGGTCTTGAATGGTAGAGACCACCCCTAGATCGGCGATAAGTTTCTTTATCCATGCAGCTTCCTGAGATGCTATGAGGCGGCTATGTATTCGGATTCTGTAGTGGACAATGCTACCACGTCTTGTTTTGAACTCTTCCAGTACACTGCATCTCCATTCATAATGAAGACATACCCCGATTGCGATCGAGAATCATCTCGATCAGTTTGGAAACTCGCATCCGTGTAACCTTTTACAACGAGTTCCTCTTCATCAGATCCGTATATTAGAAACATGTCCTTAGTCCTCCTAAGGTATTTTAATATACTTTTAACAACCATTCAATGGCTATTACTTGCATTCTGCTGATATATGTTGTCATGCTTAACGCGCATGACACGTCCGGTCTAGTGCATATCATCGCATACATGATGGATCTTATAGCAAACGCATATGGGATGTCCTTTATTCGATCTTGCTCATCCTTTGAGCTTGGACATTGAGATGTACTCAATATTGTCCCTCTTTGAATAGGTACCCTACCTTTCTTAGAGTTCTCCATCTTGAACCTTTTCAAGACTTTATCAATATATGTACTTTGGTTTAGACCTATCAAATGCCCCGATCTGTCCTTATAGATCTTTATTCCCAAAATATAGGCGGCTTCACCAAGATCTTTTATGGAAAAACAACTTCCAAGCCAGGTTTTAACACCTTCCATGGTTGGAATATCATTTCTAAAAAGTAGTATGTCATCAACATACAATACTAAGAATGTGATTATGCTCCCACTAGCCTTCTTATATACACAAGCCTCGCCAGCATTCTTGATGAAACCAAATTTCTTGATCTCTTCATCGAAACGTTGATTCCAACTTCTCGATGCTTATTTCAATCCATATATTGATCTCTTTAACTTGCATACTTTATTAGGATGTTGTGGATCGACAAAACCATCAGGCTGAACCATATGGATAGTCTCTTCGAGATGTCCATTAAGAAGAGTGGTTTTGACATCCATTTGCCAAATCTTAGTTATAATATGCAACTACGGCAAATAATATCCTAATTGACTTTAGCATTGCCACAGGCGAGAAGGTTTCATCATAATCAACCCCTTGAGTTTGAGTGAAACCTTTTGCTACAAGTCTTGCTTTGTAAGTATCAAAGTTTCCATGCATATCCATTTTCTTCTTGAAAAACAACTTGCATCCAACCGGTTTGGAGTTAAGCGGAGGGTCAACCAATTCCCAAACTTGGTTGTCATACATGGATTGCATCTCAACCTTCATGGCTTCCAGCCATTTGTCACAATCGGAATTAGACATTGCATCATGGTATGTAGTTGGCTCATCAAAGTCAACCACATAGCATCCATTTATGAAAAATTCATATCTTTCAGGTGGAATGCTAACTCTACCAGATCTGCGAACGTTTTGTGTGTATTGATCAATCTCTTGATCATCGTCAACAACTTCTTGTTGATTCCTAGTGTTAACCAAACGTGTATCAGCTTGTGGATCTTGATCCTCATCAAATTCCCCTATTCTATACGTTATTCCTTCCATAATGAACTTAGCTTCCAGGAACTCTGCCTTTCGAGCAATAAATACCTTTTGCTCTGTTGGATCAAAGAAGTAGTATCTTATACAGTCTTTGGGATATCCAATAAATATACACTGAGTGGGTCGACTTTCCAACTTGTTTTGGGTGTTTAGCTTAACATAAGTTTCACAAACCCGTACATTTAAATATGATAGCGATGGAACTCTTCCATGCCATATTTCAAAAGGTGTCGAATCCACTTTCTTGGTTGGGGCCATATTCAAAATACGAGCCACGGAGAGCAATGCGAAACCCCAAAATGATAGAGGTAGTGAGCTTATAGCCATCATATCCAATAGGGTTCGGTTTCTCCTTTCAAACACACCATTATGTTGTGGCATTTCGGGTGGAGTAAGTTGTGAGACGATCCCACAACTTCTTAGATGGTCCTGAAAAGCCTCACTGAGGTATTCACCTCCTCTATCTGAACAAAGAACTTTGATAGTTTTATTGAGTTGATTTTCTACTTCATTCTTGATGATTTTGAACATTTCAAAAGCTTCATGTTTATATGTCATCAAGTATACATAACCATAGCGACTGTAATCATCGGTAAAGGTAATGAAGTATCTTTCACCATTTCTTGTCATTGTCTTAAAAGGACCACATACATCCGAATGTATGATTCCCAATAAGTTTTTTGCCCTCTTGTTAGTACCACTAAAGTGTGACTTGGTCATCTTACCTTGTAAACAAGATTCACACTTATCAAATGAACCATTTTCATTTGTTTTCAAAAGACCATTCTTTTGAAGTGTTTGAATCCGATTCTTGTTTATGTGACCAAGATAACAATGCCAAAGATAAGAATCACTTAAACCCATTTTAAGTTTCTTGGTGCTTGTTTGGTATAATGAGTTATCAAAGGATGAATTATCATGAACCAATTCATGGATACCATTAAAAGGCATAGCCTTGAAATAAAATACATCATCCATACAAACATAAATACCATTGTTAACAAACTTTAAATCATAACCACATTGTTTTAAAAGGGAAACATAAATTATGTTCCTAGTCAAACAAGGAGCATACAAAATGTTCTTAAGAACAACTTCCAAACCATCTGAAAGTTTCAAAATATAGTATCCTTGGGCTTTGACATCAACTTTTGCTCCGTTGCCCATGTAGAGACTTATGTCTCCCTTCTTGAAGTGCTTATTTCTTTTGAACCCCTTCAACAAATTGCAAATATGAGTTCCACATCCGGTATCCAATACCCATGTGTTTGAAGAAATAACATTTAACCAATATGAATCATGAAGGTTGTACCTAAGGTTTGCCCAACATCCCTCTTGTTTCTTAACTCTTTGAGATATGTTGGACAATTCCTTTTCCAATATCCTACTAAGCACACCCAAAGCATGGATCGTTCTCCCTTACCTTAGGCTTCTTAAGATTAGGCTTTGGAGGTTCCGCTTTAGCCTTTCCCTTCCCGTTTCCTGTGATGTACCCCTTTCCTTTGGCAACATTTGCCTTGGATCGAGGAATGGCCTTTTATTATTTCCTCCCTCATTGATCGAGAAAACTAGTAGAACCTTTCTACCCATCCCTGCCTCGGCTGTTTTGAGCATTGCGTGAAGCTCACCAATGCTCTTGTCCCACCCATTCATATTGTAATTCATTATGAACGTCTCAAATCTTTTAGTTAGGCCATTAAGGATCAGATCTGTGGCTAATCCTTTGAGACAGGATAGTTAAGCCTCTCGAGGTGATCAACGTGGCTTTTTATCTTAAGTACATAAGATGATACCGATTGGGTTTCTTCCATGCGACACGCGTGAAGCGCATGAACCGTTTCGAAGCGCTCTACCCTAGCTTGTTGAAGTAACATTTCCTTTAATTGGGTAATCATGTCATATGCCCCATGATGCTCCAAATCCTTTTGGAGCTCAAGAATCATAGTTCCTAACATGAGGCAGGAAACCTGCATGGAGTCCTTAGTGTACTGAAGCCAATCATTATAGGCCTCAACATCCTGGGGGTCGGGTTGGTCAGGAATGGTATCGTCAAGGACATAAGCCTTTTTCTCTTGCTTGAGAACAATTTTCAAGTTTCAAAACTAGTCCATAAAATTTTTATGGTTAAGACGATCCCTCTCTAAGATGGTTATCAACGATAGGGTATGGACGGTCGGGGTGGTAGCATTATTGTTTGCGGCCATTTCTACAAAATTTACAAAGTTCATATTAGTATTTCTGAAATATTACATTTTAATCATTAATACCCTTTCCATGTCTCATAGACAATTAATAATTAAAATCTAGAATCCAACGTTACATTTAAATGATGGTTAGGTGACCTTTATCCAATTATTTAAATTAACAAGGTAGTCAACATTTGACAATTGCAACCTATTGCAACTTCTAGCCTTATGGGATCGATTAAACATCTTATGTTAAGTTGGCATGTAAAATCCCATCAACACCATTGTACGCCATGCTTCGGTGACCCTATGCACATGGTTTCCATTCAAGTCGTCCTACTTACACACACATGTGAGTTTACACATACAAGTGGTTAGGTGACCTTTATTCCACAAATATGTTAAGCCCACCTCAAACACACAAGTTCCCTAAAAGTAGTTAGGTGACCTTTATCCCACAAATAGTTCTCAAGTGATTCAAGTGTCGTGTAAAAGGATGGTGTTAAATGTTGATACATATGAACCTAGTTTAGAAGGTTAATGTAAAATGTCTATCATTTCTTACATATATGTAATGAATGGGTATGAATGAAATACAATATGTGGTTGATGCTTATAATGTTTAATATTTCATTATTTACTGTGTGATAATTATAGTGAACTAACTAAATAGGTTTGTGGTTGTTGTAGATAATTCTTAGTCAATAATGACTGAGAAACGTGTTCAAACTTAATCATATGTAGTCCTCATGAGAATGGACCATGCTAATGGACCATACGCATGAATGCTTCATGCTAATGGACCAGTCGCACGACTGAACCTGAAGACTGGATCAGTCGCACGATTGAGACATAAGATTGACTCAGTAGCATGACTGAACCTTCAGTCGTGCGGATGGATCAATCGCATGATTCAGTCGCACGACTGAACCATCAGTCGTACGATTGGAAGACCCTAACCTATAAATACCACCTAATTTGTGGGAAAACGTAACAATTCGAAGACCTACGCACATAATCGTACCCTAGCCGTCCAGAGACTCAAATAAACCTGTTCCAAGTTCATAGATCGCAGTTGATCTTGTTCTAATCGTTCTTAACATTTATTTAATCGTTTGATTGATCTGAACTGTGTTCTCACTGATTGGATCACCAATCAAATAGGATTCCGCACTATTTGATCTAGTATACATGCAGAATCAGTTAGTACTCTGTACGTACACGGTCCTTAACATTAAACTTGTTTCCAAAGGGATTTTAGTTTTTATTAATTATAGTTTTGAAAACTCTATGTACCTTGTATTCGCATGCTTTCAAATAAATGGTACCCTATGATTCTCTTTTAGTAAAAAACTCCTTTTATTAGAATCATTAATCCTTTAATAACCTTTTATTAGTAACTTAATGATTAGGAACCATAAATTTTCAGCTTGTTTTGTTTGTTAATAAGTTTGTTATGCACATCCAAACATCAAACAACCATTATATAACAAACAACCAAATAAGCATAATGATACAATCACAAATGCATAACCATAGCCCCTAGGTTGACCACACTTGTTTTCCATCACAAGTGTTGTCATTTGGTCTTTCCGAAGGGTTAATCACAACAGACAAGATAAGATCTCCAAAGACCCCCACTTGAAGTTGCATCCAAATGCTTCAAGTCCTTCTCTTTGTGTCTTCCCTTTGTGCTTCCAACTTGTGCATCTTCTTTTACAAAATTTATATCCTAATACAAATTTTCTAATGAAAGAAAATACACTAAACCTATCTATTACATCACTATTGAATGAATAAATAAATTACAACCATTAACAAGCACAAAAGAATAATATTACAACCTATAAAGAATGAAATCAACCAAAATCAAATCAACACAAGGTCAAGGCTAGGTTATGCACCAATATGAAACAACATATACAACATTCAAGAACCAAAATAAATCCCCATTTAACCCTAAATTTCAGCCAACATAAACCAAGAATTTTGGGTTTTTGTCCAAACAAAAAATAATCAACCATTTGACATCTTTCTTTCAAGGTTTAATCATAAGCATGTAAGATATAAACTTGAAAGATTGGGGATTCATCATATGATTACAAAAAAGCCCCTGTTAGGTTGTTAAAGTCCCATAAAACCAATTTTATAAGGATACAAAGAGCTAGTCATCTACATATCCGGCTCTAGATGCCAATGTTGGGTTTGTTGGACACATTATCAAAGTTGTTTAACCATTTAAACATGAAAAACACAGCGGAATAAAACCTTAATATTATGTTTTTTAAATTGAAAATTAAGGCATGTAATATAGCAACAACAAACTCAAGAACATAGGATCAAATATATGTGAATCAACTAGCTATCAAGAAGAAATAACAACCAAAACAACACATATGAAACTACCTTTGTAGAGCTGTCAAAACATGTGATTTGATGAAGATGATGATGTTCTTGAATGACCAAAACACCAAGGAAAAGGTGTCCTCAAGCTTCCATACCCACAAACATCAAGCAAAGACCTTTCTTGCTAGGATTTGTACACTAAAATGGATCTAGAAGGCTGTTGGAACCCTATTCCATTCGTGAACCCTTTCTTCCAAAAGAGAGAGTTTGTTCTTGTGGTCCTTTTGCATGTAAGATAGAGAGAGAGAGAGATAGTTGCTTGAGTGTGTAACTAGTTAATGGAAACTTGTTGTAAGAAACAAAAGGCACCAACCCCCTTAAAGGGGAGGCTGAAATCTTGTTTAAACTAGGGTTTCCCCCAAAATTATATTTACCATTTGTTTTAACTAGTCATTTATATAAGTTATATAATTAACCCTTTAATTATATAACTCATATACACTTTTATTACTTGAGGTTATTTAACCAATTTAAATAACATTACAAATAATACCCATGAACAAAATGTCCTTATAAGTTGTTCCATCTCACATACAATTTTATTTAGAAAACCCACTTTTCTAAAATTGGTGTAATTATTTAACTGCATGATCATATCATCAATTGAATATTAATTGGTGTTTGCTAAGCTTGTTATTGGGTACGGCCCGACTTGGATCATAACGTACTAACGGCATCAATGTTCTATGTGTCTTGGGCATAAAGAATCCAACATATACAACCTCTCAAAAGTCCAAGAAATTGACATCTTCTTGAAACGTGGATCTAAAATAGATGCAATTGACACATGCCCATCTAGTTTTCAAACTTGTCAAACACAGGCCCACTCTAAAATAGATGCAATTGACATCTTCTTGATAAGTATCCCAATTTCACCCCAATACTTCTCAAACTTGTCAAACACAGGCCCACTCATCATATTCAAGAAACTATCATTTGATGTATAAGCATTAATTATCTTTTTTTTCACTTTATAAATTTCAACAAGAAACAAATTTGCTGTCGGATATAGTGTACCCGAAAATAAATTTGTAGCATTTAAAAATACCTCAAGTACCTTGCAAACCTTTTCAGCTTGAGCCCACTCCTCATTTGTGAGAGACCATTCAAAGTTAGAATCTCTCAACGCGTAACCTTGAAACCCATGTTTGTAATAAATAGCGGATTCAAGCATTCGATGTGGAGAATTCCATCTAGTTTTCACATCGATGCATAAAGATCGTCATGTGTGGATACCAAGAGTGATTGCTATTTCCCCAAACTTCAATAGGCAACCTGAAGACTTTCTCAAATACTTGACTCCTTCTCTAATTTCCATAAGAGAACAATCAATTGTTCCTAAACCATCCTGTACTATCAAATTTAGTATGTGAGCACAACACCTTACATGAAAAAACATCTCTCAAACTGTAATTTCCCTTTTCCTTGAAAAGTATTCCTCAAAATTGAAGCCACCCTATCATTATTAGACGCATTGTCTAAAGTAATGGTACCTATATTTTCTTGAATACCCAATTTAATTAGACATTCCAAGATAACATCAGAAATAACCTCACCATTTGTGGTGGTGCAAGCTCATTAAAACCAATTATGCACTTTTGCATTTTCCAATTAGAGTCAACAAAGTGAGCTGTTAAACACATATACCCAACGGTTTGATTTGAAGTCCAACAATCACTAGTAAGAGAGATTATATCAACATTTTTTAAGACCTTTTTTAGCCTTACTCTTTCTACTTTAACCATTTTTATGCAATCCTTTCTAATTGTGGACATACTTTTTGATAAAAAGGATTGTTGTACTTCATTAACTCATTAAACCAATGATACTCCACAAACGAGAAAGGTAGCTCATGGGCTACAATCATTTTTGCAATAATTTGTCGACATTTCATATGATCATAAGCCCCATTTTATATGACCATAAGATCCTAAAGCTCTGACTGCACAAGATGACGAAGGTCAAGATTGGACCGTTCGTTTTGTTTCCCCGGGTGAGTCCAACATTGCAAATGTTGAGGTTTTGGATGATGACACTACAAGTGAAGGTGATATAGCAGTTGAACTAGTAATGTCAGATCATGAAGATACTGCTACTGTGGTCACTCACCTGAATGAAGAAGGTCCCAGAACAACATGTTCAGAATCACCGGCACCTGAACAGTTAAACTCTGCGATGATGGCTGATTCAACCAAACATTCTCAGGTAAGTACCACAAATTAACTTTTTGATAATCATGCTTGTATTGAATGTAGTAAATTTAGAGACAGCATAGATTCCAAATTTGCTAGGTTATTAGATCATAATGATAGCTTAGTAAATGATTTGCAACTGTGCATAAAGGCTAACTGAATTTTAAAACAAAATGAGCACAATTACAAAGAGAAAATAGAGCTTTTAAATAAACAACTAAGGGAAACCGAGGTTGTTGCTTTTAACCAAGAAAATGATATAAAGTTATATTTATACTCCCTAGAAGAAACTAAGAAAGAAAAATCAGTTTTGGAAGTCGAAGTAAATGCATTAAAACAAAAACTGCACAGTTGAACAAGTTCTTCTCACATACTACAACACTTAGTGAGAGAATGAAACAATAGGGAGGGGTTGGGATACAAAGTGGTTCCACCACCACATGAGACAGTGTTAAATGCTAAATGTATACCAGTAAATAACAACCCTGTCAAGGATCATGTGGTGTCCACTCCTCTAGTTAGTGATCCAGATTCCACGAGTAAATCGGAGGAATCTGCCTCTAAACAGAAGGAGACCACTTTAAACTCCAAAGGTAAAATGCCTATTGTTAATTTGGATGAACAATTTGAAAGGGTTAATGTAAAGTCAGGTTCAACCACGTCTAATACTGAACCAAAAAGACCAAACAAGTTAACCAAACACATGCTTCATGTCTAAGTCCAAATAAACAAAAGGGTAAAGATGTTAAAATGGTTCAAACCATTAATTTTGTTAAAGAAGATAAAACATCTAAACAAGAAGTGACAAAACCAAAACAGACTAAAGTCACACCTGTGTCATACATGTCCCCACACAAACAGTTCCACGAACATATTGAAAGTAGATCATGCTACAACTGTTGAAAGTATGGACACATCGCTTCTCATTGTCCTTACTGTCAAACACCAAGGAAGAAAGTTGAACTTCATGATAGTAAACCAAGTTCATTGAAACGGAGCTCTATCACTCCACCAAAAAGGATTAGTGAACATAAAGTTCAAACTGTAAGCTAGTCGTTTGTTTATCACAAATAGGCCTTACACAAAACTGGCTTATGGAAGGAAAAATTAAGTTCAGTGCTGATAATGAGAACAAGAAGAAAACAGATCTGCCCTCACCTTCTAATGGATAGTGCGTAGAATTTATGATGTGTGATGCCTCTAGGTCACCCAAGCCAGTTAAGGCTTGGGTCCCAAACCTAAACTAATCATTTCCTTCAAATGTGCAGGGTGTCCGCAATAGTGCTTCTACAAATACTTGGATTGTTGATAGCGGAGCATCAAGTCACATGACTTGGAACTTGTCTCTCCTTTCAAACGCCAAACAAATTAAAGGACACGTTTTGTTTGCTGGAAATAAAGGAGGCTACATCACAGCTCAAGGAGAAGTGGGAAACCAGAAAGTGAAGTTTGATAAGGTAAACTATGTTCAACAACTTCAAAATAACTTACTTTCTGTATCCCAAATTTGTGACAAAGGCTTTAAGATAGTCTTTGACAACAAGATGTTTTAGGTGTTGAAGAAGGATTATGTAATCTCGAAGGACCAAGTCTTAATGTCAGCTTCAAGATATAATGACTTATATGTCTTGGATCTATCAAAGGCCTCCACAACTAATAATCAAGTACAATGCTTCTTGTCAAAGGCAATAGAGAAAGACTCCATCTCCTGGCGTAGGAGTATGGGACACATAAATCCCCAGAAGATGAACCACTTGATCCAGAATGATCTAGTGCGTGGAGTAAACATTAACAACTTCCAACCACCGGATTTCTGTGTTGCTTGTAAGAAAGGAAAACATACCAAGAAGGCTCATAAGGCTAAGAAAGTTAATTCCATTGAGTTACCTCTTGAGCTTCTATACTTGGATCTATTTGGTCCAGTCAAAACGAGGAGCATTGCTGGCGACTTGTATTGCTACTTAGTTACGGATGATTACTTAAGATTCTCTTGGGTGATGTTTCTGAAATCCAAATCAGAGACATTTGAATCATTCAAAGAGCTGGTAACTACACTAGATTCACTCTACAAGCTGAAGGTACGACAAGTTTGCTCAGACAACGGTACCGAGTTTAAGAACCAATGGATGGAGACATTCTGCAAAGAAAAAGGAATTGTGCACACTCTTCAAATGAACGGAGTTGCTGAGAAAAGAATTGCAACCTGATAGAGACAGCATGGACGATGCTAGCAGACTCGAAACTACCCATTCAATTATGGAATGAGGCAATTGCCGATGCTTGTTACACCTTAAATTGAGTCTTGGCAGTCAAGCGTCATGGTAAAACATGTTACAAGTTACTACAATGACGTAAACCTAATCTAGAGTACCTGGAACCATTTGGAGCACCATGTACTCTTCTGAAGAAAACTTAGTCAGGGAAGTTTAGCAAGAAGGCCAAAGAAGGAATCTTTCTATGATACAACATACTGAATAAGAGAGTTTACAATAGCTCAACGGGTCAAGTAGAAGTGTGGTGTAACGTCGATGTTCAGAGATACAACACCTCCTTGGCAGGCAAAGGACTTGCATTCTTTTTCGATTATGATGGATTCTTTAAGTCCTTCAACATCCTTCTCTCTCCTCCTGAAGATGAGTGGGCAACCAAAATGATGTATGATGTCTTAAACACACCGTCATAAGACTCAACATTATTAGGTTCAAAAGGTGAGTCTTCGAGTCATTCAGGGGAGCACTGGAAGTAAGTGACTCTTCCTCAAATGATGAAGACGTGGAGAACTATCAGGTGGATCAGGAGGAACAGGTTCCTACTCCTTCAAGTACACAAGCATCTGATGTTGATGCTTCTGACATTTCAGAACCTCACACTCCTACTGCCTCAGATACCGAACCTACTGTTCACAATCTGGATCATGAGGTAGTAGTACCCACCACTCCTGGATCACGCTTAAATATTTATCATCCTCTAGACAATGTCATTGGAGATGTAAGATCAGGAGTTCAGAAAAGAAATCAGCTATACTCAGCTGATTATGCCTCGGTAATGGAAAAGGGATATCTTCACGATGGTGCATATCGATGTTTTGTGTCTCAATTTGAGCCAAAATATGTTAGTGAAGCCCTAAACGACGAGGCATGGGTGAGTGCCATGCAAGAAGAACTTCTTCAAATCAAGAAGTTAGGTGTATGGACACTGGCGGATAGACCTAACAGAGCTAAGGTTATTGGCACCAAATAGGTCTTGAAATGTAAGAAAGATGACCAAGGGGTCATAATCAGAAATAAGGCTCAACTTGTAGTTCAAGGATTTCGACAAGTCGAGGGGATTGATTACAATGAAGTCTTTGCACCTGTGGTGAGAATGGAAGAAATATGTATCTTCTTAGCCTATGCATCTTACATGAAGATTAAAGTATATCAACTAGATGTGAAGAGTGCGTTTCTTCATGGTGAAATCCGTGAGACAGTGTATGTAAGTCAACCCGAAGGATTTGAGGATCCATATCATCGGGACATAGTTTACAAACAAGACAAGGCCTTCTATGGGCTCCATCAATGTCACACCCCAACCTTGATGGCGGAAACGTCGAGGAGTGAGAGTTAAGATCGTTCACAGCCACATAACGCTATTATTAACCCAAATATAAATTAATCATAAAATTCAATTGTATCATTACAAGCTTAAGTCTCAAAGAAATAAAACCATAACATAAAAGATAACAAGTCATTTTAATTCCCTTATTTATGTAGGTCCATTCCAAGATGTGTAAGCTTCAATGTGTAGAAATCAAACTTGGGCGTTTCCTAAAACATGTTAAAAATAAAAGGTCAACAACGATGTTGGTGAGCATTCCATAGTTTTAAATACATAGATTATATAAAAGATGGCAATCCAAGTCATAAGTTAGTGAATAAAGTGATTAGGGATGTTATGAACAATGCAACAACCAGGCCTCGACAAAGTTTTACAAGTCTCAAATGCTTACAAGATTATATGATGAGCTAAGTGTACTTGGATCAACCAAAGTAGGCTTGTCTTTCCTATAGATTTATGACTTCGCTGGGCTTGCAATAGTTAATGATTATACATATAACGCCATAACATGGTAACCACAAAAGTTCAACTAACCATAACTTTGCATGATGAATTGCCATAAAGATTACAAGTCTCAAATAAGTTTACAAGTGCAATGATAATAAATTAACATGTTTCACCCCAAAGTGTGAAATAAGCAAAAAGTGACTTCAAAAATAATTTAAATTTACAAGATTGATTTTTATTGATTTTCAGAAATTTTTTATTTCTTTTTTTAAAGGCTAAAAAAACCCCCAAAAAAATATGTTGGAGGTCGCCGGGTTCGAACCCGGGACCTCTAGTGTGGAATGCAAGTGGGGAACCAGTGAACCAAGGCTTCAGCCGCGGTTGAAATTGGTTTCCAAAACTTAAAAGCAATTAACACAGAACCCGCCCAAATTCACATGAACCCTAAGTTCCTTCCATCCCAAATTGACAGTTTAATCGATTCCAGGGGCATTGTTAACCATGGGCTTTTGTTCCCCATGATTAATCGATTGTATACATGTAAGCAATTTACCCGTTTGATTAACAAATGAAGGTGCACACGTCGATGAACGAGTCGCGACCGAGAGGTGAGGGAACGATGTGTAAATATTTATGATAATCCAATTAACTTCGTGTGGAGCTTCGGATGATGTTCACGATTTAAAGCCCTTTATCAATCCGTGGTTAGCAGGCTCTTATGGTGGTGTTCTAGTGGGGTGCAGGTCGCGATATAGAGTAGGATTAAATTAGTTAAATTTTGTGTTTTCAGATGCAATTGGGTGTCACAACCGATTAGAATTAGTTAGACATTCAATTTGGTTTATTTAATTGAGTTATTATTGGTGTTTAATGGCCGAACGTTGGGTGTTTGATACCCGTCGGTTACTCGAGCTCGATAGCTCTTGTAACCGGTGCTTAACGTATTTCAAACAACCCTTAAGGTTCGAATTCGTCTCCCAAACGGTTAGAAACCGATATTTCGAGTTAAATGCTTAGGGTTCCACGTTTTCTTGGCCTCGCCGGAGCTCGGTCGGAGCTCGGCGACTTCATGGCCGGAGAAACGGCCTAAAGGGCGAAAGAGGGATTAAGTTTCAATTATTTGCAACTTTGGTCCCTATAGCTTTCATTTTTATTATTTTATGCTGGAACTTTGTTTTTATAGTTTCTAAATTGACAATAAGGCCCCCTTAAATTTTTAAACCCAAGTTATGAACATCTTTTAGCTTAAATAACTTCTACAAAATTATTATTGTTATTGTTACAATTACTATTATTATTATTATAATTGTATTATTATAACTTGCTAGTATTAATAATAACATAATTATTACTCTTATAAAAGTTATTATTGTTATTATTTTTATGATTATTATAATATTCAATTTAATAGATAAACTATAATCTTTTTGCATTAAAGAATTAGAGACTAACTAAGAGATAAACACAATTAGCCCAAAGGTTTCATGAAAAGTATTAATAGTCCTTACAAGAATAAACAAGGTTAACTATTAGTTAACCAAAAATACAAGATGTTACATTCTCCCCAACTTAAAAGAATTTTGTCCCAAAATTAAGAATAAACTAGGCGAACAAATACGGGTATTTCTCCTTCATATGATCCTCACGCTCCCAAGTAAACTCAGCTCCAGGCTTATTCTCCCAACGAACCTTGACAATTGGAGTAGTTGTGGTTCTAGTTTTCTTCATGATGCGATCCATAATTTCAGCAGGTTTCTCCACAAAGTGCAATGACTCGTCGATCTGGATGTCTTCGAATGGAACATGCAGACTCTCGTCGGCCAAACACTTTCTCAAATTTGAGACATGGAATACAAGATGAACTCCACTAAGGTCAGAAGGTAGTTCCAGTTTACAAGCCACTTTCCCAATCCTTTTCAGGATTTTGAAAGGTCCTACAAATCTTGGAGCTAGTTTACCCTTCTTTCCAAAGCGAACAACACCTTTCCACGGTGAAACCTTAAGAAGAACCATGTCACCAACTTGGAACTCCAATGGCTTACGACGCTTATCGGCGTAACTCTTTTGTCGACTTCTTGCCACTTCAAGGCTCTTGCGGATAATAGAAACTTTATCGGTTGTCTCTTGTATAAGTTCAGGACCAGTGATGAAGTTTTCACCAATGTCGGTCCAACAGATCGGTGAACAACATTTACAACCATAAAGTGCTTCAAACGGTGCCATCTTGATACTCGAGTGATAACTATTGTTATACGAAAATTCCGCGAGCGGTAGATGCGTATCCCAATCACCACCAAAGTCAAGGACACAAAGACGTAGCCGATCCTCGAGGGTTTGGATTGTTTGTTCAGTTTGACCATCGGTTTGAGGATGGTAAGCCGTACTTAAATCCAATTGAGTACCCAAGAGTTCTTGCATCGAAGACCAAAAGTGTGAAGTGAAACGAGCATCTCGATCGGAAATAATATGTAAAGGCACGCCATGACGACTCACAATTTAGTCAACGTAGATTCGAGTGAACCTTGAACCTTGTACGTATCTCGTATGGGTATGAAATGTACTGTCTTGGTCAAACGATCGACAATGACCCATATACTATCGTGACCACGTGGTGTACGAGGTAACTTAGTTATGAAATCCATGGATATATGTTCCCACTTCCACATAGGGATCTCAGGTTGCTCAAGTAAACCACTTGGTCGTTGATGCTCGGCTTTGACTCTTGCACATATGAGACACTTGGAAACATAAGACGTGATATCCTTTTTCATTCCAGGCCACCAATATTGACCCCGCAGGTCCATGTACATCTTATCGGAGCCAGGATGAACGGAATATCGGGTTGGATGAGCTTCGTTCATAATGAATTGTCGAAGGTTATCACGATTCGGAATCCAAAGTCGATTCAAGAAATACCACATGCCATTAGATTTTGTCTCCAGTTGTGACCGAACGTTAGGCATCAAATCTTCATCTTTCCCTTCGTCGGTTAGTGCCGCTTGTTGAGCCTCGCGAATGCATAACTCGAGGTCACTATCGATCCTTATGTTTTGAAGCATGATAGTAGCCTCGTTGACATCCACATGAATTTCGGTATCAAATTCACCTAGCGTATCAAACCATTGCCTTCGATCTCGAATTTCTTGAAGCGAGACAGTCTTGTTGTGGACCTTGCGACTTAGCGCGTCGGCTACAACATTCGCCTTTCCAGGGTGATAGCGAATGTCACAGTCGTAGTCGCTAATCAACTCAGTCCAACATCTTTGTCTCATGTTGAGATCCTTTTGATTGAACACGTGTTGGAGACTCTTATGATCGGTGTAGACTATGCATTGCGTCCCATATAAATAGTGTCGCCAAATCTTCAATGCGAACACCACAGCACCAAGTTCAAGATCGTGAGTCGTGTAGTTTACTTCATGAACCTTCAATTTCCTCGACGCGTATGCTATAACTTTACCTCGTTGCATGAGAACACTACCAAGACCTTGATTAGAAGCATCGCAATATACGGTAAAGTCATCGTTTCCATCGGGAAGTGTGAGAATAAGAGCGTTACACAACTTGCGTTTTAATGTCTCGAAAGCCTCTTCTTGCTCGGGTCCCCATTCAAAAAGTCGATTCTTTTGGGTTAATGCCGTTAACGGTTTAGCAATCTTTGAGAAATTAGCTATGAACCTACGGTAATATCCCGCTAAACCAAGAAAAGAACGAACCTCGGTTGGAGTTGTGGGAACACACCAATTCTTCACAGCTTCAATTTTAGCAGGATCCACGTGAATTCCTTGGCTATTCACCACATGCCCTAAGAATTGAACTTCCTCCAACCAAAATTCACACTTGGAAAGCTTGGCGTATAATTGCTCCTTCTTCAAAAGTCCAAGTACTTGTCGCAAGTGCGTCTCGTGATCGATTTTTGTCTTGAATAAATAAGAATGTCATCAATAAACACGATCACGAACTTATCCAAATACGGTTTACATACTCGACTCATGAGATCCATGAACACAACAGGCGCATTGGTCAAGCCAAAAGGCATGACCATGAACTCGTAGTGTCCATATCGAGTACGGAAAGCAGTCTTTGGAATCGTCATCATGAACACGTAGTTGATGATACCCAGAACGTAAATCGATCTTTGAGAATTGAGTTGCTCCTTGAAGTTGGTCGAAGAGATCATCGATTCGAGGAAGAGGGTATCGGTTTATGATAGTAAGCTTGTTGAGTTCTCGGTAATCGATGCACATACGAAATGAACCATCCTTCTTCTTCACAAATAGTACAGGTGCACCCCACGGTGATGAACTAGGGCGAATAAAACCCTTATCGGTCAACTCTTGCACTTGACTAGCGAGTTCTTGCATTTCAGAAGGTGCGAGACAATAAGGCGATTTAGCCACATGGTTTGCACCAGGGATTAAATCAATCTTGAACTCAACTTCTCGCACGGGAGGTAACCCTTTAAGATCCTCGGGAAAAACTTCGGAAAAGACTCGCACAACAAGAAGGTCCTTCAACTCCTTACCCTTGGCTTTCGTATTAACTACATATGCCATGAAAGCCATGTAGTTTTTACTTAAGTACTTACGAGCCTTGATGCAAGACATGAGTTTGAGTCTTTGAGATGATTTCTCCCCAAAGACCCTTAAGGTATCACCAGTCGGTAAAGGAATTCGGATACACTTCTCAAAGCATAAAATTTCCGCACGTTTCTTGGCCAACCAATCCATACCAATGATAACATCAAAGCTTCCCAGATGCATAGGAATAAGGTCGATGAAGAACTCGTGTTCATTAAGGCTCAAGGTGCAGTCACGTATTACGACGTCAACGACAATAGATTTTCCATCGGCGACCTCGACCGTGAAAGATCTCTCCAGATTAACACACGGTTTAGAAAGTATAGGCTCGAATTCCAGGGACACGAAACTCCTATCGGCACCCGAATCAAAACAATACAGAAGCATAATGACTATTTACAAGATACATACCTGTTTGCTAAGAATCCATTATTGGTATGATGAACACACATAGGAAATTTTATATGACAAGAGACGATTTAAAAAAGAGTTCACTGACGTACCATTCACCACGTCGTTGTTGGCTTGAGCTTGGTTAGCATTGATGTTGAAAGCCCTTCCACGAGCTGGTGGCACAGTTCCCGCATTGCGAGGACATTGCGGAGGAATATGACCGGGCTCGCCATAGTTATAGCTGGTTCGGTTGGTAAGCATGGCAGTGTTGTTTGGCGCACGAAGGCAAGTAGTTACCAAGTGTCCATACTTCCCACATAATGAGCAAATTCGGCATGGAAAGTTGCTCGAATGATGGTACTTGCACGTGTTACACGGAGGATGTGGACCAGTATAAGCTTTAGCCATGGAGCTTGATTTGCAACCACCATTTGTTTTTGAGGAGCATTTGGGGCGGTCACAGCGTAGTTGCGCGTCGGGGTGAACTTACGCTTCTTGTTTTGAGAAGATGACTCGGCCTTTACCTCTTTTGTTGCCTCGGGTGTCACCTTCGCCATAGACTTGGAACCCTTCGCCGACATCGTGCCAGCTCTTATATGATTCTCGGTGAGCTGTGCAGTAATCATAATCGCCTCCTCCAATGCTGTGGGACTACTACCCACCACAGCATCTTGAATTTGAGGTGGCACCCCCTTGATAAATTTTTCAATGTTACGGGGCACGGTGTCCACCATGTGTGGTAGGAGCATACTCAACTCATGATGTCGGGTGGAATAAGCCAAATGGTTCCCACCATCTTGTTTGAGATTCCAAAACTCCTCCTCCAGCTTTTGCAACTCGCTCCTTGGGCAGAACTTTTAGATCATAATATCCTAGAATTCCTCCCAGGGCAACGCCATTGCAACCTCAGTTCCACGATTTCTCTTTTCACTATTCCACCATGTTAGTGTTCGTTGTTGAAGAACACTTGTGGCATAGCGAACCTTGAACTCGTCGGGACACTCACTAATAATGAATGTGTTCTCCATACTTTCAAACCACTCAAGAAGTCCAGTGGCTCCTTCTTTTCCACTAAAACTAGTAGGTTTGCATGAGTTGAAATGTTTGAAGGTGCAAGTAGGATTGTTCCCGTTTTGGTTGTTGCTATTCTCCCCATGAGCACCACTATTGTTCCCATTGGTGTTGTTGCTATTAGCCATTAGGGTACTATTAGGTTCAGCAACCATAGTCGGGATGACATCAGCCATTTGTCGGGCGATCATGGCGGCTAGCTTACGATCGGAACTTCCATGCTTTCCATGATGACGAGACATGCTGGGATATGCAAAATGAGTTAGACACGAGAAATAGAAATACAAGGATTATAATTTAACATGGATAAGGCAAGAGTTGTAAGGTACATGGAATGGTTCCATTTGGTAACGCATTACCATTTGGAAACGTTGGCACGTCAAGGTAAGTTGACCCGTTCGCCTTAGAAATTTGTACATGTTGACCATAGTTTATCACTCATCCTAGAAATCCCCAGGTAAGCATAACTAGTCCCGTTGGATTTATGCGATATGCTTGCCTTAGCCCGAGGGCCTTTTGCCAGGAAATCTAGAATACAGGTGTCTATGTGTCACACAAACTTCTTAGGTTCATGAAATCAAAACCTTGATGAGATTCATATAGATTAGACATAACGTCTAAAGATCATAAGTATAAGCATAAGTTCCCACATATTGACGAGAATAAGATTAAGAGATTTCATGTTCGGGGAGAGTCAAAGAGTCAAAGCTAAGTTTAGGGAGACAAGTAACAAGGTTTAGGCAATCCTATGCTAAGGCATCAAATTACACATAAGTGGGCATAACATTATGTAGCATGCAAACCTATAATTTTACAAGATAGGATCATAATTCTATAAGGTTCATGCATACTATAGTCTAGGTCACCATTTCTAATAACCTAGATCCCTATAGTTATGGGCTCTGATACCAATCTGTCACACCCCAACCTTGACGGCGGAAACGTCAAGGAGTGAGAGTTAAGATCGTTCACAGCCACATAACGCTATTATTAACCCAAATATAAATTAATCATAAATTCAATTGTATCATTACAAGCTTAAGTCTCAAAGAAATAAAACCATAACATAAAAGATAACAAGTCATTTTAATTCCCTTATTTATGTAGGTCCATTCCTAGATGTGTAAGCTTCAATGTGTAGAAATCAAACTTGGGCGTTTCCTGAAACATGTTAAAAATAAAAGGTCAACAACAATATTAGTGAGCATTCAATAGTTTTAAATACATAGATTATATAAAAGATGGCAATCCAAGTCATAAGTTAGTGAATACAGTGATTAGGGATGTTATGAACAATGCAACAACCAAGCCTCGACAAAGTTTTACAAGTCTCAAATGCTTACAAGATTATACGATCAGCTAAGTGTACTTGGATCAACCAAAGTAGGCTTGTCTTGCCCATAGATCTATGACTTCGCTGGGCTAGCAATAGTTAATGATTGTACATATAACGCCATAACATGGTAACCACAAAAGTTCAACTAACCACAACTTTGCATGATGAATTGCCATAAAGATTACAAGCCTCAAATAAGTTTACAAGTGCAATGATAATAAATTAACATGTTTCACCCCAAAGTGTGAAATAAGCAAAAAGGGGTATGGAAATACTCACACGGCTAAAAGTATAAGTATGAAGGTTAAATAGGATTGATAATAAACGTTGTTCCAAGATGAACGTCACAAGGCACCTAAATATATATATATACACAAGGTTAAAGTTTAATTATAATAAGTTTAACGTTTTAACAGGAACTAAGGTTTTAAGTGGAATTTGAGATGTTAATAATTATATCCAACTAACATGGTAATTTTGATTATGCTTTGAGTCAATATATTATTTAATCGTTTTACTACCAAGAAATAAAAGAAACCATTTGTATCAAGGTCTAAATATAATTTAAACAAACTTTTAAAATAACTCTTATTTTAAACAATAATATATACTTGTTATTTGAACAAGTAATGATTTAGTGAGTTATAACAATATTAAATGTCTATTATAAGAAAATTAATTTAATATATTATTTGAACAAACAACTATTTAGTAAATTAAAACAATATTTTAAGTTTAACTTATAAGAAATAATCTAAATATATTATTTGAACAAATAATAATTTAATAAGCTAATCAACATTAAAAAAATATTTTATAAGAAATTGAACTAATTATATCATTTGTTTTATAAAATATACGAGTATTATAAGAACATAAATTTTCAAAAATTGATTAAGTGACTTCAAAAATAATTTAAATTTACAAGATTGATTTTTATTGATTTTCAGAAATTTTTTTAAAGGCTAAACAAAACCCCAAAAAAATATGTTGGAGGTCGCCGGGTTCGAACCCGGGACCTCTAGTGTGGAATGCAAGTGGGGAACCAGTGAACCAAGGCTTCAGCCGCGGTTGAAATTGGTTTCCAAAACTTAAAAGCAATTAACACAGAACCCACCCAAATTCACATGAACCCTAAGTTCCTTCCATCCCAAATTGACAGTTTAATCGATTCCAGAGGCATTGTTAACCATGGGGCTTTTGTTCCCCATGATTAATCGATTGTATACATGTAAGCAATTTACCCGTTTGATTAACAATTGAAGGTGCACACGTTGATGAACGAGTCGCGACCGAGAGGTGAGGGAACAATGTGTAAATGTTGATGATAATCCAATTAACTTCGTGTGGAGCTTCGGATGATGTTCACGATGTAAAGCCCTCTATCAATCCGTGGTTAGCAGGCTCTTATGGTGGTGTTCGAGTGGGATGCGGGTCGCGATATAGAGCAGGATTAAATTAGTTAAATTTTGTGTTTTCAGATGCAATTGGGTGTCGCAACCGATTAGAATTAGTTAGACGTTCAATTTGGTTTATTTAATTGAGTTATTATTGGTGTTTAGTGCCTGAACGTTGGGTGTTTGATACCCGTCGGTTACTCAAGCTCGATAGCTCTTGTAACCGGTGCTTAACGTAATTCAAACAACCCTTAAGGTTCGAATTCGTCTCCCAAACGGTTAGAACCCGATATTTCGAGTTAAATGCTCAGGGTTCCACGTTTTCTTGGCCTCGCCGGAGCTCGGTCGGAGCTCGGCGACTTCATGGCCGGAGAAACGGCCTAAAGGGCGAAAGAGGGATTAAGTTTCAATTATTTGCAACTTTGGTCCCTATAGCTTTCATTTTTATTATTTTATGCTGGAACTTTGTTTTTATAGTTTCTAAATTGACAATAAGGCCCCCTTAAACTTTTAAACCCAAGTTATGAACATCTTTTAGCTTAAATAACTTCTACAAAATTATTATTGTTATTGTTACAATTACTATTATTATTATTATAATTGTTATTATTATAACTTTCTATTATTATTAGTATTAATAATAACATAATTATTACTCTTATAAAATTATTATTGTTATTATTTTTATGATTATTATAATATTCAATTTAATAGATAAACTATAATCTTTTTGCATTAAAGAATTAGAGACTAACTAAGAGATAAACACAATTAGCCCAAAGGTTTCATGAAAAGTATAATAGTCCTTACAAGAATAAACAAGGTTAACTATTAGTTAACCAAAAATACAAGATGTTACAATCAAGCCCCAAGAGCATGGTATGAAAAACTCTCAACTCATCTTGTGAAACACGGATTTCGTAGAGGAGTGATTGACTGTATACTGTTCATCAAAGAAAAGGATGGTGACTTACTGCTTGTTCAAATTTATGTTGATGACCTAATCTTCGGTTCCAAAAATGAAGAACTATGTAAAGAATTGGAAGCAGTTATGAAAGCCGAGTTTGAGATGAGTGCCATGGGAGAGATAAAGTTCTTTCTTGCGTTACAGGTGGATTAGACACCAAAGGGCATTTTTCTACATCAGACCAAGTATGTAGGTGATATTCTAAGTCGGTTTGATATGGAGAATGCTTCCGCAGCTGGGACTCCACTTGCTACAAACCATGACGTAGTACCCGACAAAAATGGTGATCTGGTGGATGCCACTATGTACCGAGGAATGATCGGATCCCTCATGTACCTCACTGCATCAAGACCTGATATCATGTATGCGCGGTGTCTTTGCTCCAGATATCAGGCAAAACCGAAAGTCAACCATCTCATAGGCGTCAAAAGGATATTTTGCTATCTGAAGGGTACTCCAACACTTGAATTGTCGTATCCTCATGACGATGACTTTGAGCTTACAGCGTACAGTGACTCAGATTATGGTGGCTGCAATGTGAACTACAAGTCAACTTCAGTAGGATGTCAATTCTTTGGGAGACGATTAGTCACGTGGCAGTGTAAGAAGCAGAGTTGCTCTATCAACTTGTGAAGCTGAATACGTTGCTGTTGCCAGTTGCTGTTCACAAATCATCTGGATTCAATAGCAAATACGGGACTATGGTTTGAAATTCTCTAACACTCCTATATTTCTTGATAATTCCGCTGCTATAGTCGTAACTAAAAATCCTGTCCAACATCCTACGACCAAACACATCGGCAATAAATATCACTTTATACGTGATTGTTTTGAAAAGAATTTAATCGATGTTGTTAAAATTAATACGGACTTTTAATGCGCTGACCTCTACACAAAAGCTTTTGATAAACTACGTTTTTTATATCTGTTAGAGGTCAATGTCATAAAAAGAAAAGTGAAGTGATTTCTGATGAAGATAGTACTTAGTTCGACAAGTAGACATCACTTTTATGTTTTATTTTATTTTATTTTATTTTATTTTTTTTATTTCTTCGCCTATTAATATTCTAAACGCAAAAACATATTTGGTTTTAGAATCTTAGGGGAGAATAGGTTACATCAGTATTAAATTAGTTGTTTTAATTTCAATATTCAAAAAAACACAGGGAGGAGGATAGTCTAGCTAATATAAATTAGATCGTATATATGATACTGATTCAATGTCTATGGATATGATAGTACACAGGAACAAAGATCGTATCTGTGATACTGATTTAATGTCTATGGAATATGATAGTACATAGGAACTAAGAGTTTGGGATATTAGAAAAATGAAATTGTTTAAGATGCAAATTCGAAGTATAAGTCTGAGAAGTCTAAGCAACAATAAAAGAAAAAATGATAGTAAAACTAGCTGCTACTAAGATAACACGGAGAAAGTAGACCAAGAGGTTGCTAAACCACTAGATGATGTGTCGGTAGATTCAACACAATAGATAAGTAGACCTAGTTGGTGATTACAAGTTCAAACTAAGTTGTTCAACAAGCTATGGGTTAACATCTTATCGCTGGTTAACACAATCAACAAAGTTCCAATAAGGGGTGACGAGCAAAATAAACGCCACAAATGTGTGCAGATGACCATAAAATGAGCAAAGCACATGAAAAATGCAAAAGGCAATCAAGCTAATAACCTATGTTATTGGTGAGATCTGTGCAAAAAGAAGATAATTGCTCAAATAAGAAGATAGGTTGTGTGCCTCTCTACTGTGTGGTGGCACTAACCTGAGGATAAGCATAACCTATGTATTCTAGAATTCATTGTTGTTTGCGCCTCTTTGCTGTGCGGTGGCACTGATATGATGCTTAGCACCTCTTTGAAAGCTCTAGAATAGTTTCTTCTTAAATGCTACCCGTAGACCGCTTAAAAATCTCCTGAGGAATGTTGATTACCATATAAGCGTGGGATCCACAAATGCTTGTTGAAATAATTAAACCTTAAATCATCACCAATGTGTGTCAAAAATCTGTGTATGGATTTAAGAGGACAAGTATACTGACCATCATCGTGAGCTGCAACTCTCGAAAGTCAAAATCGCTATGTGCATCTTGTAGTTCTAGTATGATTTCCTAAACTTGCTAATGACTCTGGATGAAAACAAGAATCTAGCATCAAAAGGCTTTGGTAAAATGTCCCAAATGATTTGATAAACCTGTATGATTCCATAATAAATCGTTCCAGTTATGATCAAAGTAACTAGACACTATACTGTCCAAGAAAAATCTGGTAGATACTTATATTAGGATTTCAACCTCACACAAAAATACAAAATTATGTTTTTAGCTTTGTTTTAATTCTAGTTGTTTAATTTAGTTACTTTCAGTTATTTAGTAGGTAAATGTCGGACTACACATCGGAATTCAATCTGGGAATCACTCACTAAAAGGTCACGTCTGAGGTGACAAATGGGCTTTTCAAATGTAAAAGGGTCACGTTTGAGGTGACAAACTATTGTGTTATTAAATGGATCACGTCTGAGGTGATCAACAATTTTCTAAATTAAAATGGTCATATCTGAGATGATCAATGGTTAAAATGTATTATCAATAAGTAAAAGAGTTAAGTGTGTGAATGTTCATAAAGTCAAACTCATAAGTATGAGCCATTCACATGGCTGATCATGAGTATGGAACAGTCGTACGATTGGACCATGCGTATGAGCCCAATCGCACGACTAAACCACAAGTATGGACTAGTCATACGATTGGACCATCAGCATGGGTCAAGCCATACAAATGGTTCATAAGCATGAACCAATTGCGTGAATGGACGTGACCGAATGAGTCAGTCGCACGACTGAAACCTAGTCGGGCGACTGAAGGTGACCGACGGAGCCAATCGCACGACTAAGTTCCAATCGCACGACTAAGCTCCAATTGCACGAATGAAGAGTGTGAATGGATCAAGTCACCCGATTGAAACTAGACTCAATATAAATAGGGCTAAAGTTAGTCGCATATCTTCATCATCCCTCAATCGCCCTAAAATCGCCCAAACGTAGCGACACTCTGCCAAAATTCGATTAAATCAATTTTCGTTCACCACTATGTTACTGACGAGTTGTTACATCATCTACAGGTAATTACCAACCCAAATCACATGAAATGTGTGGCAAAACCAAACCCTAATTGGATTAACTGTTTAAAATCAAGAAATAAGGCTAAATCAACGAACATAACATATAAACGTGCAAATTGGTTAAATTGAAAGACTTAATACGACAATTAGGGTTCCTGCGAGTCTAAAGAACCTAACCACAATGTTTAACTTCCAGTTTGTACCTAGATTCAGGATTAAAGTGTTGAACAGAGACGTATACGACTGGTCACTCCGAATGAACTTCAATCGCACGATTGAATTGGGCAAATGTCATAATCGGCCGAATAAAGTAGGCGTATGAGCTCAATCGCTCAATTAAACTCAGCCGAATGCTCAGTCACCTGATTGAACTCAAATGCATGCTCAGTGACCCAATTGAAGTCAGTCGCATACTTAGTCGCCCGATTGAAGTCAGTCGCACACTCAGTCACCTGACTGAACTCAGTCATATGCTTCAATCGCATGATTGAACCAGACTGATTTCAAGACAGTATAAGATTCAATAGTTTCTGTTATGCACAAATCTAATGTTTATGTGTCTTGTGCTACAGAAACATGGTAGAGAAGTGGATCATCAACACCAAGCACAACATTTGTGCTCATGTGGATGCTACTACCAGGAATGCTGCAGATTTTGCTGACATCATTAGATTTCTGAGGAGATTTAGGATCTACAGGGCTATATCTACACCATGCACACCCTACTGGTCTATACAGCAGGCCTTCTGGGAAGGTGCATCTGTCGACAGATCCACAGAGCCTTACTGCATATGCAACAACATTTTTGGGCATGAGATATAGGTCACAACAGCAGACCTCCGATGAGTTCTGGCTCTGGGTGATGATGCTGCTCACCCAACCAGATTACACCCCTTGACAGTTCGGGGATGCTTTCTCAGGATGAAGTACTCTTGGGACGTCAATGCAGGGGTACTGAACAAAAGCAAAATGTGTCCCCAGCTTAAGTACTTAGCACACATCATTCTTAAGTGCATTGCATCAAGGATGGGTGGATTCGATGACCTCTCTAACCAAATCTAGAATGCCTATGTGGCACTGGTACTAAACCACACCTTCAGCTTCTCCAATATGATCTTTGCATACATGACCGAGAAGCTAGAGGCGAAAGGGAAGGAGAGTTTCTGTATGTACCCTCGGTTCTTACAGCTGATTATAGATGAGAAGCTTCCTCTATGCCTAAGAAGAGTCATGATGCAGTCTCTCTCGAGGTCATGGATGACACCACCCTTGGGAGGATGAAAGTGTACAGGGGGAAGCAGGTGAACCCCCTGTAAGGAGGTTGTTTGGGCATTTGGTTTGGGAAGACTACCGGCGCTAGTAAGAAGGAAGTGGCGCCACGATGATAGTGACTCGAACGTTGAGCACGTCGCTCTACCATCTGATGACTCATATGATAATGACATTGGTGATGGTGGAGACACTGGCCTCACCCAATCTAGGGCCACCACCACAAATGTTACACCGCCACCATGCACTCACGAAGAAGCGGATACGGCTGGATTATATTAGGACTTCTATCCTAATGATGAGGAGGAGGATGATGAGGAACCGTTAGTTCAGACGATGCGCAGCAGGGTGGTTGCCACCAAACGAGGGATTAGGGCGGTAGGTGGACGCAAGAGTGAGTCTGGGGAGGCTTCTACTGATCTATCTTACACCCTAGACCCACCTATCAGCCAAGGGGGAGCCACTGTGTCTAAAGGCTCGAGAAGGAAGAGAATGGCTCACCCCTATGGCAAAAAGGGGAAGAGGCAGAGATTCACATTGACCACATCTACTCCCACTGCCACTGCCACCACTACACCCACCACCACCACATCCACATCTACCATAGCTACCACTACACCATTACTACCATACCACCCACCATCACTACCACACTCCCTTCCACCACCATTACATTTACCCTTCGCCACCGACACATATACCACCACCCATATTCACCACTACCACCACTACCACCACCAGCCACCAAGCTGGACCATCATCCCACCCATCATTCACCACAGGATCATCTTTGCCCACTATTAGGGTAGAGGAACAACTGTCAGCACTCAATCGAATGGTGATGAAGCTATTGGCGGCTGATGAGGAGGGAGCTGCCCAACTACATCAGCTTGTGGAGCTTAATGCTACCCACGCACAACAAATCTCATAGAAAGCTCAGCAAATAGCCCAACTCTAGGAGCAAAACGACCAATCAGCTAAGAGGATTGGGGAGTTGGAGGCTACAAACAAGACCATCATGCTTAAGCTTAAGGGATCAAAGGATGAGCCACTCAGATAAGAGAAGGAGATGATGATGAGGATGATCATGATGATGATAAAGATGATGATAGTGATGATGATGAGGCCAGTGATGATGAAGAGACAAGGGAAAGGCAGAATGATGATGATGATGATGAAGAAGGAGATGCAGCCGCATTTGCCTCAGCTCAGGGTCAAGAGAGATGTGCAAAGAGAAATCAAGACCAACAAGCCTCATCTTCTGCCCCACCTACTGACGCGCCTGCTATTCAGGGCAAATGTAATGATTAGATATTTATGTACTTGAAAAATTTTGTACTTGAATCCTGTATCAATATTATGTAATTAATGTTTATACATCTTTATCAAATGTGTGATTGTCTTGATTACTTAATAACAATTGATGTGTTACATGTTTAAATCAAGCAGATCAATCCTCTCAGCAAGATGAGTATGATATTACTCCACTTCAGCAAATCAAGTCTCAACTTACAATGATTCTTGATTTGCAAGGGATAGTCAGAAGGTCTGTAAGCTATACTCCTGAAGAAGGAGTAAGCATTCATGACCTTACTGATGACCAACTTGCTGAGATGTTTCGGCTCAACCCGGACGAGATTGTCAAGGACGCTCCTACTCTTGAAGTTACAAGTGATGATGAGCTCAATTACATAGATGAAATGGAGATCGAGGACGTCACGACTGACCATTATCCAGAGTATGCTGACAGAGAGGGAAATATAGTCCCCAATCTAGGTGATACTCTCGTCAGTGATACGTTTGAAAAATTGGATCAGATGGAGCAAGAGTCCGAGAAGAATAAGGATCAAGCCCAAGCCTTAAACGTCGATGTCAACATCAAAAAGGCTGAATAGGTGGCCTGTTTTGCTGAGATTCGAGCCATGCGTACTACATAAAAGCTTAATGTCTACACCAAGCTGTACAAAGTCAAGAAACACTTAAAGGTGTCGGGCAAAATCATCGCATGGGCTTATTTTGAGGATCTAAATGTGTATTCCATGAAGAGAGAAAAGGGCACAGAGTACTTTAGATTCCCACACGATCTAAAGACTCTACCTAGTTTTGAGCTTAACCAGCTGGCACGTCTAAAGTTTCTATATGCTAATCCAAAGAAAATGTCAGGCTGATTTGAGGCTGCATTAAGGAAAGAGGACCACGCTAGGTGGGTTAACTTCATACCTCAACAACTGATGAGGTACATCAGACAGTCTGAAGTTGATTCCATTACTGGAGAGCCAAAATAGTGTTGAAGTAGAGTCCTCCGTGCACAATGTCAAGAATCCCTCTAAGGGAGATGCTACAGGACTTCACTCCACACTTCAAGTGGTGGTACTACGATTGGAGAACAGGTGAAGCGGTCATAGTCTTACAGAGGGAGAGCCAAATGGATACTATCCAGGTATTTGACCCTATGTGGCTGACCAACTTGTCTGCTGATGATGTTTATACTTTATAGAAGTGGCCACTATTCTATGATTTGCAAGATATTGTACAAGCCCTCCAATTTGAAAATTTTATAAGGCTCTATTTTGCATTTGAGATACATGCCGGAGCTACAAGAGAAGAGAAGTACAAGAAGTTTGAAGAGCTAATGAAGAATGTTAGACAATGATGTAAACTAGGTCCAAGGGGGAGTTTGTGGATACATGTCTACCTAGTTTTGGAGCTTAATGTAAATGTCTTTCATGTCTTACATATATGTAATTGAATGGGTATGAATGAAAGCAATGTGCAATTAATGCTTATAATGTTTAATATTTCATTGTTTATTATGTGATAACGCATATTGAACTAACTATATAGGTTGGAGGTTATTGTACATAGTTCTTAGTCAATAATGATTGAGAAACATGTTCAAACTTAATCGTGTGAAGTTCTCATGCGAATGGACCACCATGAATACTTCATGTTAATAGACCAGTGCACGACTGAACCAGGAGACCGGATTAGTCGCACGATTGAGACATAAGATTGACTCAGTCGCACGACTGAACCTTCAGCCGTGTGAATGGAGCAATCGCATGCTTCAGTCGCACGACTGAACCATGCTAATGGTTCAGTTGCACGAATGGAAAACCGTAACCTATAAATACCACCTAATTCATGGAAAAACGTAACATATCGAATACCTACGCACATAATCGTACCCTAGCCGTCTAGAGACTCAAGAAGACCTGTTCCGAGTTCATAGATCACAGTTGATCATGTTCTAATCATTCATAATGTTTCATTAATCATTAGAGTGATCATAACTATGTTCTCCCTGATTGGATCACCAGTCAAATAAGATTCCGCATTATTTGAGTTAGTATACACGTAGAATCAGTTAGTACTCCGTACCTAAACGGTCCTAACAAAATTATTCATTCCATAAACTCCCAAAACAGAACCAAACTAACTCAGATTATAAATGTTGGATCAAGAAGAAGGCTAATGCAACCAAAACTTTGTCACTTAAGTTATTTTGGTGCTGCATTCAAAAGGATTCCAAAGCTTACATGGAACTTCCGAAGGTTGTAGAGCTCTTACGAAGACAAAATGAAAGATCAACTTCAGGACAAAAACTCTACTTCCGAAGACAAGTGCATACTTCGAAGTTCAAGACTTAGGAATAAAGTAAAGACCACCGAAGTATGAAGAAAAGAAGAAGTCTCCAAGCCTTGAAGAAAGCAGCCTCTTCCGAAGTATAAGTGGCTTCGGAAGTACATACTCTTCCGAAGCCATCTAACCTTCGGAAGACACTGCTATGAACCAGTGGACACAATTATGGTCTCTAACACTCCGCTGCAGACTTCTGATACATCATGGCTTCTTCCTAAAGAGCCATGTTGTTGACCATACTTTATTCCACTCTTCACCTTTTCATGATAGTACATGTTACCAACTTTAGTTGGTGACAAAAGGTAAGTCAGAGACATGTCATGACTACCAAATCTCATATAAGACTTTATCCGAGATACCTTAATCTTTAGTCTTGTAGTATAGAATTAGTTATAGGATCCTAGCTGGTATCAAAGTATATCCGACTGTAGATAGTTTTATATATAGGTTCTCCTTGTAATTCATAGAGAGAGATCATTTGCTTGTAAGTGTCTTGTATTTTGAGTTGAGAATCAATATATAAAAGTATCTTAAAATTATTTCTGTGTTCTCAGTTACTTTATATATTGTGATCAACTCTTATTGATTCTTCATATATCTGAGTGCTGTTGTAGGTGAGTTTGAGTGAAAACACTGTGTTTAAGTGACACAACGATCCTACAATTGGTATCAGAGCTCCTCAGGCTCTTGATTGTGTGATCTTGCCATCCAAATCAACCTGTTTTTACTCCTCCCTACCACTCACTCACTCAAATGGCCCTTAACAAATCCGAGGTAGAGATAGGAACAATGAAAAAAGCTCCCATCATTACCCCTGAAAACTTCAGGTCTTAGAGTAAAAGAATAGAAGGCTTCATTAGATACCAAGACAGCAAACTATGGAACTCCATTGTCAATGGACCGTACAAGCCAAAGGTGGCATCACCTGGTGGAAACAGTGTCATGATAGAGAAGGCTGTCGAGGACTATTCTGATGAAGACAGAAAGAAAATGGACATCAACAACAATGTATGACTATTCTCATGACTGTAATACTGAACTCTATTATGGTGGGGTTCGAGCATTGCAAGACTGCCAAAGAATTGTTCGATGCACTTGCTCGGATGTACTCAAGCTCCAACGACTCAAAGAAGGACTCACTGAAGCAGCAGGTCGAGAACTTCACTCACATTGCTGGAGAGACCCTCACCCAGCAGTACTTCAGGTACATGGATCTTATCTCTTCCCTTCAGTTTGTGAAAATCACTCCTGTACTTAGAGATCTCACCAGAAAGTTCATGAGTGCTCTTCCAAATGAGTGGACATTCTACTGTGTCTCTATCAAGAGAACAAAAAACTTGAACACTCTTTCCATGACTGAACTCTACGGCATTCTTGATGGATATCGCCTAGAGATGGAGAGTAAGAAAGGCCACCCAACAAACAGATCCATGAGTCTTCCTGCTAGCAACGCTTTAATGGTTGCTGAAGGCTCATTAACCCCTCAACCTCAACATTTCCTGACTTATCAGTAGCCATCCTGCTCTTCTGGACCTTACATCACTTTTCTTGAGACTCCAAGGTCTCATCAGGCTCAACACAACTCCTTCCAGGAAAATTGTGCCTTTGTTTTAGGAAGTGGACACTCAGGAGATTTTCAATACTGTTTTGATGATCTTGAGTGTTTCAGTGAGATGAGAGGTACGTGGACATTGTCCAGTAGATGGCTCTCTTAACTTACAGAGCAAAGAAGTTCTTTAAGAGAACTGGAAGGCATTTCCCTCAAAACCCAACTACCAGCAAGTTCGGGTTCGACAAGACCAAGGCAAAGTGTTACAACTGTAACCAACTGGGTCATTTTGCAAAGGAATCAAGGCTCCCAAGACCAATCAGGAAACCACAGGCCTCCACACATCCTCAACCTCAAAGCCCACTGAGAGGTCAACTGAAACAGCTGCAATGGCTCAAGAAGTTGACTGGAGCTTCATGGTACAGGATGTGACTCCTGCTCAAGCTCTCATGGCTGGAACAGACATGCCCAGGTATATGAACATCTCTGTACTCCAACCTGTATAGCTAAAGTTAAACTTTATCAGGACTACAATATGGAAATCAATCTGATATTGAGTCTTTAAATATTCTAAAATCTGATTTTAAGAGAGCTGAATCTGACTATCAAAAGAAAATTGATGAGTTAGAGAAAACTGTATCTCTTTTAAAACATGAACACACCAACTACAAGACTCAAATCAAGGATCTGATATCCAAATTGTCTGAGGCTCAAGCCCAGCTTGTCACTGCTAAGGCTCAGGCCAGGAAGCATGCTATTTCTGAGCAGAACTTCCAAGCTATTCTTGCATCATCCTCCCACTCCAAACTCTGTTATCAAAACAAGAAGGGTTGGGAACCAATGAAATCGCCACCACATTCCTATGAGTCTATTAGACAGCCTAGATGTGGTACTGAAGAGCAAGAGGTTCCAACTGCTGACCCTTCCTTTCCAGAGTTAAGGATGAGGCATCAATAGTGGCCACCACAGGGAAGGAACAGGTAGATGTACCCTCTCCTCCTGTGAAGATCAAATCCTATCCACTAAAGCCAGAAGAAGCAGAGCTAAAGCTGCTGAAGAACTGCCAAGAAGGTGGTTGAGTCCAAACTAAAGATTGACCCCAAGCAGAAGGGTGTCTTTATCTCAGCTGGATTCCAAGTGGTAGGTACTTCTGATTCAGGAAAGGAATGTAATACCAGCATTCCTATCCTACCAAAGGATCAGAAATAAAGGGAAAAGTTGCTGATGAAGAAAGGAAAACCAAGAAACAGCAACCTTACTTTCCCAAAGACTAACATTGCATGCATCATGTGTGGCCTGCAAAATCACATGGCAAAAGATTGTTACTACAATCCTGCAAGCACACATTATGCAAATAATGTTAGGAAAGAAGTAGTCAAGGAAGGTTTCACATTTGGACCTTTTCAAATGGTTCAAGTAATGAAAAAGGGAAAGCTAGTCTCGGAAGCCAGGTTGCTCGGAAGAAACTCCTTCTTCGAAGGGAAAATGGCTTCGGAAGCAAGAGCTACTAAGGTTCAGAAGAACAAGAAAGCTCCCTTGAAACCATCCAAGAAGAAGACTGCTTCGGAAGAAAAGGTGGTGAAGGCTTCTTCCGAAAAGAAAGAAGCTTCGGAAGAAGGCCATGCTGCAAAACTTCAACAAGCTCATCCTCCAAGGTCAGCCAAAGGGTGGACTGGAAGATCAAGGAAGATGTTGCAGCCCGAACCTCTTCTTCAAAGACCTCTATTGAACCCCCATGCATAACTTTTGGTTCAATTATGTCATTATCCTTGGAAGAACCCGAGACCAACAAGGCTTGGACTTCCAAACAAAACTAACAATCTCATCTTGTGTGCAGGGACATCCATTTGACAAGAACAACAATGTATGGATTGTAGATAGTGGATGCTCCAGGCACATGACTGGGAACAAATCTCTAATCAATAGTTTCAGAACTATGATGGAGGTCCTGTCCAATTTGGAGGTGAGACTGGAGGAGATATTTCTGGCAGAGGGAGTATATCTAACGGTAAACTAAAAGTTGACAAAGTCCACTTTGTCAAGCAGCTTGAACACAATCTGTTAAGTGTTTCTCAATTCTGTGATCAAAAGCACCAGATGCTTTTCACAGAAAATTAGTGCATTATCCTCAAACCAGGGATGACAATTCCTCCGGAATTGGTGCTTCCTAGATCTCCCAGGAAAGGGGATATGTACAAGCTAGATATGAACAATGCTTCCCTAATGGGTGGAGTATCATGCTTTCTTTCCAAAGCTGATAGTGATGAGTCAACACTGTGGCATAAACGTATGTGTCATGTAAATTTTAAGACAATGAATAATTGGCTAAAAATAACTTATTACATGGTTTGCCTAAAAAGGAGTTTTTCTACAAAGATAACTGTGTTGCATGCCTGAAAGGGAAACAACACAGGACATCTCATAAATCCAAATGTGTTAACTCTATCACTACTCCATTACACTTATTGCACATGGATCTTTTTGGTCCCACAAGTATAATGAGCATTGGAAGGAAATCATACTGCCTTGTGATAGTTGATGAGTTTACAAAATTCACATGGGTATTCTTTTTGAGAACTAAAGATGAAACTGCTAAAACATTAAAACCTTTTATTCTTAAAATAGAAAATCAAATTGATCACAAGGTTAAAATCATTAGAAGTGATCAAGGGACTGAGTTTAAGAACTTCGTTCTTGACTCATTCTGTAACTCAAAAGGGATTGCCAGACAATATAGTGCTCCCCGAACTCCTCAACAAAATGGTGTTGCTGAGAGGAGGAATAGGACACTTATTGAGGCTGCTCGAACTATGTTAGCTGATTCAAAGCTACCTCTAACATTCTGGGCAGAGGCAGTCAACACTGCATGCTATGTGCAGAAAAGAGTTCTTGTAGTTAAGCCACATGGAAAACTCCTTACGAGCTATGGAACAAGAGGCCACCGTTCATTGGCTTTCTAAGGCCCTTTGGCAGTAGGTGTACCGTATTTAACACAAAGGACAATTTAGCAAAATTTGCTGAAAAGTTGGATAATGCTTTCTTTGTTGGATACTCTTCTAGCTCCAAAGCTTATAGAGTATAGAACATTAAGAATCAACAATTTGAGGAGTCATCCAATATAGTTGTTAATGAGCACACTCCTTGTGTTAAGGGGAATGGCCCCGATCATATTTTTGATTTAGAATTGTTTCCAAACTATTCTAACCATCATGTGAGAATGTTTCAGTTGGAACAGGTGCTCAAAATGATGCTGATGCTACTGCTAATGATCAACTGTTTGAGCTTCCTAGACCTAGTCCAAATTCTCCAAGTGCCACAATACATCAAGCTTCCACTATTCATAGATCTGATAGCTTAACTATAACAAGGAACAGTGAAGCTTTAACAAGTGAATCACTTACTGAGCCTCAAAACTCATCAGGTGATCCACCACAGCACCAGGTAGAAGGAAGCAGTATTTTGAAGGAACATGCAACTGTTAATACTACTTCCCAGCCAACCATTGATGATGTTTCTCATTCATTCAATCAGTCCTTATTGAATGACTTTGAAACAATAGTTGGACGAAGTGCTCCAGTTCCTGAGCAGAATATGTCCAACCTAGACTTATCTCTGCAACTGGAAGTGATTCCTCATCTTAGGATTGACAACACTCATCCAACTAAGAACATCATAGGGGATGTCACTGAGGGTGTGAGAACAAGAGGACAAGCTCATGAAGGAAATGTCTGCTTGTACTCATGCTTTCTATCTTAGATGGACCCAAGAAGGTAGAAGATGCCTTGAAAGATAGTAGCTGGCTTGAATCGATGCAAGAGGAGCTGCTTTAATTCAAGGGACAGAATGTATGGAACCTATGTCCAATGCCATCTGGTCAAGTACCTATAGGCACCAAATGGGTTTTCAGAAACAAGAGAGATGATAGAGGCTTGATCATCAAGAATAAAGCAAGACTTGTAGTTCAAGGATACACTGAAAGGAAGGAATCCATTATACTAATGTATTTGCACCAGTTGCAAGACTTGAGGCAATTAGGATCTTCCTTGCTTATGCTGCATCCAAGGACTTCACTGTCTATCAACATGATGTCAAGTGTGCATTTCTAAATGGGGATATAGATAGGGAAGTCTATGTATGCCAACCTCCACGATTTGAAGACCCACATCACCCCAACTATGTGTGCAAATTGGATAAAGCTCTGTATGGGTTACACCAAGCACCTAGGCTGTGGTATGAGACTTTGTCTCAGTTTCTTCTGAAGAATGGCTATACTAGAGGTACCATTGATAAGACTCTCTTCATTAGAAAATCTGGAAAGGACATCTTGCTCGTTCAAGTCTATGTTGATGACATCATATTTGGTTCCTCAAATGACCAAATGTGTAAGGACTTGAGAGCATTATGAAGAAAAAGTTTGAGATGAGTTCCATGGGAAAAATGGACTTTTTCCTTAGAATTCAGGTAAAGCAGATGAAGGAAGGGTTTTTCATTAATCAATCCAAGTATGTCTCTGACATCTTAGAAAGATTTGAAATGAAAGATTGCAAGCCTACCAAGACACCCATACCCAGAAACCATAATCTTTGTCCTGACCTTGAGGGGGAGGATACTGATCAACATCAGTATAGGGCAATTATTAGTTCTCTGATGTATCTCACATCTAGTAGACCTGATATCATGTTTGCTACTTGTATCTATGCAAGATATCATGCTGCTCCAAAGCTGTCTCACCTAGCTGCTGTTAAGAGAATCCTCAGATACCTCAAAGGAGCGCCTAAACTAGGTCTCTAGTATCCAAGAAACAAAGATTTCAATCTCTATGGATACTCTGACTGTGACTATGGAGGCTGCAATGTTGACAAGAAATCAACATCAGGAGGATGTTAATTTCTTGGTGGAAGGATCATCTCATGGCAATGCAAGAAACAATCCTGTGTCTCTACATCAACTGCTGAAGCTGAGTACATTGCTGCTGCTAGCTGCTGTGCTCAATTGCTATGGATTCAAAATCAGATGTTAGACTATGGATTCAACTTTATGAGTACTCCTATCCATATTGACAACAACAGTGCTATCTCAATTACTGAAAATTCGGTGAAGCATCCAAGACAAAGCATATTGATATCAATGTTGGGTTTTGTCACATGTAAAACATCTTAGTTTAACCATTTAAACTATGAAAACGCAGCGGAAAAATGAGTTTAATACATGGTTTATAATCTAAAATATCAGCCATATTAAACTATGAACAAAACCCAAGAATAAGGATCAATGTATGTGAAATATTATGCTATCAACCACACAAAAACAACCATAGGGTGTTAATAGAAGACAACCTTTCTTGTGCAAATGTATGGATGAAAAGAGATAGATGATGATGTTCTTGAATGTATCTAGCCTTCAAAAGAGGAGGCCTAAAGAAGTGATACCCACAAGCTCTTCAAACACCTTGCTTGTTAGGATGCAACAGCAAAGATAGCCCTTCTTTAGCTCCTCCAAAAACCGAAATAGGCAGCCCCTTTCAAGCTTCTGAAAAATAGAAAATGCAGTCCCCTTTTCAGCTTCAAAAACCCGAAAATGCAGCCTTGTTTGAAGGTTCTTTTGCTTGTGATATTAGAGAGAAAAGTGTGTAATGATATGGAGTTTTAGAGAGGAGAAAGAACCCCCAAAAACCAAGACAAAAGCTGGTCACAAATGACCATTTGGGCGGCCGATTTAGAGCATCCAAAATGGGTATTCCCCCCATTTTGGTTTTTGATAAAATTACTCTCCTAACCCTTAACTTTATAAAATTAAAACCACTTTTAATTTTATAACAATAACACACTTTTATTTGTTATTATTTAACCAACTTAAATAATAAAACAAATAATATCTCATGAACAAACTATCCACATAGTATTGTTGTATTACAAAGTAATGTTTTAGAAAACCCATTTTCTAAATTGGTGTCAATATTTATATGTATGATCTCATCAACGAATAAACATTTATTGGTGTTTGTTTAGCTTGTTATTGGGTATGACCCGACTTGGATCATAACATACTAACCACATCAATCTTGTATGTGTCTTGGGCATACAAGATTCAACAATCAGGTATCATTTCATTAGAGATATTCATGAGAAAAATCTAATTAAGTTAATCAAAGTTGATTCAAATGAACAATATGCTGATATGTTCACCAAAGCGTTTGATGAACAAAGATTTAAGTATCTCATAACAGCTATTGGGATGATAAACATTGATTAATTTAATCTCTTTTGAAAACCTTTTTAATATGTAAGTCTTGTGTCAATACAATTTAAGCCCTATTATCAGAAGTTCTCTCCAAAATTTTCTAAGTGTAAATTCCTTCCAAAGAGAAATTAACCCTCGAAAGACATTCTCATATCTTCCGAAGCAAGATTTCTCAAAGGATAACTTTCCTCTCGGAAGAATTTTTGGCCTCGGAAGAAGCGATTGATTGCATATCAGATCTACTTCCGAGACTTACAGATTCTCCATTCGGAAGCAACTCTAACCTTCGGAAGCAAAGTCTTGGCTTCAGAAATAGGAATTGCCTTCGGAAGACAAGTTACCTTCAGAAATGTTTTCCACTTGGAAGAGAGATTCAACTGTGTAACTTAAATCTCTTGGGCCCCACACTGTAAAAATCAAAAATTTTGTTAATGATGCCAGATTATTTAATTGATTTAAACCTTACCGCCACTGTCAATTCATCCACTAAACCATCACATCACCTTATCCTAACCTCCATTTCCGCCTTACCACCCTCTTTTAAATAATCTCGACTGTTCAATTTCATCTTCTTAGTTGCAATTTTACTGACCTAGAAATTTCTGCTCTCCGACTTTACCCAAGCTCAAAATCATCTACTTTCACCTTTCCCAAGTGGCACTCAACCCTCAGCACAACCAAGTCGCACTTCTTGATTCTTTAAGAGATGCCGACTTCTCTGAAATTATCTCCTTTCTCACCCAATCAACCTACTACACCCCTTTTACTATTAACCCCACTATTTTCTCCAACCAAATGGCAGAATTTTGGGAAATGGTCAAGTCGAAACCCTAAATGGGATTCGTGTACTACGGTCCAGCATCTATGGAAAGGATTTGATCATCACTGAACAACTCATGAGGGAGCACCTTGAGCTTCATGATGAAGGAGCTCCTATTGAATTCCCAAAGTGTTGATACATATATGTACCTAGATCCTGATCTGAATGTAATATGTCTTACACTTTATGTAACTATTGGGTACTTAATGAAATATAGAATGTTTGGTTGTGTTATAATGTTTAATATTTCATTAATGAGTTGATTAACACATATGATGTAATTATATAGGTTTGTGATTGTTTGAAGTGTTATGCATAATGTTATAATATTGAATACACTCAAACTTGGTGAAGTGAAGTTCTCATGCGTCCGAATGGCCATGCGACTGAGTGTCCATGCGCCTAAATAGTCCACACGCCTGAACAACTTCATGCGTCTAACTCAGTCGCACGACTAAAAGCTCTATCGTGCGAATGGATCAAACGCATGGCTCAATCGCACGAATGAACCATGCTAATGGTTCAGTCGCCCGAATGAGCAACCCTAACCTATAAATACCACCTAATTCGTGGAAAAATGTAAGCATTGATTCCTATTCGACTCCAGACGTACCCTAGTCATCCAGAAGCCTCGAAGTTCGTACTCCAAGTTCATAGAACGCTACAGATCGATTCCTAATCGATTCTTAAAGTTAGATTCAATTCCTTATTGTTTCTACATGCGTTCTCACTGATTGGATCGCCAATCAAATAGGATTTCGCACTATTTGGTTTGGTTTACACGTTAATCAGTTTGTATTTCATTTAAATACGAGATTCTAACAAAGAGCTAAATGACATTGATGAGATAGAGATAGAAGACATCATAGCAGAGCACTATCCTCAGTACGCTGACAACGAGGGAAATATGGTCCCCAATCTGGGTGAATCCCTAGTTAGTGATACATTTGAGGTATTGGATCAGATGGACAGGAGTCTGAGAAGATTGAAGGAAAAGCCCAAGCCTCAAACGATGATGTTGATATCTGAAAGGCAGAATGGGCTGCTTGTTTCGAAGAAATCCGAGCCCAACGCGCAGCTCCTAAACAGAATGTCTACACCAAAATCTACAGAGTGAAGAAACATCATAAGGTGTCAGGCAGGATTATTGTGTGGGCACATTTCTAGGATCTAAATGTTTATGCAATAAAGAGGGAAAAGTGGATAGAGTACTTTAGATTTCCACATGATCTAAAGACTCAACCTGGTTTTGATCTCAACTAGCTGGCGAAATTGAAGTTATTATATGCTGACCCAAGGAAGATGTCAGGCTAGTTTGAGGCTGCCCTAAAGAAAGAGTACCACACCAGGTGGGTCAACTTCAAACCTCAACAACCTACGAGGTATATCAGATGATCTAAAATTGACTCCATCACTGGTAAGCCCAAGATAATGCTGAAGTGGAGTCCCCCAAGAACAATTTTAGAATCCCTCTTAGGGAAATGCCACAGGACTTCACTCCACACTTTAAGTGGTGGTACTATGATTGGAGAACCGGGGAGGCGGTCATAGTTCTAAATAAAGATGGACAAATGGATACCATCAGGGTGTTTGACCCAATGTGGCTCACTAACTTGTCTGGTAATGATGTCTACACATTATACAAGTGGCCACTATTCTATGACCCGCAAGATATAGTACAAGCCCTCCAATTCCAAAATGTCATAAGACTCTGCTTTGCGTTCGAGATACATGCAGGAGTCACAAGAGAGGAAAAGTATAAGAAGTATGAAGAGGTGATGCAGAAGGTAAGACATTAGATAGATCTAGGTCCAAGGGGGAGTTTGTTGATACATATATGTACCTAGATCCTGATCTAAATGTAATATGTCTTACACTTTATGTAACTATTGGGTACTTAATGAAATACAGAATGTTTGGTTATGTTTATAATGTTTAATATTTCATTAATGATTTGATTAACGCATATTGACGTAATTATATAGGTTTGTGATTGCTTGAAGTGTTATGCATAATGTTATGATATTGAATACCCCCAAACTTGGTGAAGTGAAGTTCTCATGCGTCCGAATGGCCATGGGACTAAGTGTCCATGCGCCTAAATAGTCCATACGCCTGAACAACTTCATGCGTCTAACTCAGTCACATGACTGAAAGCTCTGTCGTGCGAATGGATCAAACGCATGGCTCAATCGCATGAATGAACCATGCTAATGGTTCAGTCGCCCGAATGAGCAACCCTAACCTATAAATACCACCTAATTCGTGGAAAACGTAAGCATTGATTCCTATTCAACTCTAGACGTACCCTAGTCGTCCGGAAGCCTCGAAGTTCGTACTCCAAGTTCATAGAACGCTGCAGATTGATTCCTGATTGATTCTTAACGTTAGATTCAATTCCTTATTATTCTACGTGCGTTCTCACTGATTGGATCGCCAATCAAATAGGATTCCGCACTATTTGGTTTGGTTTACACGTTAATCAGTTTGTATTTCATTTAAATACGAGATCCTAACACAAAGGAAGACTTGGATAACACTTATATCCTAATGGGATACGGTGGAGACATTAGCAGGTTGACTGTTTACAAGTTCAACTTCTCCTACAATTGGAAGTTCCTCCTGCATGTTGTTCTTCATTGCTTGTCCAACAAATCTGGAGGATGGGATCAAATCCCTTATGAACTAGGATGCTTAGTTCATGGACTGGTGAGAGGCCTGTGCTTCAATTACTCATGATTTGTGTTCTCAAATCTGATAGGGAATCTGCAAAGGGAAACATTCTTCATGTATCCTAGATTCCTTCAACACATAATCAACTGTGAGTTGGACCAGAGCATGCTTGTCTGTGTAGCTGGTCTGACTGTTCCACACATGCGGCCTACCATCTTCAAGACATTGAGAAGGTATCCACCAACTTCACTGGAAGGTACACCACTCTACTTCCAGGTATAATTAAGTGCATAGCTCCTGGTGAGATCCTTGTTCACCCCACAGGTGATGAACCCACACCAGCAACTTCCACCTCAATACCAACACTACCTTCTCCACCCATCACCATCACTTTTCAAAGATGCCCCAAACGAACCCTTGTTCAATCTACTCCGATTGAACAAGCCCCTCCTATTCAATCCAAAAAGACTAGAGTGGAAACATGGGCTCCCACTCAGTCAAAGGTCTCTCCATCCTTCTCTTTCGACCTTAATTTGGGCTTTGAGTCTCCTCAGTCTAAAACCCAGGAGCCCGATACCCAAACCAACAGCCCTCAGAATGAGTATCTACACTCTTCTGAGCTGCCAACAAGGGACAGAACCACCAGAGGCTCAATGCTTGTAGACATTGACCAAAGTCCCGGGTCAGTAGGCTTAACCTCCCTATCTTTCACTGACCTTCTGTTCAACACTGACGAAGAGATAAAATCTCTCTATGGCAATGAAGTTGATCTACAATACCCACTTCAAGAACAACAGAGCCCGAAGAAATCCCTTATCTCTAGCCCCCATCAGCAACCAATAACTGAGGTGAGTCCCACTGATGTGGAGGGGACTCATGTAGATTCAGCTGCCACTACAGAAGGTGCCTCAATGGAGCTTATGGACAGTGGTAACATCTCTCGGACTGAATCTACGACAACAGAGCCCTTTGGTGACTCTGAAAGAGACATCATTGAGCATGGGAAACCAGGGTGCCAAGAAACCATATTTATTGGTGAGGCTGAACATACTAGGTATGTTACCTCATCTCCCTATGATTCTTCAAAATAAGATGAGGGAAGCATGCAACTCCTTGTTAAAGACATTCTGTCTAAAGTCTCAAACCTTGAATCCTTGGTTAGGACTTTAGAAGCAAGGTCTGCCACTCAGCAACTTGAGATTGACAATCTCAAGGCTCAACTAGCTGAGAAACAGACAAAGAGGTCTATTAGGCATGTACCTATTCAGGTCTCACTAACTTCTTTCTCTAGCTCATCTAGCCCTCAAGATGATGCTACCAAAAAGGGGGAGAATGTTCAAAGACAAATACATGAGGAACCACAGAGTCGACCTTCAACTTCAACATATTCTTCTCCTATCATCTCAGCTGCTGAGCCATCTCACCTCATTCTTCAGATTGACCCAAGGATGCTCAGTGATCTCTACAGACTCTTCACCAAGTTTTTGTTAAGATCCTCGTTTGAGCAGCCAAGCCATGATGCTGCAATGATCTACTTTGGAGCTGAAGAGCTTTAGAGGCTGACTGCACCTTCTACCATTGTGGAAGAAGTTGGTCAACCTAAGGTCTACATGGAACCCAAGATTCAATTCGAAGGGGAAATGGGGACTGATTGCCCAGCAACTGAAACAGTTAGGACACAATCTGCATCTCCTCCAACTTCCGAAGATGAAGTTAAAGCCTCGGAAGAACAAGTTGAATCTTCCGAAGCTGAAATGGAAGCTGCGGAAGGACTGTTCAAGATGTCCGAGGAACTGATCATCACAGATGCAATCCTGGAAATAGAATCTGAGGTGAGCACTGAGGACTTTCCAGTTCCACCTCCATCCCACACACCATCTCTGCCCTTCTCACAATCAAAAACCTCTCTCCAAGAACCACCACAGTCAGGATCTTCAAAAGACAAAGGAAAAAGGAAGATGACTACGGAAAAGCTTCAGGAAGAGGAGAAGATTGAGAAACTCAAGAAGAAAGGAAGACTTCAGACTGAGAAGTTGTTAGCTGCAAGTACAAAAGCAGTTGCTTCCAATCAGGAGGTTGTCATTAATAAAAGAAGAGAGCAGATAATTGACCAGCTCATTGAAATGGGAGTTGTCAATGAAGAAACACTCCTGCTACCATTAGAGGAGTTGGTGGATCTGGAATAGGCAACCACACTGAAACTTGAGGAAGAAGCCAGGTTGACCTTGGAGAAAGAAGAGGAAAAGAAATAGAAGGAGGCTGAATTGCAGCTAAGGAGAGACAGGGTGAACTATCTACTCTCTAGGGGCTTTGAACTTCAAGAACTCTCTCCACACAATGATGATACGTTCCTCTGGCTCTACAACAAAGAGCAGGATCAAATGGAGAAAGAAAGGAAAAAGGCTGCAAAAGAAAAGGTCAGAGAGAAGAAGAAGAAGGAAGAAGAAGCCAGGGTCATTGCCTCTAAGAAACTCACTAAGAAAGCCTGGATGAAGGACTATCTTCGGGCTCATGGATTCTCTGAGAGGCAGGTGGGTCCTATGTCTGAAAGGACACTCCAACGGATTGTCAGTGAAATTAAGGTTGACATCCGGATGGGGAAAAGGAAAGAGATGTATAGAAGGGTAAAAGGGATGACCTTCACTACTACCACCCAACCACAACCTAAACCTTCACCCTTACCATTCACCATTAAACCTGAACCCACATCACTACCCTCACCTACTCCCTCACCTCAACCACCCAAACTTCCCATCATCTAACCGAAAACACTAGCCAGAACCTCTGAACCCAAACCTACCTAATTACCATCTAGACCATCCCCTCAGCCTTCTCAACATCTCTCCCTTGAGGAGTTTAAGGCAATCAAGACGAAGCTCGTAAACTGCAATACTCTGAGCGATGTCTCTTGTGTAGAAGACTCTGTCAACATCACCTATGTTGATGGTTCTTCAAGTTCCCTCATAAGAGATAGATTCCTTGATTTGCCTAGAGGAACTTTGGACCAGGCTGCGAGACTTCTAGGACTCAACTCAGATTCTTTGAATGATGAAGAGAAGAAGCTCAGAAGGAAACTGGTGACTCTGCTGGATACAACGAAAGAGGACAAGATTCCTAGTCAATCTCTTGTACCTAGAAGGAAGATAATCCAGTGGAGGTTTGATGAACCTTCTCATAACTTTGTTGTGGAAAGAGAGAATGGTGAGGTCAATAGACTCAATGCAACCTCTCTGCTACACTCCAGCAGGTTTGACATTGCTAAGCTAGCAGAGAAGCCATTCTCCAACCCCTCTAACTCTAAAACTGCTGCACTCATCAGAAATCATCTCAGCAGTCTTCATCTAGCTGAATTAACAACAATGGCAAAGATTGAAAAAGAGTTGAAGTTGAGAAGATAAGAAGACAAGGAAAGATCTTTCACCAAAGGTACTGCCTTTCTACAGATGGTGGAAGGTCCTGAATTGGAACCTATAGTTCGATGGGAATATGATTATAGTTCCAGGGTTAACCAAATACACTGGAAGACATACTAATCTACTTCCAGGTATGATTAAGCCAATGGCTCATGGTGACATCCCTGTTAACCCCACAAGTAATGAACCCACACCAGCAACTACCCTCATATTGCCAACCCTACCTTCTCAGCCTATCAAATATACATACTAGAGACACCCCAAAAGAAACCTTGTTCAATCTACTCTGATTGAGCAAGCCCATCTTATTCTATCCAGAAAGACTAGACTGGAATCATGGGATCCCACTTAATCTGAGGTCTCACCATCCTTCACTATTGACCTCAATAAGGGATTTGAGCTTTCTCAATCTCAATTCCCTTAGCCCAAAACCCAAGATGAAAGCCGTCAAGATAAGTGTCTATAGTTCCCTGAGCAACCACAAAGGGACAACCCCACCAGAGGCTCAATGCCAATAGATATTGACCAAAGTCCCAAGTCATTAGGTTTAACTTCCATATCCTTTATTGACCTACTAATAAGAACTGATGAGGAGATTAAGTCTCTCCATGGCAATGAAGTTGATGCCTAATACCCTCTTCTAGATCAACAGAGCCTAGAGGAACCTCTTATCTCCAACCCCCATCAGCAAAAACGAACTGAGGTGAGTCCCACTGATGTGAAGGGAACTCATGTAGATTCAGCTGCCACTACTAAAGGAGCCTTAGTAGATCCTTAGGGTAGTGGTACATTCTAAGTCTGAATCTACAGAAACCGTGCCCTTTGATGCCTCTAAAAGAGACATCGTTAGGCAAGGGAAACTAGGGTGTCAAGAAACCAAATCTGGTGGTGAGGATGAATGTACCAGGTATATTACCTCATTTCCACGTGATTCTTCAAAAGAAGATGAGGGAAGTTTGAAACTTATCATTCAAGACCTACTTTCTAAAGTCTCAAATCTTGAATCAAAGATTAAGACTTTAGAGGAAAGGTCCACCACTCAGCAACTTGAGATTGAAAATCTCAAGGCTTAACTAGTTGAGAAACAGATTGAGAGATCTATCAGGTATGTACTATTTAGGGTTCATTGAACTTTTCCTCTAGCTCATCTAGCTCTCATAAATAATGCTACCAAAAAAGGGGAGAGTGTTCAGAGACAAACATATGTAGAACCACAAAGCGAAGCGTTAACTTCTCTAACATCAACATACTCAGCGCCTAAAGCAACTGTTTTCCCTGAGCCTCCTCAAATTGTCCAGCAAATGGACCCAAGGATGCTCAGAGATCTCAACAGGATCTTCTCCAAGTTCTTGATGGGAACTCTTTAGATCAGCCTACCTTGATGCGACTATGATGTACTTTGGAGCTGAAGAGCTTCAAAGGATAAATGAACCTTCTACCATTATGGAAGAAGTTGGTCAACCTAAGGCCCAAATAAACCTGAAATTGATTTTGAAGGGGAAATGAGGACTGATGGACCAGCAACTGAAACAGTTGGGGACAGATAGTGCTTTCCCTCAGACTTCTAAAGCTGAAGTCAAAGCCTCGAAAGAATAAGTTTAATCTTTTGAAGCTGAGATAGAAGCTGCGGAAGGTCTATTCTCGTTGTCCGATGATCTAATCATCACTGATGCAATTCTAGAGCTAGCATCCGAGGTGAATAGTGAGGACTTTCTCAACCTACACCTAGCTCAAATAACACCAGTACAACAAGCTCCAACCACCATCTCTCAGCCTGAAACTTCCATCAAGGAACCCCCAAGGTCTAGCACTTCCAAAGATGTCAAAGGAAAGAGGAAAATGACCAAGGAAGAGCTTTAGGAGGAAGCACTCTTAGAAAAAACTTATGAAGAAAGGTAAACTCTAAACTGGGAAGTTGCTAACTGTAAGTACCAAAGCAGCTACAACTAACCAGGAGGCTGTCAACAATAAAAAGAGGGTGGACATAATTGATAGGTTATCAAGCTTAGAGCTATTAGTGAAGATGTGCTCTTGCTACCACTAGAGGAGTTAACTGAGCTGGAAAAGGCAACCCTGCTATTGATTGAACAAAGGAAAGAAACAGCAAGGCTAGCCTTAGAGGAGGAAAGATAGAGGAAGAAAAGGGAAGCTGATCTGCAGCTTAAGAGGGAAGGATAAATTTTCTAACCTCTAGGGGTTTCTCTCTAGAAGAACTGTCTCCCTATAATAATGATACGATCTTATGGCTCTTCAATAAGGAGCAAGATCAATTGGACAAAGAGAGAAAGAAAGCTGCAAAAGAAAAACTACGGGAGAAGAAGAAGAAGGACTTGCTGCTACCAGGAAGATAGGTGATAAGGCTTGGTAGGCAGGTGGGTCCCATGTTTGTGAAGACCCGCAGCGTATTGTTAGTGAAATCAAGGCTGGCATACGCTCAGGAAGAGGGAAAGAGATGTATAGAAGAGTATAGGGGATGAATTTCACATCTACTCCATAACCATAGCCTCAACCCACACCTATTCCTTTCCATTTCCCTGTTAAACTGAACCAACCTCTGAGCCTTACACCCCTGAACCCACTTCATCAACCTTATCCACTTCCTCACCCACTCAATTTAAACAACCGCCAAAACTGCCCATTCCCAAACCTAAAACCTTACCCAGAACCCAAACCTCTCCCACCAAACAACCACCCAAGTCATCCTCTCATTCATCCAAACATCTCTCCTTAGAGGAGTTTAAGGAGATCAAGATGAAGCTCATCAAGTGTACAACTTTGAGTGACGTCTCTTGTCAGGAGGAGTTGTCAAGTTGACTTTTGTTGATGGCTCTCATGTTCCCTCACAAGAGATCATTTCCTGATCTGCTTAGAGGAACATTAGGCCAAGCTGCAAAACTCTTTCTCTGATTCTTTAAACAATGAGGAGAAGAAGCTAAGAAGAAAGTTGGTGACTTTGCTGGATACAAAGAAAGGTGACAAGGTTCCTAGTTAGCCCCTTGTACCAAGGAAGAAGATTATCCAGTAGAGGTTTGAAGGCTCTTCTCACAACTTCGTTTTTGAGAGAGAGAATAGAGAGACAAACAAGCTTAATGCTTCATCTCTGCTACACTTAAGCAGATTTGATATTGTGAGTTAGTAGAGAAGCCATTCTCTAACCCCTCCAACTCTATGATAGGTATGTAATATCAGGAATAATCTCAGCAGCCTTGATCTAGCCGAGCTGACTGCAAGGTCCAAGATTGAAGAGGAGATGAAATAAAAGAGGAGGAAGAAAGGAAAGCATCAATAACCAAAGGCAAAGCCTTTCATAAAATGGTTGAAGATTCCAAATTTGAATCCATAGTTAGATGGGAGTATGACTATAACTCCCATCAACTAACTCTAGTAGAGGGGCACAACAAAGGGTGCATGTCATTTAGAGTGACAGACTGGATCTCTTCTCCACTAATGACTTGTACATATTTGTTAGCACAACTTCAGGGAAGAACAAAGAAATGTATAAACATCTTCTATCCCTAGTGCTTAAGGTTTTGAGAATGTAACACCCGGTTATTTTAAAGTCAAAGAAAGAGAAGAATAAAGCGAAGGAAAAGAAAGAAATACTATTTAACCGAAGATGAGGGGTTAAACATGTAAAAAGTACAAGATTTACTTTTTATGTAGTACAAAAGTAGCATGGCCGCCCATGCCATGCCACTTTTCACTTTTGAGTTCGGAATTTTAGAGAGAGAAAGAGTAGATCTCAGGTTGAGGAAGAACAAGAAGAAGGGATTCGAATTCAAGGTAAGAATTCATGATTTGATGATGTTCTTGACTGGTCATATCCTCGTGTTTATGCTTATGTGTGTTTGTAGTGTTCGAGTAGGTATTTAGTGGGTTTCTAGGAGGTTGAATTCAATTTGCAAACGAGTTTGGAAGAAGCCACACTCAAAAGCTGCCAAAGGTGAGTTTTAGGACCCCTCTTTTACTGGTTTTAACTGATTTGGGGTTGGAAATGCATGAATGTATGTTTTTATTTAACTGGGTTTCGGACCTGTATGCTTGAATATGTGTATGCTGATGTTATGATGTGATGTGTGACTATGTTCATGCTTGATGATGTATGATTATGTTTCTAAGGCTTAGAGGGTAAGATTTAAGCCTAGAACATGATGAATGGTGCATGGAAATCTAATATGATGTTTTAGACTCACTTGTTAAGTTTTTAAATCTGCCTAAGTGTTTGGAAGTTAATGCGGATGGAAATGGGTTAATGCGGATGAACATTAACCAATGGGTAAGTCAATACGGATGAACATTGACTAAGTTCATGAAACGCGGACGAGCATTTGACTAAGTCTGGGAAATGCGGATGAGGTATGTCGATGCGGATGAGCATTTGACTAAGTCTAGGAAATTTGGATGAGTAAGTCCAATGTGGATGACAAATGCGGATGAACTATAGCAAATGCGGATGAAGTAATTCCAATGAGGATGAACAATAAGGCCAATGCGGAGGAACTATAGCAAATGCGGATGAACTATAGGAAGTGCGGATGAACACTTAGAAAAATTCTGACTTTTTGGGGAAAAAGAGGTCATGTAGGCTTTGACCTAGGAGATTTTTGGGGGTTATGAAAGTTGATTTTTGAGGTCATAGATGGTATGTATGGCATGTTATGTATTGTGATTGATGCTTATGCCTGATGATGATGATGATGTTGCATGGTTAAACATGATGTATGTTATGTATGTATGATGCCCTGCATGATGATGTATGAATGATATGTTTATGTTTCTTGTGGTGATGTATGTTTATTCTTTCCTATGACTTTACGTGTTATGATAATGAATGAATGAAGTATTATGTAATGGAAATTGAAAGATAATGAAAGAGGAACATGAAGTAAGAATGTATGCATTAGCAAGTAATGAAAGTAAAGATAGTCTTGTAAGCATGGCATGCACATCGGGGTCTTTCCTTGTGATTGACCATTTGCATAGAACTATTGCTGCATACCTTAGGTATTGTGACCACGAGGTGCGATGCACCATTATAGAAGGTCTATGAGAGGCCTAGGTCCAGAACCATGAATAGAAAGGTATTACTTATGGTAATGGTACCTGTACATTCATACCTTAGGTACTGTGACCACGAGGTGCGATGCACTGTTACAGAAGGTCTATGATAGGCCTATGTCCAGAACCATGAACAGAAAGGTATTGCTTATGGCAATGGTACATGTACATTAATACCTTAGGTACTGTGACCACAAGGTGCGATGCACCATTATAGAAGGTCTACGAGAGGCCTAGGTCCATAACCATGAACAAAAAGGTATTCCATAGTAAACCTAAACTTTACCCTAGGTACTGTGACCACAAGGTGCGATGCACCGTTATAGAAGGTCTATGATGGGCCTAGGTTCAGTACCATGAACAGAAGGGAAGGGTTTATGGATGACAGAAAGGAAAAGTAAAGAATAAGGCATGAAAGATTAAAGAAGATAATAAATATATTATATGTATGTACGCACGATGTATGATCATGAACGAATGTAAAGTATAGTATGATTTTGATTGAAAGCAAAGATGGTTTTATGAAAGAAGTATGTTTTATTATAAAACTAGAACTTACTCAGCAACGCTGACTTTTATGTGTTTCCAGTTGGCAGGTAATGTTTCTGAGGATGGCAGGAGGCAGCTGCTCAGCTCTTTTGGATGGCATCCATTTATATAAAGCTTTTGTGATGTAATACAACAATGTAATTTGTAACCAACAAATGATGCATTATTTGCAAAAGTTTTTATGATGAAATGAAACGCCATTTTTTAATGTTCCACTGCGAATGTTTATTTAAAATAACTGTAAGTGTATGTTTTATGTGCAATGGTTGACCAGCTGTAAGCATCCCGGAAATGGGGCCTTACAAGTTGGTATTAGAGCCAAAGTTTAAGTGAAATGGGTAAATTTGTAATGAACCCTAACTTAAACTGAGAATGGGACGGAAAGGGAATGGGATGCCAATCTGAGTAGCTGCGTGCCATCAGGTATTTTTGTAAAGATAACTGGTTTTATGTGCACATGGTATGTGGTTATGTGTTGTATGTAGATTTAAATACTGATGTAGTCAGGACAGGTAATGCTTAGGGTATGAAGAGTAAAGTAAGTGGCTAATCACAACTGGCCATTGTAATTAGGGACTTACTATACTTGCCATAAACTGAGCTGTTTCCTTGAATGTCCATATTAGTGTTTAAATCTTTCAGTGTGAGTTAGAGGATGGCCGTTGGTAGATCATCTAAAGCTTCGCGTGGTGGTGGACATGGTGCTGAACCACGGGTTACGAGAGGAAGGCCTAGGGCCGAAAAGGTGGTTCATGAAGAACCAGAAACCCCTCATCCGGAGGCGGAGATGAGAGTGCTAAGCTGAGAGCCTCAGTGAAGGAGGCAGTTATGGAAGAAGTGCATCAAGTCATGTAGACGATCTTACCGTTTGTGGTGACCGAAGTGATGAAGGCAGTTAGAGAAGGGGAGAGAAGGGAAAGGAGTAGAGCTACGGCAAAAGAAGACAGCCCGAGACTGAGACGGTTCCGTCTGATGATGAAGAAGAAAAGGAAGAAGCAGAGCCTGTGCGGGAGGCAGTACGAGGCTGTAACTATGGGGAATTTATGAGATGCAAGCCCCCAACTTTCGATGGAAACAGTACTGCAGCTGCTGCTCACCGGTGGGTGAGGGAAATGGAGGTTGTTCTTGATATTAGCGAGTGTTGTGAAAATCAAAAGGTGAAGTTTGCTACCCACTCTTTTGTGGATTTGGCTCTGTGATGATGGGACAACATTGTCCAAGCCGAGGGTAGCAGGGCCATCGGGAGGATGAGATGGTCTGAGCTGAAAAAGTTGGTGATTGAGGAGTTTTGTCCTCATCGAGAAATAAACAAGGTCGAAAGGGAGTTCCTGCAACTGGAGGCGAGAACTATGATGCACTAGTAGTACACCACGAAATTCAATGAGATGGAACGTCTGGTGCCAGACTAGGTGACACCTCTGTCTTGAAAAATCAAGAGGTACATTCAGGGATTGCCAGCGGATATTCGCACGCACATGATCGCTGCCCGACTGAGCACGTTTAGGATGGTAGTGGTGAATGAAGGTGGAAAGAAGAGTGGTGGTGAGCGAAACTAGCAGGGGAAGAGGTTTGGTCGGGGTAATGCTTCGACAGGTAACAAGAAGGCACGGGTGGATGACCACTGTGTGGTTGCATCGGGTGCAGGTATAAAGAAGTGTGATAAATGTGGGAGAGAAAATAGCGGGGAATGCAGGCTAGGGTTGAATGTATGCTTCAAATGTAGGAAGCCGGGGCATAGAGCCAAGGACTGTCGTATGGTCCGGTGTTTTAACTGTGGCATGGAGGGCCACGTGAACAAGGATTGTAAGAAGCCTAGGGCTGAGAGTTCTGGGATGAAAAGAACTGGAGGTGAAGGACCAAGGGCGGGCGTTAGGGCATTCATGATGACACAGGAGGAGGCTAGGACGGACCCTGATGTTGTGTCCGGTACCTTTATCATGAACCAAACTTTAGCTTCCGTGTTATCTGATTCGAGTGCCAGTAAAAGTTTTATTTCTACTGCTTTCTGTACTAAGCTAACTGTAAGTAGTAGACGTGTTGATGCGCCCTTTGATGTAGAAACTGCCATAGGTAAGTCTACCAGAATTTTTGAGATGATAGAGAACTGTGACGTGGAATTTGAGGGTCATAAGTTTTCTATTAGATCGTTTCTGATGACCTTAGGTGGGTTCAATTTGGTTCTTGGGATGGATTGGTTAGCAGACTTCAAGGCGAACATCGTGTGTTGCAAGATGATGATTCATTTGACAGCGCCTGATGGGAATTTGGTAACGGTTTACAGTGATCTGGTTACTATGATTCCGAAGATAATCTCGATGGCGGTGGTGGGAAAGTGTATGAGACATGGATGTAGTGCCTACTTGGCCTATGTGAAGGATGTGGATATGCCAACAACACAACCATCCGATGTTCCAGTTTTGTGTGACTTTCCCGACGTGTTCCCAGAAGAATTTCCAGGAGTGCCACCGGATAGAGAGATTGAGTTCCAGATTGATCTGATACGGGTGCCCAACCTGTTGCCAAGGCACTGTATCGGTTGGCTCCAACTGTGATGAAAGAGTTGATGGAGTAGTTACAAGAGCTTCTTGAAAAGGGGTTTATTATACCGAGTATCTCTGCTTGGGGTGCTTCGGTCCTGTTTGTGAAGAAGAAAGACGGTAGTATGAGGATGTGTATTGACAACCGTGAGCTGAACAAGTTGACGGTGAAGAACCGATACCCCTTACCAAGGATAGATGATTTGTTCGATTAGCTTCAAGGTGCTAGTTGGTTTTCAAGGATCGACCTTCGATCGGGCTATCATCAGCTTAAGGTGAAGGAGCAGGATATCTCTAAAACAGCTTTCCGTACACGCTATGGTCACTACGAGTTTCTTGTCATGTCTTTTGGTTTGACCAATGCGCTAGCTGCCTTTATGGATGTGATGAACTGTGTGTGTCGGCCTATGTTGGATAAATCAGTCTCGTGTTTATTGATGATATCCTGATTTATTTTGTCTGGATCAGTGATCACAAGTTTGATGTAATGGAGCGTAGCAAAGCGGAATAAGAACAAGAATTAGACAAATTGTAGCAAGAATTTGATACTCGTATGCATTAAGAACAAATATGGTTATAACGAGAGAATATATTTCTGTAACAAGGAATTTTTCAATAATATCGAATATTTCTGATCAAATCATTCTATTATTACAACAGGTTGACACTCCTTATATAGAGTGCAATCGCTGCTGTTATCACAGGAAAGTGACAACTGGCAGATCTATTACAAAAATAACTAACTCTTAACAAACTACTGAAATGTTCACAACTACTGAGAACATATCAGAGTGTTAAGTACAAAATAAGAAACTACTGATAAGAAACTACTGAAACTACAACGACTGAAGAGCAAGCTCTTCAGTCATTTTACAAAACTACTGATAAATATAAAACTACTGATGAGCACAACAACTGAAGAAGTATTCTTCAGCTGTTGTGTCAAACTACTGAAAAGATAAAACATAAAACTATTGAAAGGTAAAGCATCACAACTACTGAAGAAGACCTCTTCAGCTGTTGTGACAACGTCTGATACTTTGGTCTTCAGCACTTGTGTCTTCAGATTTGGGAGTGATGGGCATGGGTTTGGCTTTAGCCAATGTTAGGACTGCAGACAGAGGCAGCCTATCTTCTTCCACATCATCCTCTTCTTCTTCTTCTTCTAGCCTCAACACCCTTCTCTTCTTCTTCTTAGGTGCATCATTGGCTGTTGGTTTAGAGGGTGAGGGAGTTGGTTTTGTGGGTTGTGATTGTGGTTGTTTTGGAGAGGGAATGTTGACAGGCTGAGTTAGCATTTTGGAGGTGAGTGTTGCTTTTGAGTATTTGGCTAGCTCAGTCCTGCTCCCTGCTCCTGCTTCAATCAAAGCTTCGACTACTAACCCCTTAGTGTATGCCTCAGACGAACAGATCTTAGAGGTTATAGCCAAGATACTGTCCCTGGTCCATGATTTAATCTCGATCAATGATCTCCCAGATATTTTGCAATGAATCTGATCATGATCTCTAGTCTCTCTCTTTCTAATGCATCATAAGTTGCCCATCTTGAGTTAATTTCTTCAACTTCAAGTCTCCTGATCTCTGAGTCAAGTTGTGCAGTATCGAACCCTTGTCTATAGAGTTGATCAATAATGGCATCCATTGATTTACTGTGAGTAGCATCTGCCATTTTGATCATCTCATCGAGTTGAAGCTCTTTTTCCTTTCCTTCACCCTTCCTCTTCTTATATGTGACGTGAAAGTCTTTGTGACTTTCACTCACTTGATCATTTTTGGTTCCCTTCACAGACTCCTCTTCCTTATCAGTTTCCTTTTCTTTCAGTTTGCGCTCCCTCTTTGCTTTCACTGACTGACTCTCCCCCTTTTTGGTTGCATTGGTTGCAAGGGTTTGAGTAGTAGAAAGCCTTGTGCACACAATCTCTTCCACCAGGGGTTGTAGATTGAAGGAAGCCTCTCATCCATGGTTTTGATCACAATGTCTGTGATCATTGGGGTGATGAGAGGTAGAGTTTGTTGAAAGATAGCAACTGTTTGCTCAGAGGGGTTCTGTCCCTGAGAAGCAGTGCCAGAAACAGAAGCTGGTGGCTGGAAGTTTTGAGTGGCTGAGTGTATGGGAGACCTTCAGGTGAAGGTGCCATCTGTGGGTTTATGTGGTGGCAGATGGACTTGTTTCTTAAGAGAATTGGTCAAGTAGTCTTTGTAGTCTACTGACTTCTTCCTCAAGAATTGTGTTCTGGGCCAGAACATCATAAAAGAAGCCCAGGTCATCATCAGCAGATGCTGAATCACCTGACCTCCTGCTTGTAGCAGGATGTACATGCACTGGGTGTAGACCAGTTTTAGCATGTGCCCCTTTTTCTTGGAACTGGGGACTTCCAGCCTCAGGACTATTTCCTTCATCAGCTGTTGCCTCTAGTGAGGTCTTAGCAATGTTACCAGTCTCATTCTGATCATGTGCTGATTGAGAAGAGGTGGCAGGCTCACTAGATGTTCTAATCTCCATATCCACACCAGGAGATAGAACGTGTAAACCCCGGTGCTGTGGGTTGTCAGAAGCATGGTGATCCTCGTCCTCAATAGCTGTGGTTCTCCCCTTTGTTGGTGGTTGTTGGGGAGGAGGAGAGGCATGCAGCTGAGTTAGCACGTTTGTAATGATAAGGGTGGGACTTTGGGGGGCGGTTGCATGGGGAGATGGGGTAAAAGCAGTGTGCACGTGGGGAGAATGGTGCTCTTCAATGGAAATCTCCTCAAATGAGAAAGATCCGAGATTTGTGGGTACCCCTTCTGTGGTTGCTGCAGGCTCCTTTTGAGAGGAATCCTGAGCGGCTGTGGCTGGGAGAGTCCTTATATCCACTAGGGGGTTATAACCAGTGGATATAGCCTGCGTTTGTGTTGTAGGGGCATCCTCAGGGGACTCATTTCCCTGAGTAGCCTTTTTGGTCTTCTTTATAGTGGGTTTGGTGGGGACTTTTGATTTGGAGGTGGTGGCTGTGGGTTCCAGCTGCGTGACAGCTTGGCAGCCATTTTCAGTGATTGGTCAGAGTTGTGCCGGGAGTATACTTCAGGCAATACAGCCATAGCAGGGACTCCCAGGCCAACAAGTCCCTCAGCTTGAAGCTGGTTTTCATTTATGGCCATTATGAACCGAGGATATAATATCCAACAGTTAGCAGTTTGTTTTTGGGCCATATCCTTGAGCTCTAAAAATAGTATTTCAGAAAAATTTAAAGGTTGTTGCTCAAGGATGGAGTACATTACCTGTTGCCACCTTGTGGACATTTGATCCCATGATGAAGACTTGGAGGCAAGGCATACATTTACCATATGAAATATGAGACGTTCGGCATCCGGGAAATGTTTCTTCAGTAAGGTAGATGCACTCAAGTCTCCCTGGTATCCATGGTGGGCAAATGATTGATCTGTTGTGCCCTTTGGATAACCAGTTGGGAAAGTGGCATCATCCAGATTGAGGGTTTGACGAAGAGTGTCTGGAGTGATGACCACTTTTTGGCCATGGACAAACAATTGAAGAGACTCTGTGTCGTTCTCCTCAGAGACCAAAGTGACGTTTGTCCAGAATGGGTTAAGGGATGCGGCATATACGGTGGGATTTACCAGAAACGCCGTTTTGTAGGGTGATTGAACCATTAAATCAATGGCGTTGTGAAACTTGGTCCAGTATGGCGATTTAGTGAGATGTGCGACACAGTTGTGTCGTGGTTTTAGTTGCATGGTCGCCATTGATGAAGAGAGGGTAGAGAGTTTTTGAACGTTAGGTTTGAGAAGAGAAGATAAAAACTCTAAAGGTGGGATAAGGATTTTAAAGGGTCGGGTTAGAAAACGATTGAAGGTATTGGTGTGAGTCATCAGTTGTTGAAACTACTGATGACGTGGTATTGACAGTCAGACGTTGAAACAGCTGAAGTCTCTGATTTAGTCATCAGTAGTTATAAAACTACTGAAGACAGTTTCGACTTCAGGTGATGAAACAGCTGAAGACTTGGTATTAGTCATCAGTAGTTGTGAAACTACTGAAGACAGTGGTTTTGTCAGCAGTTGTTGTAAACAGCTGAAGACTTGGTGTTAGTCTTCAGTAGTTGTAAACTACTGAAGACATGGTTATGGCTTTAGTTGTTTTGAAACAGCAGTTGTAGAAACAACTGAAGAGAAATTTCTCATCAGCTGTTTTCGTCAATTCTTAGCTTTTCAGATGTTTCATACTGTCCTCAACACTTACTCATCAGACTTCGCATCTGCTTTTCAGGTGTTTCATAGGACGTCAGTACTTATCTGTTTGTACTGATTTCAGTAGTTGTAACTACATCAGTAGTTTAGAACAGATAAAGTACTTCAGTACTTGTGAGGCATTTAGCCTTTAGTAGTTATAAAAACTACTGAGGGTGAAAGAACTCATCAGTACTTATATGTGACATGGTTACCAATGATCACCGGTACTTATTACTGAGATCATCAGTAGTTGTCATTTATTCTAGTTGCAACATACCAAGCCTTAACACCAGGTTGTGGAAAGTTGAACTATCCAAAGGCTTAGTAAAAATGTTTGCAAGCTCATCAGCACTAGGCACAAACATAGGATTAATTAGACCCTTTTCAAAACAATCTCTTATAAAATGATGTCTAATTTCTATATGTTTGGTCCTAGAGTGCTGGACTGGATTTTTGACAATGCAAAGAGCTGAAGCACTATACATTAATAACGGAGTCTTAGTCACTGTAACGCCATAGTCCAAAAGTTGATTCTGAAGCCAGAGTACTTGGGATGTACAACTTGCAGCAGCAATGTACTCGGCTTCCGCAGTGGATGTAGCAACAGATGTTTGTTTCTTACTCTGCCAAGAAATCAAACAGTTGCCTAGAATTGACATCCACCAGAAGTTGATTTCCTGGTCAACTTACACCCTGCATAGTCACTGTCAGAGAAAGCAACTAATTTACAAGAGTGCCCAGTGGAATACCATAAACCTAGAGATTGTGTACCTTGCAAATATCTAAAGATCCTCTTGACTGCAATCAGATGAGACTCTTTAGGTGCAGCCTGAAATCTAGCACAAACACATGTAGCAAACATAATATCTGTCTAGAAGCTGTTAAATACATCAAGGACCCAATCATACATCTGTAAAGTGTTTCATCAACCACTTTACATTTCTGATCTGTATCCAGTTGTGTGGTGCTGCACATGGGGGTAGAACAGGGCTTACAGTTTTGTAAATCAAACTTTTCCAAAAGATCTTTTGTGTATTTGGACTGATGAATGAAAATTCCATCAGCCTTTTGTTTGATTTGCAAACCCAGAAAGAACTGTAATTCTCCCATGGCACTCATTTCAAACTTCTGTTGCATCAACTTTGTAAAGGCATCACACAACGAGGATCAAAGGATGCAAAAATAATATCATCAACATAAATTTGAACAAGTAGATTATGCTGCCCAGCTTTCTTAATGAATAAAGTCTTATCAATGGAGCCTCTAGTGAAATCATTTTCCAGAAGAAAGTTGATAATGTCTCATACCAGGCTCTAGGAGCTTGTTTCAACCCATAAAGAGCCTTATCAAGCTTATACACCCAATTAGGATGTTTATTGTCCTCAAAGCCTGGTGGTTGACATACATAAACCTCTTCTTTAATTTTCCCATAGAAAAATGCACTTTTGACATCCATTTGAAAAACTTTAAGTTTTTTGATAAGCAGCATAAGCTAAAAACAATCGAATTGCTTCCAGTCTGGCTACAGGGGCAAAGGTTTCATCATAATCAATACCTTCTTCTTGTGCAAACCCCTGAACAACCAGTCTGGCCTTGTTCTTAACAATGAGCCCATTTTCATCAGTTTTGTTCCTAAACACCCATTTAGTGCCTATTGCACACTTACCTGGAGGTAGAGGAACCAGTTCCCACACTTGCCGTTTCTTGAACTGAAGAAGCTCAAGCTGCATGGCATCAACCCATCCATTGTCCTTTAAAGCAATGTGATAATTCTTTGGCTCTTGCTGACTGATGAAGAGAGCATAGAAGCAAAATTTGACAATTGACTTCTTGTTGATACGCCAGCAGTGATATCACCAATGATTTGAGACATAGGGTGATTCTTCAGATCTTGATACACAATGAGATTGTGCAAGTGTTTGCAGCAAGGTTCAGCAGCAACAGATGGTAATGGTGAATCATTTCTTGAAACTAATCAGTGGATGGTAATTCAAAGGAGGTTGAATTTGAAGAAATATCATCAGCATTTGTTGTGGATGGTGCTATTGGAGCTACAGGAACATCGGGTCTAGCTGAATCAGGCAGTTGATCACTAAAGCTGAAGAGGTGAGTACTGCTATCATCATCATCATCAGCACCAGCAGTACCACCAGGTGGTGAACTGTTGACAGGAGCAACAACAAGAGTTTGATAAGGAACATATTGCAGTATGTCCAAATCAAATAGCTCCACAGGGCTTTGTGGAATCTTGTCTTAGAGATTCATTAAACTTAACATGTAGAGTCTCTTCAACCATCTTTGTTCTGCAGTTGAAGACTCTGTATGCTTTGCAAGTTGATGAATAACCAACAAAGTACCCTGCATCCACCTTAGGATCAAATTTTTGGAGTTGATACCATGTGTTGAGAATGAAACAAGGACACCCAAATGCTCTGAACAATGAAATTAGAGGGGCCAAATGATGAAGAACTTCATATGGAGTCTTCATCAACCTCTGATTTACTAGAACTCTATTCTGTACATAACAACCTATATTGACAGCTTCAGCCCAAAAAGTCATTGGTAGTCCAGAATCAGCCAACATGGACCTTGCAGCTTCAATAAGGGTCCTATTCTTTCTCTCCACTACTCCATTTGCTCAGGAGTTCTTGGGATGCTATACTGCCTCTTGATTCCCTTTGATAAGTAAAACTCATCAAGTGTGTGGTTTCTAAATACAGTACCATTATCACTCTCACACACTTAACTGGTAGGGAATACTGCTTCTCAACGTGTAACACAAAGTTCACAATGGACTGTGCAGCCTCATCCTTTGAATGCAAGAAGAAAGTCCATACAAATCTGGAGTAATCATCCACAATTACCAGAGAGTATTTCTTCTTAGCCATACTCATCACTTTCACAGGACCAAAGAGATCCATGTGAAGAAGCTGTAAGCAGGCAGTGGACTTCGGTTCTTCTATGGAGGGAAATGAAGCTTTGTGTTGTTTTCCTTTTAGACAAGTAGTGCAGTTATCTTCACACTTGAACTCCTTCATAGGCAGTCCCCTTACTAAACCATGGTTTATCAGCTGATTCATGTTTTTGAGATTAACATGACCCAGCCTTCTATGCCATAGAATAGATTCTTGGGGGAAGCCTTGGAAAATAGGCAAGGATGGCCTTTGAGATCTATTTTCTTGGAAAGATCTAAGGCATACACTCTTCCTGTCCTGTTGGCCTTTAGGGAGTGTGTTCATCCAGCACCTTGTCAATCAAACTTAGAACTTTGGATGACAGAATCCGATAGTTCTGACTGGTGAAAAGAGCAACATGGCCTTGTCACCCATTTGACTGACACTCAAGAGGTTGTACTTGAGATTTTCCACATGGTTAACATCATCAAACTTTATTTCCCCATTGGAAACAAAGCCTTTGCCAATGATGTAACCCTTTGCATCATTGCCAAATGACACAAACCCCTTCCTTCCTTGAGAGTAGTCATTAAGAAGTGATTTGTTTCGTGTCATATGCATGGATCCTCCACTGTCTACATACCAGATGCCTCTGAGGTATGTTGAAGAACCCTGCAAAATACAACAATTAGTTAGATTTTGAGACCCAAACCTTTTTGGTCTTGGGCCTGTTCTCATCAACAGATGGTAAACTAACATGTTTGTTGGAAACGACAGCCTGAGAGGAAGAAGCTGGTGAAGAAAAGGAATCCTTTGGCTTGGACCCCCTTTTCTGTGGTTTCAACATAGGAACATCTAATTGGTTAACTCTTCCCAATAGATGTTGAACCATCATAACCAGCTGTGTCTGATTTGGGATAAGGCTTTCAGCTCTTCAGACATATTGGCATTGGAGTTTGATAAGTTCCTATGTTGCACCTTCTTCTTTTGAGCAATCTCAGCTGTTACATGTTTAACCCCTTCCTTTTTGGATTTCTGTTTGGACTTGAGGGTTACAGGATTTGATGTTGTTGGTACAAATGTGGCTCCAAACTCAGTTTTCATTTTAGCCATTTTCTCTTGAATTTCTTCTTTATGTTTGTGTTTGGATCCCCTTTTGTACCAACAATCATCTGTAGATGATTGAACAAACCATATACTTCACATGGTTTCTTCTTCATCTTATGATGATCATCAACTAAAGAGGATGAAACTACTGAAGACTTGCTCTTCAGTACTTTGGAAGCATTATTTGCTTTCTTGACTTCCTCTTTAGTAGTCTTCAAACTCTTTCTACTGACAGTTTTCTTCTCTTCAGTGATGTCAGTAGTTGGAGTCTGAACTTCAGGTGTTAAATCTTGCTCTCCTGTCCTTTCAGGACTTTCAGAAATAACTCCTGAGTTGATCATCTCTTTTATCATGTGAGTGTCAACAGTAGAACCATCAATATCAGCTGATGGGTTCTGAGAGGGCTTAATGCTAACTTCAACTTTTGATGATGCTCTATCAAAAGGTGAATCACATGATGAGGTGGATTGGTTATTGCTTTCTCCATCAGATTTCACTTCTGCTCTTGAAGCAAAATCTGTAGGAGGAGACTCAAACTCAGCTTTTCTTTTGGAAATGGTTTTCTCAAGCTCAAGTTTTTGATTATTAATGTTACATTTGCCTCTCTAATTGAGACAAAGGCAGCAATGCATGATTCAGAACATAACTTGGCTTTAGCCTCTGAAGATACCTGAGTTACCTGTGAAGATGATGCATTTGAGCAGGAACCCTCAGTAGACTCCAGGGCCATCAGAGCCAGATTCCCAAAAGGACTATCACCACCATGTTGACCAGCAACTCTGAACAGTTGTTCATGACCAGACATGTCATCCGGTAAACTGCTCCAGTCAACACCTCCAGGGGTGAAAAAGCTGTGTTGTTGAGGTTGAGGAGGTTGATGAGATTGAGATGGTTGAGGTTCTGGTAGTGCATGAGGTTGTGGTACTATAGGAACTTGAACTTGATTTGACTGTGGCATGTACTAACAAGGGTAAGGATATGGCATTTGACCCTGAGGAACAAAATATGCAGGAGATTGTGGTTGAGAATGATGACTACAATTGACAGGATGTTGCCCTCTGTGTTGTTGACTATTGCCAGGGAAAGTCACAAAAGGTGCAGAGGAATTAGATCCAGATGATCTGCATTCTCTAGCAAAGCGTCCAAGCCTGTGGCATTTGTGACACTTCAACTTACTCTTGTCAAAACCAACTTTGTTTTGCCAGAGAGTCCTGGGAACTTTCTTCCAGTTCTTTTGTAGAACTTCTGAGATTTGATATTTATCAAGGCCATTTGGCTCAAAATATCCATCTCTTCTAAGTCATCATTAGCAATCCCCTTGAGATCATCCATGATCAAGCATAGATTGTCATTATTACATCCAGTAAACTGACTATCAACACTCACAAATACAGAATCAGAAGTGTTTGAAGAGAAGTCAATATGCTCATCATACTGGCATTCAGATGAAGCATATTCGAACGCATGACCACCAAGGCAGTGTTGCCTGGTACAAAGTCTTCAGTGAGCTTTCCAGATGAAGACAGTTTTTGTTTCTGTTCTATCTCTCTCTCAAATGTGAGCAATTTCCCATGGAGTTGGGTGAGAGATAGTTTGTCCAAATTTGTACTGGAGCGTAGGACAATAGTGTATGTGTCCCATCTCTCAGGTAGTGATCTGAGAAATCTGTTATTCATCTGGCTATTGGTGTACTCATGTTTGACCATTTTTAATTCAGAGATCAAACAAGAGAACCACTCGAACTGTTGAGTTAGTGTCTCACCCTTCCGATGAGAGAATGTCTCATATTGTTGGGCAAGGATTTCTCTATTATTTGCCAAGACCTCATCTGTTCCTCCAAATTGTTCTTTGAAGGCATTCCAGAGGTCATGGGCAGTTTCATGATGCATTAGCCCAGAATAGATTTCATTAGGCAGTGCCATGGCCAGAATTCCATGGGCTTTTGCATCAATCTCAAACAACTTCTTATCATCATCTGAGTATTGCTCCCTCCTCTTCGGAACCATTTGATTGGTTTCCAAGTTATTCACCATAGGCTTGTGTGGACCATGTACCACTGATGTCCAACAACCTGCGCTGTTAACAGACAGGTGATGGAGCATTCGTCGTTGCCATATGTTATACTCATTCCTAACCAGCATTGGAGGCTTGGTTGAGGAACTAGTATTGTGAGGATCATTGGAAGGAGTAGTCATTTTGAGTCCAAATACAATTTAATTCAAGCTTTTAAACGTTTTTATAAAGACCACAACAGACTCAATGAAAACCAAGAGAAAATCTCAGGATGATTGACAAGAAAACACAAAAAATTCAATCTCTATAACTGTTTCTTGCAAAACACAAAAATGCTAATTCAATCAAACTTGGATCTTGAATAGCAGTTTCAATGATCAATTATTAGATCAATCAATGATTAACCAGCTCTGATACCATTTGTCAGGATCAGTGATCACAAGTTTGATGTAATGGAGCGTAGCACAGCGGAATAAGAACAAGAATTAGACAATTGTAGCAAGAATTTGATACTCGTATGCATTAAGAACAAATACGATTATAACGAGAGAATATATTTCTGTAACAAGGAATGTTTCAATAATATCGAATATTTCTGATCAAATCATTCTATTATTACAATAGGTTGACACTCCTTATATAGAGTGCAATCGCTGCTGTTATCACAGGAAAGTGACAACTGGCAGATCTATTACAAAAATAACTAACTCTTAACAAACTACTGAAATATTCACAACTACTGAGAACATATCAGAGTGTTAAGTACAAAATAAGAAACTACTGATAAGAAACTACTGAAACTACAACGACTGAAGAACAAGCTCTTCAGTCGTTTTACAAAACTACTGATAAATATAAAAGTACTGATGAGCATAACAACTGAAGAAGTATTCTTCAGCTGTTGTGTCAAACTACTGAAAAGATAAAACATACAACTACAGAAAGGTAAACCGTCACAACTACTGAAGAAGACCTCTTTAGCTGTTGTGACAACGTCTGATACTTTGGTCTTCAGCACTTGTGTCTTCAGACTTTGTCTTCAGCACTTGTCTTCAGACTTTGTCTTCAACACTTGTGTCTTTAGACTTTGTCTTCAGCACTTGTCTTCAGACTTTGTAATCAGCTGTTGTCTTCAGCTGTTGTGGTCTTCAGTAGTTGTTGTGATGTTTGTGGGACTTAAAGGTTTTTCTGATCCGACACATTGGTTCTTTTGGTCCAACATATTTGAAGAGCGAGATTGAGCATGCCGGTCATATTCGGGAGGTTTTGGAGACGTTGAGAAGGGAGAAACTGTATGCCAAATTTTCCAAGTGTGCATTTTGGTTTCATGAATTTCAGTTCTTGGGTCATGTGGTGAACCTCGAGGGGATCATGGTGGACCCGACTAAGGTGGAGGCAGTGATGCAATGGAAATCTTCAAAGACGCCATCCGAGAATCGCAGTTTCTTAGGTTTGGCGGGTTACTACAGGAGATTTATTCAAGACTTTTCCAATATCGCTTCTCCACTAACTAAGTTGACCCGAAAAGATGTAAGGTTTATATGAGGTCAAGCTCAAGAGAAGGCGTTTGAAGAATTGAAGGCGAGGTTGACTCAAGCTCCTGTTCTGTCACTACTCGATGGGAGCGAAGATCTGGTGGTTTCATCTGATGCTTCCTACTCGGGTTTGGGGTGTGTGTTATGCAGAGAGGGAAGGTTATAGCCTATGCATCTTGATAGTTGAAGGTTCATGAGGTCAACTACCCTACTCATGACTTGGAGCTAGCAGCTGTGGTCTTTGCACTAAAGATTTGGAGGTACTATCATTACGGTACGAAGTGCACTATCTTCACTGACCACAAGAGTTTGAAGTACTTCTTCGAGCAAAAGGATCTGAACATGAGGCAGAGGAGGTGGTTGGAGCTTATAAACGATTATGATTGTGAGATCCATTACCATCCGAGCAAAGCCAACGTGGTGGCGGACGCCCTTAGCCGAAAAGAGAGGCCTGAACCGATTCGGGTGAAAGCATATCAACTGATCCTGACCTCTAATGTGATGAAGCAAGTTAAAGAGTTCCAAGATGAGGCACTGAAAGAAGACCATCTAAACTCTGAAAGAATGAGAGGTCTGGTTAGGGAAGTGGGTGAAACACACATGGTGTTAAAACTCGATTTGGACGGGTGTGGATTCCTTATTTCGGGGATCTATGTGTGAGGATTTTGGATGAATCTCACAAGACTCGATACTCCTTTCATCCTGGTGCCACGAAAATGTATCAAGATATGAAGAAAGATTATTGGTGGCTGGGTATGAAGCACGATGTAGTGGGGTATGTGAGTAAGTGCCTTACTTGCTCGCAGATGAAGGCCGAGCATCAAAAGCCGTATGGGAAGATCCAACCTTTGGATATACCGGTATGGAAGTGAGAGCACATAACCATGGATTTCATTATGAAGCTGCCACGTACACCGAAAGGGTACGATGACATATGGGTGATTGTGGACCGTCTGACGAAGAGTGCTCATTTCCTACCGATTCGCGAGACATATTCATTTGAGAAGTTGGCTGACCTGTTTATCAAGGAGGTTGTAACTCGTCACGGTGTGCCGGTGTCTATTCTGTCCGATCGTGACACCCGATTTACATCTAAATTCTAGAAGAAATTCCACGACGCAATAGGGACGAGGTTACACATTAGCACAACTTATCATCCCCAAACTGATGGTCAGTCAGAAAGGACCATTCAGATGTTGGAGGACATGCTTCGGGCATGTGTGATTGATTTTGGTGGGAGTTGGGATGACCACCTACCGTTAACCGAATTCTCATACAACAACAACTATCATGCCAACATTGGTTTGCCACCATATGAGATGCTATACGGTAGAAGATGCCGAACACCGTTTGTTGGGGTGATATTGGTCAGAAGGAATTGGGGAGCGTCGAGGTAATAGAGGCTACGACTGAGAAGCTTGAGTAGATCAAGGCCTTCATGAAGGCAGCCAAAGATAGACAGAAGTCATATGCCGATAAACGACATAGACCGATTGTGTTCCAGGTGGGTGACTGGGTTATGTTGAAGGTCTCACCTTGGAAGGGTATCATTCATTTTCGAAAGTGGGGCAAGTTGAGCCCCAGATACATAGGCCCTTTCCGAATCGTTGCTCGCTTAGGAGAGGTAGCCTATAGACTAGATTTACCTGATGAGTTAAGTGGAATTCACCCGACATTCCATGTATCTCATCTGAGGAAGTGCTTAGCTGATGAAGGCATGATTGTTCCACTGGAGGATATCGAAGTAGACGAACGACTCAATTATGTGGAGCAACCGGTGGCAATCATTGATTGGAAGGAAAAGAGGTTGAGAAATAAAGTGGTTCCCCTTGTGCGTGTACAGTGGAAGCACAGGAAAGGATCCGAGTCTACGTAGGAGACTGAAGAAGGGATGAGACAGCATTACCCACAATTCTTTGAGGAATAACAGGTTTTGAGGATGAAACCTATTTAAGGGGGGTGGACTTGTAACACCCGGTTATTTTAAAGTCAAAGAAAGAGAAGAATAAAGCAAAGGAAAAGAAAGAAATGCTATTTAACCCAAGATGAGGAGTGAAACATGTAAAAAGTACAAGATTTACTTTTTATGTAGTACAAAAGTAGCATGGCTGCCCATGCCATGCCACTTTTCACTTTTGAGTTTGGAATTTTAGAGAGAGAAAGAGCAGAGCTCGGGTTTGAAGAAGAACAAGAAGAAGGGATTCGAATTCAAGGTAAGTATTCATGATTTGATGATGTTCTTGACTGGTCATATCCTTGGGTTTATGCTTATGTGTGTTTGTATGTGTTCGGGTATGTTTTTAGTGGGTTTCTAGGAGGTTGAATTCAATTTGCAACGAGTTTGGAAGAAGCCACACTCAAAAGCTACAAAGGTGAGTTCTAGGACCCCTCTTTTACTGGTTTTAACTGATTTTGGGGCTGGAAATGCATGAATGTATGTTTTTATTTAACTGGGTTTCGGACTCGTATGCTTGAATATGTGTATGATGATGTTATGATGTGATGTGTGACTATGTTCATGCTTGATGATGTATGATTGTGTTCTAAGGCTTAGAGGGTAAGATGTAAGCCTAGAACATGATGAATGGTGCAGGGAAATCAAATATGATGTTTTAGACTGACTTGTTAAGTTTTTAAATCTGCCAAAGTGTTTGGAAGTAAATGCGGATGGAAAGGGGTTAATTCGGATGAACATTAACCAATGGTAAGTCAAAGCAGATGAACATTGACTAAGTGCATGAAATGCGGATGAGCATTTGACTAAGTCTGGGAAATGCGGATGAGGTATGTCGATGCGGATGAGCATTTGACTAAGTCTAGGAAATTTGGATGAGTAAGTCCAATGTGGATGACAAATGCGGATGAACTATAGCAAATGCGGATGAAGTAAATCCAATGAGGATGAAAAAGAAGGCCAATGCGGAGGAACTATAGCAAATGCGGATGAACTATAGGAAGTGCGGATGAACACTTAGAAAATTCTGACTTTTTGGGGAAAAAGAGGTAATGTAGACTTTGACCTAGGAGATTTCTGGGGGTTATGAAAGTTGACTTTTGAGGTCATAGATGGTATGTTAGGCATGTTATGTATTGTGATTGATGCTTATGCATGATGATGATGATGATGTTGCATGGTTAAACATGATGTATGTTATGTATGTATGATGCCCTGCATGATGATGTATGAATGATATGTTTATGTTCCTTGTGGTGATGTATGTTTATCTTCCTATGACTTTACGTGTTATGGTAATGAATGAACGAAGTATTATGTAACGTAAAGTGAAAGATAATGAAAGAGGAACATGAAGTAAGAATGCATGCATTAGCAAGTAATGAAAGTAAAGATAGTCTTGTAAGCATGGCATGCACATCGGGGTCTTTCCTTAGGATTGACCATTTGTAAACATGAAGTGTATGTTTTAGGTGCAATGGTTGACCAGCTGTAAGCGTCCCAGAAATGAGGTCTTACAGAGAAGCAGGAGGAAGTGAGGTTTTGGTAGCATCAACCTAGGAGGAGTATGTTAGATCTAGAAAGGCTGGTGCAACCAAAACCAAACACTTAGATTATTTTGGTGCAAAAAATAAATGACTCCCGAAGCTAAGAGTAAAACTTCTAAAGACAAATAGAGTTCTTCCGAAGAAAAGTGCAAGATCAACTTCTAGAGGAAAACTCCAACATCCAAAGACAAAGTCTTTGCTCTTCCGAAGCTTAAACACTTAGAAGAAATGAAGACTACATCTTCCAAAGTATGAAGTCCCAAGGAAACCTCGAAAGGAGTAGCTACTTCTAAAGCATAAATGGTTTCGGAAGAACAAGTTCTTCCGAAGCTAGTTAACCTTCGGAAGCACCTACTATGAACTAGTGGACATAATTATGGTCGCTCTGACACTCAGCTGCAGATCTCTGATATACTGCATCGCGTTTTCTTAAAACCCATATAGTTGACCATACTTTATTCAATTGTTCAACTTTATCTGTTAGTATAGTTGCCAACTTTAGTTGGTGACAAAAGGTAAGTCATGGACATGTCATGACTACCAAATCTTAGATAAGACATTATCTAAGATACCTTAACTATAACTTTGTAGTATTCGCTTTAGTTATAAGATTCCAGCTAGTATCAAAGTATATCGAACTGCTTGTGATAGTATATATAGTTTCTCATTGTAACTCATGCAATATGCTTGTAAGAGTCTTGTAATACTTTGAGTTGAGAATAATATATACAAGTACCATGAAAATTATCTCCTTATGTTCTTTGTTACTTAGTATATTATCAACTCTTAGTATAGATTCTGCTTCATCTAGACTAGTGTGTGTGTGATTAAGTGAGTTTGAGAGAAAAACTAAGTGTTAAGTGACACAAAACTGATCCTGCATAAGGGTTACACTTAAATGCTGATACATCCAAAGCAACCAAAGAGCTCTCAGCATGCATTCATGAAGTACAAAGGAAAGTTACTTTAGAAATTTTATACAACTCAAGAAAAATATGCTAAGTGTAAAATCTTTCAAAGCAAATGACCAAATCTTCAAAAACCAAAGATGAAGTCTTCCAAAGCTTCAGAGACAAAGTCTTTCGAAGCTAAAGACTGATTTCTTCTGAAGACAGAGAAGACATGCTTTCTCCGATCACCTTTTGACAAAAGTTGAACACTTTTTGCTGCCATATCTAATGACTCACCAACTTAGATAAGTTAGTGAAAAGGTCCATACTTTTGTAAACTGTAGAATAAGCTCATTGGTCTGTAACTTTTTCATTTTGTACCTTTTATCCTTTTTGTACTACATTAGGATATGAGCTATGGCATGTCATAGTCACAAGTCAAGGCAATCTGCCTTTTGACTATACATTGAACTTGTTGTCTAGATTAGTATTTCCAGCTAGCTTTCAATGTATAACCGGCTGTAGGATGTAGTATAAAGTGTCTCAAGTACTTGTATTTATTTTTATGCTTTTGTAACACTTGTAATAGAACTTGAGAGCAATATACAATATTATTGAAAACCAAATATTATCTTATCTTTGTTCTGTCTCATACTTGAGTTCTTAGTATCATCAACATAAACACAGTACCCTATTGGTCTGTTAAGTGTTCTAAGTCTCTCCTCGTTGTGAAACTGTTGTATTGACCCCCTTCAACGGTCTTGCAATTAGTATCATACTATTTTAGGCTCTTGATTGTAAGATATTACCATCTTAAATGTCTTTAGTTTCACAAAACACTCAACAACTCAAATGGCAGCTCTTACCAAAGCTGTTATGATAAAATCTCCTCTAGTCACTCCTGATGACTTTGATACTTGGTGCCAAAGAATAGAAGTCTTCATCAAGTCTTAAGATAGCCGGATATAGGGATATGTTGTTTCAAGACCTCATGTACCATGCACCACTTTAGCTGCTGCTAGTGGTGGCATGATACCAAAAGAAGTGGATGACTGCTCCAAAGAAGACTAGAAGAACATTGATATAGATCAGAAAGCCATGACCGCTCTTAAAACTGCTCTTCCAAACTCTATCTACAGAGGCTTCAAGAAGTGGAAGACTTCTAAGCAACAATAGGATGCATTGAAGCTTATGTATGAGGGGTCTAATGAAGCAAAAGAGAACAAGAAAGACCTCTTGAAGCAATAGTTTGGGAACTTCACCTACAAGACAAGTGAAACCATGACTCAATAATACTTTAGTTATGTTGAGATTGTGGATACTCTAATGGATGTTAGAGGAACTATTAAGAACAAGGACATTGTAAGGAAGTTCATGTCCTCTCTTTCCAAATAATGGACACATGATTTTGTGGTTACTAAAGGACTTAAAACCTCAAGACTCATTGAGTTGTATGGAGACAAACATGCAAAATACATCTTGCAACTCATCTAATATTCAGCAGAGTTTTGCCCTTCATGTGGTTGAAAGAGACTGTAGAGAACCACAACATTATCTCATTTGCTACCCTAAAAACTCACAAAAGGGTCCTTTCATCACCTTCCTGGATACACCAAGGGAGAGCTACATCCAAGGAAGCCCATTCCAAGAGACAAACTCTTCTCAAGCCTTTGTGTCTACTAATGAAAGCAATGGCAACTTTCTCTTCACTGTTAAACTTGCATTGTATCCATTTGGATGTTCTGGAGTACATGGAGATAGTCTAGAAGATGGCTCTTCTAACTCATATAGCTAGGATTTTCTACAAGAGGACATGTAAGAAGTTTCTCAGCAATACAACAAGTGGAAAGTTTAGGTTGGATAAAAGCAAGGTGAAGTGTTACAACTCCAAGCAAAAACAAGGTTTTATCTCTAAAGGATTTGAAGTGATAAAAGCTGAAAAATTAACTATGAAATCTGGTACCAGGAGTTCTAGTTTATGTATAACTCATCCTGTGAAGAAAAGAAGGTTGATCAGTTGTGCACCGCTGCTACATGCCTGAACCATCTAGTCCAAGAGCAAGCCTGACCCTAAGAAGCTTGTTGCATCATCTCTAAAGATGAAGATGGAAGTGAAAAGTGATCAAGCTCATCTTTCTACTCAAAAGGAAACTCTCAAAAGGAAGCCATTTGATTGTATCATGTGTGGTAGTACTTCTCATCTTGCTAAGGATCGCATCCATAATCCTAAAAGTACTTTACATGACCAAGAAGAAAAATCTTAAGAAGAAGAATATAGCTTTGGAAGGAAAGTGTTTTTCTTTTGGAAGCTCCAAAGAGAAGAAGAAGACAAGTGAAATCTTGCCTTCGAAGAAAATTTGGTCTCGAAAGGAAGGAATGCTTCCGAAGTACTGAAGACTACTATAGTGGATGCAAACAATTCCGAAGGTCTAGTCTCCAAAACTTTCAAAGTCATCAAAACCTCCGAAGTCTTAAAGGTCAAGTGTAAACTTCCAAAGATAGTGTGGAAGATAAAGGAAGACCATGTGAGTGAAAATTCTTCATCAACAACAGCTAGTGATCCATAAAGCCTGAATATAGGATCAATCACTATTGCATTATCTTTAGTTCACTTTGACAAGCCCAAGACAAACAAGGCTTGGGTATCCAAATATAACTAACCATCTCTTTTTTATTCAGGAATAGCTAAAGACCAGAAGAAATGTATGGATCATTGATAGTGGTTGTTCATGGCACATGACGGACAATGGCTCTTTGCTTTAAACTTTGAGAAAATTGATGGAGGGCTAGTTGCTTTTAGAGGAGATTCAAGGGTTACATTACTAGAAGGGACAGAGTCATAAATGGTAAGCTTAGCATTAAGAAGGTAAACTTTGTTAATGAGCTTAGATACAATCTACTAGGTGTATCCCAATTTTGTGGTCAACAACATAACATGCTCTTTGTTAAGCATGAGTGCATTGTTCTCAAGCCCGGGATGGGCATTCCTTAAGAGCACATCCTGCTCAGAGCCCCCAGAAAATGGAACATGTATACGATGGATTTGTAGGAAACATCCCCTTCAAGAGAAGTTTCTAGCTTTTTATCTGAAGCAAATAATGATAGGTCTTTCCTATGACATAAAAGAATATGCCATGTAAACTTTACAAACATGAATAAATTAATTAAGAATGATTTCATAAGTAGAATTCTAAAAAAAGAGTTTACTAGTGATAACCATTATGTTGCATGTCTGAGAGGGAAGCAAGACAAAGTTTCTCACAAGACCAAGGAAAAGAACTCTATCACCACATCCGTACACTTATTATATATGGATCTCTTTGGCCACACTAGTGTAATGAGTTTAGGAAGGACCTCATATTGATTGGTGATCATAGATGATTTCATAAGATTTACTTGGGTCTTCTTATTTAGAACTAAAGATCAGACTCCTGAAATCTTAAAGAACTTCATTCTGAAAAATTAAGAATCAAAGTAATCAAAAGGTCAAAACAATAAGATGTAATCAAGGAACTGAATTTAAGAACCAAATCTCTCATAAATTTTGTGATGAAAAGGGTATTTCAAGACAATATAATGCTCCCAGGACTCCTTAGCAAAATGGTGTTGCTGAGAGGAGAAACAAAACACTTACTAAATCTGCAAGAACCATGTTATTTGACTTTAAACTACCCTTACCTTCTGGTCAGAGGTAGTTAACACTACCTGCTATGTGCTAAACAAAGTTTTAGTAGTTAAGACTCATGGTAAGACTCCTTATGAGCTATGGCACAAAAGAGACCGTTCATTGGTTTCCTTATATCATTTGGATGTCCTTGCACCATCTTGAACACCAAAGATCAAGTAGGCAAATTTGCTGAGGAATTAGATGACAGACACTTCATTGGATCTGTGTAATCAACTTGCTGTGATTGCTCAACTAAGAATCCATAAGTCACTCCCCACCACAAACATCATTGGAGATGTTGACACAAGGATGAGAACAAGAGGACAAACCCATGACAAAAATGTTTTTCTATTCTCTTGTTTATTGTTCTAGTTAGAGCCTAAGAAAGTTGATGAAGCTTTGAAGGATGGTAGTTGGGTTGAAGCACTATCGGAGGAGCCGCTTCAATTCAAAAGGCAAAAAGTTTGGAACTTATGACCTCTTCCTCAAGGGAAGAAAACTATAGGTACCAAATGGGTATTTAGAAACAAGAAGGATGATAGAGGAATTATCATCAAGAACAAAGCTATACTAGTTGTTCAAGGATACACACACGAATAGGGGATTGACTACACAGATGTTTTTGCTCTAGTGGAAAAACTTGAAGCTGTTAGGATATTTCTTTCTTTTGTTGCATCCAAGGATTTCAAACTCTACCAACTTGATGTCAAGTGTGTTTTCTTATATAGGGTGATTGATTAAGAGCTGTATGTCAAACAACTACCTGGTATTGTAGTCCCAGATCATCCTGATTATGTTTGTAAGCTTGATAAAGCTCTTTATAGGCTATAACAAGCTACAAGGAAGTTGTATGAGACATTATTTCAGTATCTCTATTAGCATGGCTATAAGAGCGGTACTATAGATGGAACACTCTTCATTAAAGGAACAGGGAATGACTTGATGTTGATTCAAGTTTACGTAGATGAAATTATCTTTGGGGTAGCTAATCCAAAGCTCTACAAAGACTTTGAGAAACTATTGAAGAATAGTGCGGGACCGTTTGAGGGGTTTGGTCACGTACAACACAAAACACAATGAGGAGAGATTGATTTAGAACACTTAACAAATCAAATAGGGAACTAGAAACCAGTTGCAATGAAACTAAGAAATACAAGTAACTAAGAGAAAGAACAAGAACAAAATAACACAAGTATTTGGTTTTCAAGAATGATGTATATTGCTCTCTAGTTTCTTACAAGTGTTTTCAAAGCATGAGGAAAGATATAAAAGACCAGAGATACTTTATACTACATCCTACAGCCAGCCATACTTTGAAAGGCAAATGAACACAATTGATCTAGACAACAACAAAATCAATGTATAGTCAAAAGAAAGATTGCCTTTTGGCTAGTGACTATGACATGCCATAGCTCACATCCTAACGTATTACAAAATGGATAAACGTACATAAAGTAGAAAGAAACAGACTCAAGACCTCAATGTACAGTTTACCAAAAGCATGGACCTTTCACCAACTTGTGAAAGTTGGTGAGTCAGACAAAGTTGCAGTGAAAAGGTGGTCCAACTTTATAGTAAAAGGCACATAAGATAAAGCACGTACTCAAAAGTCTTCGAAAGAAATTTGTCTTCATAAACTGGCTTCAGAAAACTTTGTCTCTGAAGCTTTGAAAGACTTCATGTTTGGCTTTAGAAGATATTGGTCTTGGCTTCGGAAGATTTCACACTTAGAATGTTTTCTAATGCAGAATGTGAAAACTTACAAAGCATTCCATTTAAGCAGTTTGTGCATGCATGCAGGACAAATTATATGGATGTTTTGGGTTGCATAAGCCTTATATGAACCTTACCAACTCCCCCTAGGTTGATGCTACCAAAACCCTTGTAGACTTCAAGTATTGATAGTCCTCATCATGATCATGACCATGCCTTTCTTCATTAGATGATCAGGATCATTTAGAATCTCATAATGTCTTCTCATATCAAAAAGATCATGTAGAGGTAGATTGAACATGTCTTTCCATGTGTAGACATCTTCAACCCCTTGATCTCTTATGACATGCCATCTTTCTAGATTGGTAGAGTAAGTCCAGGACAAGATGGCTCTTCTTGATGCTAGAGGAGCTACTTTGATTAGAGTTGGTGAAGTTTCCTCTTGTTGTATGTCCTCAGGATGTTCTGACTCATCCTAAGGTTTGGAGATGGATGCCTCTTTCTTCTTTTTCTTTGACTTTGGTTTAGAAGCCATCCTTTTTCTCCTCTTTGAATCTTTTAACTGAGAAAACTTGCCTGCAACACCTTGTTGATCATCTTTGTCTTTCTCAGTTAGGTCATCCTCTCTTACAGGTTTAGATTGAGAGGGGACAAAATCCTGCTGTGGATCTGAAGATGAGCTTGCTGAGACTCAGCAGGAGGTCTAGGTTGTGTTGTCTTAAAATGTTCAACCTTAACCTCCACTTCATGAGGGACCTGACTTGGTGGGGATTTTAAGTCAACAAGTTCTCCTCTTTGATCTTCTGCTTGATCACCCTAATATGCTCATCCATAGTAGATAGAGACATAGGGCCAAGTCTCCTTCTGGAGAATCCTTAGAACTTTAAGAAGCTTATCGTTCGCTGCCTATGAGGAGATTTCTTCATGCTCTTTTGGATGGTGGCTCTTTCCTTTGCAACCTCTTCTCTCATCTTTCTCTTTGTTTTCTTTTTTTTTTTTTGAGTACTTCAAGTTGAACCTGCTTAAGATACTCAAACTCTAGGTACTCAAAAGACAGGGAAGAAGTGCATCTGCCTGATATAGGCTTGTGGCACTCAGGTAGTTGATCATATTGAACCTATCAATTCCTTTGTCTACCTAAGGTTCTTATGGAGCCATAGCCTCTTGTGTAGGAATTTCTTGAACTGGGGAGAGGATAGGAAGATGTTTGTAGAGTCTTTTTAGTCTCTTTTCCACTTTAATTTGAAAAAGCAATCTTGCATCCTCTGCTTCTTTTCTCTCTTTTGACATTTCAATTTCAGTCAGTTCATTCAATTCTTCTAAGGGGAGGGAGATGATATTATCAATATCATAGTTCATGTTCTGTAAGTAGTTTATCCTGACTACCCTTAATTCATCATCTTGAGTATTTGGCCTGGAGGCAGCCCTGATTACAGCTTCCATGAAGCCAACAAACCCAATAAAGGAACTTTCTCCCCTTAGCTTCCTTTTCCTCTCTCTTTCTTCCTCCTTAATCTCCTCAGGAGTAATTTTGCTTTTCCCTTTGTCACTCATAAACCTTTGTGACTCAGGGTGAAGATAGCTTTGGCCTTCATTGCTTGGTGTAGCCTCCAAGCTCTGACTAGAGAGAGGTTGAGATGCACCTTCACTAGTAGGTGTCTCATCAAGGGAATGGACTTCTGAAGTAGTTGTAGGTATGACAGGCTCTCAGGTTCAATCACTAGGTCTTCAGTCAAGGTTTCTTCTTTAAAGCTAATCTTAGGGTCTACCTCAACATCTAGTTGACCAATGACATTGCCTGATTGCCATTATCTCCTTCTAAGGCCGAACTCTTTAGTAATCCTATCTTGAATCCTTTGAGCCAACTTATCAGCTTGTCTAGATTGTGTTGGATTGAGAAGTGGCATGTTGACAAGGTCAGGACCTTCGTAGTAGTTCAAAGTCTGAATATTGAAGACTTCTTGCTGCCCTTGAACTCTTTGAAGAATAAGGGCTCTTTTGTTTGCATCATACATCCACCCTATGATGTAGTTGGAAGTTACTTATCGTGAAGATGACACTACCCTTGGTACACCTTCCTCAAAAAGACTCTGAAAGAAGGAGTCTATAGAGTCCACATTAATGTGAACTTGAAGATGGTGAGTCCTCAAAGTCCATGCTCTATGAAGAACTCCCAAGTTCTGTTAATGAAATGACTTTCTCCCCCTTTTAGGAAGCATCACCTTCTTGCATAGGTGAGCTAGGAGTTAGGTCAATTACATTTACAGGTTCTTGTGTTCCTAGTTGACCTCTTGTTAAAGGTCTTCCAGCTTGTCAGGATCAGTGATCACAAGTTTGATGTAATGGAGCGTAGCACAGCGGAATAAGAACAAGAATTAGACAAATTGTAGCAAGAGTTTGATACTTGTATGTATTAAGAACAAATACGGTTATAACGAGAGAATATATTTCTGTAACAAGGAATGTTTCAATAATATTGAATATTTCTGATCAAATCATTTATTTATTACATTAGGTTGACACTCCTTATATAGAGTGCAATCGCTGCTATTATCACGGGTAAGTGACAACTGGAGATCTATTACAAAAATAACTACTCTTAACAAACTACTGAAATGTTCACAACTACTGAGAACATATCAGAGTATTAAGTACAAAATAAGAAACTATTGATAAGAAACTACTGAAACTACAACGAATGAAGAACAAGCCCTTCAGTCGTTTTACAAAACTACTGATAAATATAAAACTACTTATGAGCATAACAACTGAAGAAGTATTCTTCAGCTGTTGTGTCAAACTACTGAAAAGATAAAACATAAAACTACTGAAAGGTAAACCGTCACAACTACTGAAGAAGACCTCTTCAGTTGTTGTGACAACGTCTGATACTTTGGTCTTCAGCACTTGTGTCTTCAGAGTTTGTCTTCAGCACTTGTCTTCAGACTTTGTCTTCAGCACTTGTGTCTTCAGACTTTGTCTTCAGCACTTGTCTTCAGATTTTGTCTTCAGCACTTGTGTCTTCAGACTTTGTCTTCAGCACTTGTGTCTTCAGACTTTGTAATCAGCTGTTGTCTTCAGCTGTTGTGGTCTTCAGTAGTTGTTGTGACGTCTGTGGGACTTAAGGTTTTTCTGATCCGGCTCATTGGTTCTTTTGGTGCAACAAACTCCCCCTGAACCAATGCAGCCAAAACCTTTAACTTTATTGAGGTCCCACTTATTGTTGGCAGAATGGTTGGTCTTTTTCCTTCTTGATCAGTTGAGAAGATGACCCATATAAGCACTGGCCTGGAAATGAGTCTCTGATGATTTGGTTGGCAATGTATGGATAGGAGCTCTGTATTGGGGAATTGACACTGAGCTGTTCCCCCATCCATGAGACTCACTTCCCATGTATAAGCCGTAGGATTCTCTGGTGTATGCTCTGAGAAACATAATTTGTTCTTCCATGGTCAGGTTTTCGGCTTCACCGTCAAACAATCCTTCACGCCCATACAGCTCTGAGATGTACTTGGCCTGTTTACCATTTTTGAGCTCAACTGTTGTAATCTGTCTGTATGCAAACTCATCAGGATGAGTCCCTTCAAGTAACAGACTGAGCTCATTTTGTTTGAAGTTCTCAAGCCTCTTGTAGACTAACCCCTTTTTAATAATTCTGTTGTCTAACATCTTTTGGGGTGGTTGTTTAGTCTCATAGGCCTTCTTGAAATCTTCTACAATCTCCTAGGGTGATACTACAAGGACCACTGTGATCTCTTCATCTACGATCCTTTTTACTTGGCCCTTGTATCTCGAAGGAATGTCTTTCTTTACAATCCTGTGAGCCACCCTAGGATTAGGCCATACTCTCACCTTTTCCTTCTGATATTGAAATGTGTTGGCAAGGGTGTACAACCTCAGAGCTTCTTTCTTCATACTTATTATTGATGATGAAGCAGCATAAGTTTTGTTGATGCTTTTCAACATTTCATCATCATGAAGCCTTTGCTGTTGTTCTTCTTCAATCTTTACTCTCACAGCTTCCATCTGTGAGGTGGGAGTGATGGGCATGGGTTTGGCTTTAGCCAATGTTAGGACTACAGACAGAGGCAGCCTATCTTCTTCCACATCATCCTCTTCTTCTTCTTCTAGCCTCAACACCGTTCTCTTCTTCTTCTTAGGTGCATCATCGACTGTTGGTTTAGAGGGTAAGGGAGTTGGTTTTGTGGGTTGTGATTGTGGTTGTTTTGGAGAGGGAATGTTGACAGGCTGAGTTAGCATTTTAGAGGTGAGTGTTGCTTTTGAGTATTTGGCTAGCTCAGTCCTGCTCCCTGCTCCTGCTTCATTCAAAGCTTCGACTACTAACCCCTTAGTGTATGCCTCAGACGAACAGATCTTGGAGGTTATGGCCAAGATGCTGTCCCTGGTCCATGATTTTACTTCGATTAATGATCTCCCAAGGTATTTGCTGATAATCTGATCATGATCTCAAGTCTCTCTCTATCCATAGTGCTGTAGCTGGCCCATCTTTGTTGGATCTCTTCGATCTCTAATCTTCTTATTTCAGAATCCAGCTTTTCAGTGTCTAAACCTTGCCTAAACAGCTGATCAATGATATTGTCCATGGATCTGCTGTGTTCAGCATCAGCATCTTTAACCATTTCGTTCAAGTTCTTCTCTTTCTCAGCACTCTTCTTTTTCTTGTATGTGACATGAAAATCTTTTTGACTTTCATGTACTTTTTCAATTTTAGCTCCCTTCTCAATCACATTCTCCTTCTCTTTTTGGCCTCATACACAAATCCTTCTCTTTTTCCACCTCTTTATCCTTCTCTTCTCTCTCTCCTTCTCCATCCTCTTTCTTTTAGCTTTCACTGCTGAACTCTCCCCTTTTTTTGGGTGCATTGGTTGCAAGGGAATGAGTAGCAGAAAGTTGTTGTGTCAGTACATCCTCCACCAGAGGTTGTAAGACAGTAGAAAGTCTCTCATCAACAGTTTTAATAACAAATTCGGTTAGCTGCGGTGTGATGAAGATAGGGATTTTGAGGGATAGCATCCATTTGCTCAGGGGGGTTTTGGTCCTGAGAAATGGTGCCAAAAACAGAGGCAGGTGGCTGAGAATTTTGTAGTGGCTGTGTGTTTAAGGGACCTTCAGAGGAAGGTGCCATCTGTTGGGTTAATGTGGTGGCAGATGGTCTTTCTCCTTGAGAGAGTTGGTCAAGTAGTTTTTGCAGCCGACTGACTTCCTCCTCCTCTAGGATTGTGTTCTGGGCAAGAACATCATAAAAGAAGCCCAGGTCATCATCAGCAGATGCTGAATCACCTGACCTCCTGCTTGTAGCAGGATGTACATGCACTGGGTGTAGACCAGTTTTAGCATGTGCCCCTTTTCTTGGAACTGGGGACTTCCAGCCTCAGGACTTATGTCCTTCATCAGCTGTTGCCTCTAGTGAGGTCTTAGCAATGTTACCAGCCTCATTCTGATCATATGTGCTGATTCAGAAGATGTGGCAGCCTCCCTAGATGTTCTAATCTCCATATCCACACCAGGAGATAGAATGTGTAAACCCCGGTGCTGTGGTTTTCAGAAGCATGGTGATCCTCGTCCTCATAGCTGTGGTTCTCCCCTTGTTGGTGGTTGTTGGGGAGGAGGAGAGGCATGCAGCTGAGTCAGCATGTTTGCAATGATAAGGGTGGGACTTTGGGGCGTTGCATGGGGGGATGGGGTAAAAGCATGGTGCACTGGGGAGAATGGTGCTCTTCAATGGCAATCTCCTCAAATGAGGAAGATCACAGATTTGTGGGTACCCCTTCTGTGGTTGCTGCAGGCTCCTTTTGAGAGGAATCCTGAGCGGCTGTGGCTGGGAGAGTCCTGATATCCACTAGGGGGTTATAACCAGTGGATATAGCCTGCGTTTGTGTTGCAGGGGCATCCTCAGGGGACTCATTTCCCTGAGTAGCCTTTTTGGTCTTCTTTTTAGTGGGTTTGGTGGGGACTTTTGATTTGGAGGTGGTGGCTGTGGGTTCCAGCTGCGTGGGTTTGCGCAGCTTGGCAGCCATTTGAGTGATTTCAGAGTTGTGCTGGGATAACTTCAGGCAATACAGCCACAGGGACTCCCAGGCCAACAAGTCCCTCAGCTTGAAGCTGGTTTTCAATTATGGCCATTATGAACCGAGGATATAATATCCAACGGTTAGCAGTTTGTTTTTGAGCCATATCCTTGAGCTCTAAAAAAAGTATTTCAGAAAAATTTAAAGGTTGTTGCTCAAGATGGAGTACATTACCTGTTGCCACCTTGTGGACATTTGATCCATGATGAGGTCTTGGAGCCAAGGCATACATTACCATATGAAATATGAGACGTTCGGCATCTGGGAAATGTTTCTTCAGTAAGGTAGATGCACTCAAGTCACCCTGGTATCCATGGTGGGCAAATGATTGATTTGTTGTGCCCTTTGGATAACCAGTTGGGAAAGTGGCATCATCCAGATTAAGGGTTTGACGAAGAGTGTCTGGAGTGATGACCACTTTTGGCCATGGACAACGATTGAAGAGACTCTATGTCGTTCTCCTCAGAGACCAAAGTGACGTTTGTCCAGATTGGTTAAGGGATGCGGCATATATGGTGGGATTTACCAGAAACGCCGTTTTGTAGGGTGATTGAACCATTAAATCAATGGCGTTGTGAAACTTGGTCCAGTATGGCGATTTGGTGAGATGTGCGACACAGTTGTGTCGTGGTTTTAGTTGCATGGTCGCCATTGATGAAGAGGGGTAGAGAGTTTTTTTAACGTTAGGTTTGAGAAGAGAAGATAAAACTCTGAAGGTGGGATAAGGAATTTAAAGGGTCGGGTTAGAAACGACTGAAGGTATTGGTGTGAGTCATCAGTTGTTGAAACTACTGATGACGTGGTATTACCGTCAGACGTTGAAACAGCTGAAGTCTCTGATTTAGTCATCAGTAGTTATAAAACTACTGAAGACAGTTTCGACTTCAGGTGATAAACAACTGAAGACTTGGTATTAGTCATCAGTATTTACTGAAGACAGTGGTTTTGTCAGCAGTTGTTGTAAACGCTGAAGACTTGGTGTTAGTCTTCAGTATTTGTAACTACTGAAACATGGTTTTGGCTTCAGTTGTTTTGAAACAAGTTGTAGAAACAACTGAAGAGAAATTACTCATAGCTGTTTTCGTCAATTCTTAGCTTTTCAGCTGTTTCATACTGTCCTCAACACTTACTCATCAGACTTTGCATCTGCTTTTCAGGTGTTCTTGACGTCATAGGACGTCGTACTTATCTGTTTGTACTGATTTCATAGTTGTAACGCATCATAGTTTGTACTACATCAGTAGTTTAGAACAGATAAAGTACTTCAGTACTTGTGAGGCATTTAGCCTTCAGTAGTTATAAAAACTACTGAGGTTGAAAAACTCATCAGTACTTATATGTGACATGGTTACCAATGACCACCAGCACTTATTACTGAGATCATCAATAGTTGTCACTTATTCCAGCTGCAGCATACCAAGCCTTAACACAGGTTGTGGAATGTTGAACTATCCAAAGGCTTAGTAAAATGTCTGCAAGCTCTCAGCACTAGGCACAAACATAGGATTATTAGACCCTTTTCAAAACATCTCTTATAAAATGATGTCTAATTTCTATATGTTTGGTCCTAGAGTGCTGGACTGGATTTTTGACAATGCAAAGAGCTGAAGCACTATCCATTAATAACGGAGTCTTAGTCTCTGTAATGCCATAGTCCAAAAGTTGATTCTGAAGCCAGAGTACTTGGGATGTACAACTTGCAGCAGTAATGTACTCCTTTCAGCAGTGGATGTAGCAACAGATGTTTGTTTCTTTATCTGCCAAGAAATCAACATTGCCTAGGAATTGACCCACCAGAAGTTGATTTCCTGGTCAACTTACACCCTGCATAGTCACTGTCAGAGAAAGCAACTATTTACAAGAGTGCCTAGTGGAATACCATAAACCTAGAGATTGTGTACCTTGAAAATATCTAAAGATCCTCTTGACTGCAATCAGATGAGACTCTTTAGGTGCAGCCTGAAATCTAGCACAAACACATGTAGCAAACATAATGTCTGGTCTAGAAGCTGTTAAATACATCAAGGACCCATCATACATCTATAAAGTGTTTCATCAACCACTTTACCTTTCTGATCTGTATCCAGTTGTGTGGTGCTACACATGGGGGAACGGGCTTACAGTTTTGTAAATCAAACTTTTCCAAAAGATCTTTTGTGTATTTGGACTGATGAATGAAAATTCCATCAGCCTTTTGTTTGATTTGCAACCCAGAAAGAACTGTAATTCTCCCATGGCACTCATTTCAAACTTCCGTTGCATCAACTTTGTAAAGGCATCACACAACTGAGGATCAGAGGATGCAAAAATAATATCATCAACATAAATTTGAACAAGTAGATTATGCTGCCCAGCTTTCTTAATGAATAAAGTCTTATCATGGAGCCTCTAGTGAAATCATTTTCAGAAGAAGTTTGATAATGTCTCATACCAGGCTCTAGGAGCTTGTTTCAACCCATAAAGAGCCTTATCAAGCTTATACACCCAATTAGGATGTTTATTGTCCTCAAAGCCTGGTGGTTGACATACATAAACCTCTTCTTTAATTTTCCCATACAAAATGCACTTTTGACATCCATTTGAAAAACTTTAAGTTTTTGATAAGCAGCATAAGCTAAAACAATCGAATTGCTTCCAGTCTGGCTACAGGGGCAAAGTTTCATCATAATCAATACCTTCTTCTTGTGCAAACCCTGAACAACCAGTCTGGCCTTGTTCTTAACAATAACCCATTTTCATCAGTTTTGTTCCTAAACACCCATTTAGTGCCTATTGCACACTTACCTGGAGGTAGAGGAACCAGTTCCCACACTTGTTTTCTTGAACTGAAGAAGCTCAAGCTGCATGGCATCAACCCATCCATTGTCCTTTAAAGAACATGATAATTCTTTGGCTCTTGCTGACTGATGAAGAGAGCATAGAAGCAGAAATTTGACATTGACTTCTTGTTGATACGCCAGCAGTGATATCACCAATGATTTGAGACATAGGGTGATTCTTCAGATCTTGATACACAATGAGATCTGTGCAAGTGTTTGCAGCAGGTTCAGCAGCAACAGATGGTGATGGTGAATCATTTCCTTGAAACCAATCAGTGGATGGTAATTCAAAGGAGGTTTGAATTTGAAGAAATCTCATCAGCATTTGTTGTGGATGGTGCTACTCACAGGAACATCAGGTCTAGCTGAATCAGGCAGTTGATCACTAAACCTGAAGAGGTGAGTACTGCTATCATCATCATCATCAGCACCAGCAGTACCACCAGGTGGTGAACTGTTGACAGGAGCAACAGCAGGAGTTTGATAAGGAACATATTGCAAATGTCCAACTCAAATAGCTCCACATGGAATCTTGTCCTTAGGAGATTCATTAAACTTAACATGTAGAGTCTCTTCAACCATCTTTGTTCTGCAGTTGAAGACTCTGTATGCTTTGCAAGTTGATGAATAACCAACAAAGTACCCTGCATCCACCTTAGGATCAAATTTTTGGCGTTGATCCCGTGTGTTGAGAATGAAACAAGGACACCCAAATCCTCTGAAGAATGAAATTAGAGGGGCCAAATGATGAAGAACTTCATATGGAGTCTTCATCAACCTCTGATTTACTAGAACTCTATTCTGTACATAGCAAGCTGTATTGACAGCTTCAGCCAAAAAGTCATTGGCAGCCCAGAGTCAGCCAACATGGCCCTTGCAGCTTCAATAAGGGTCCTGTCTTCTCTCCACTACTCCATTTTGCTCAGGAGTTCTTGGGATGCTATACTACCTCTTGATTCCCTTTGATAAGTAAAACTCATCAAGTGTGTGGTTTCTAAATCAGTACCATTATCACTCCTCACACCACTTAACTGGTAGGGATACTGCTTCTCAACGTGTAACACAAAGTTCTAAAACTGTGCAGACTCTGTGCAGCTCATCCTTTGAATGCAAGAAGAAAGTCCATACAATCTGGAGTAATCATCCACAATTACCAGACAGTATTTCTTCTTAGCCATACTCATCACTTTCACAGGACCAAAGAGATCCATGTGAAGAAGCTGTAAGCATGCAGTGGACTAGGTTCTTCTATGGAGGGAAATGAAGCTTTGTGTTGTTTTCCTTTTAGACAAGCAGTGCAGTTATCTTCACACTTGAACTCCTTCATAGGCAGTCCCCTTACTAAACCATGGTTTATCAGCTAATTCATGTTTTTGAGATTAACATGACCCAGCCTTCTATGCCATAGAATAGATTCTTGGGGGAAGCCTGGAAATAGGCAAGGATGGCCTTTGAGATCTATTTTCTTGGAAAGATCTAAGGCATACACTCTTCCTGTCCTGTTGGCCTTTAGAAGAGTGTATCATCCAACACCTTATCAATCAATTTTAGAACTTTCGATGACAGAATCCGATAGTTCTGACTGGTGAAAAGAGCAACATGCCTTTGTCACACATTTGACTACACTTAAGAGGTTGTACTTGAGATTTTCCACATGGTTTCAATCATCAAACTTTATTTCCCCATTGGAAACAAAGCCTTTGCCAATGATGTAACCCTTTGCATCATTGCCAAATGACACAAACCCCTTCCTTCCTTGAGAGTAGTCATTAAGAAGTGATCTGTTTCCTGTCATATGCATGGATCCTCCACTGTCTACATACCAGATGCCTTTGAGGTATGTTGAAGAACCTTGCAAATACACAAATTAGTTGGATTTTGAGACCCAAACCTTTTTGGTCTTGGGCCTGTTCTCATCAACAGATGGTAAACTAACTTGTTTGTTGGAAACCAACAGCTGAGAGGAAGAAGCTGTAGAGAAAAGTAATCCTTTGGCTTGGACCCCCTTTTCTGTGGTTTCAACATAGGAACATCTAATTGGTTAACTCTTCCCAATAGATGTTGAACCATCATAACCAGCTGTGTCTGATTTTGGGATAAGGCTTTCAGCTCTTCAGACATATTGGCATTAGAGTTTGATATGTTCCTATGTTGCACCTTCTTCTTTTGAGCAATCTCAGCTGTTACCTGTTTAACCCCTTCCTTTTTGGATTTCTGTTTGGACTTGAGGGTTACAGGATTTGATGTTGCTGGTACAAATGTGGCTCCAAACTCAGTTTTCATTTTAGCCATTTTCTCTTGAATTTCTTCTTTATGTTTGAGTTTGGATCCCCTTTTGTACCAACATCATCTGTAAGATGATTGAACAAACCACATACTTCACATGGTTTCTTCTTCATCTTATGATGATCATCAACTAAAGAGGATGAAACTACTGAAGACTTGCTCTTCAGTACTTTAGAAGCATTATTTGCTTTCTGACTCCTCTTTAGTAGTCTTCAAACTCTTTCTACTGATAGTTTTCTTCTCTTCAGTGCTGTCATTAGTTGGAGTTTGAACTTCAGGTGTAAATCTTGCTCTCCAGTACTTTCGGACTTTCAGAAATAACTCCTGAGTTGATCATCTCTTTTATCATGTGAGTGTCAGCAGTAGAACCATCAATATCAGCTGATGGGTTCTGAGAGGGCTTAGTGCTGACTTCAACTTTTGATGATGCTCTATCAAAAGGTGAATCACATGATGAGGTGGATTGGTTATTGCTTTCTCATCAGATTTCACTTCTGCTCTTGAAGCAAAATCTGTAGGAGGAGCAGTGTGATTAACCAATACCAAACTTCACATTGGAAGCAGATTGCTTACTAAGAAGCATTTCAAAACCTTTGCATGATGTACCCATTAATCACACTCTACCTGGGACTGCAAAGGTTTCTTTTAGACTTCTCTGGTCATCCAGAATAACCTCTAGCTTAGCCTTTTCATCATTTAGTTGGCATTTAAGCTTATAAATCTCATCATTTTTACAATTAAGAGCACTCAAACTCAGCTTTTCTTTTGGAATGTTTTCTCAAGCTCAAGTTTTTGATTTATTAATGCTACATTTGCCTCTCTAATTGAGACAAGGCAGCAATGCATGATTCAGAACATAACTTGGCTTTAGCCTCTGAAGATACCTGAGTTACCTGTGAAGATGATGCATTTGAGCAGGAACCCTCAGTAGACTCCGGGCCATGAGAGCCAGATTCCTAAAAGGATTGTCATCACCATGTTGACCAGCACCTGTGAAAGTTGTTCATGACCAGACATGTCATCCGGTAAACTGCTCCAGTCACCACCTCCGAGGTGAAGAAGCTATGTTGTTGAGGTTAAGGAGGTTGATGAGATTGAGATGTTGAGGTTCTGGTAGTGCATGAGGTTGTGGTACTATAGGAACTTGAACTTGATTTGATTGTGGCATGTAATAACAAGGGTAAGATATGGCATTTGACCCTGAGGAACAAAATATGCAGGAGATTGTGGTTGAGAATGATGACTAGAATTGACAGGATGTTGCCCTCTATGTTGTTGACTATTGCTAGGGAAAGTCACAAAAGGTGCAGAGGAATGTTAATCCAGATGATTTGCATTCTCTAGCAAAGTGTCCAAGCCTGTGGCATTTGTGACACTTCAACTTACTCTTGTCCAACAACTTTGGTTTTGCCAGAGAGTCCTGGGAACTTTCTTCCAGTTCTTTTGTAGAACTTCTGAGATCTGATATTTATCAAGGCCATTTGGCTCAAAATATCCATCTCTTCTAAATCATCATCAGCAATCCCCTTGAGATCATCCATGATGAAGCATAGATTGTCATTATTACATCCAGTAAACTGACTATCAACACTCACAAATGCAGAATCAGAAGTGTTTGAAGAGAAGTCAATATGCATCATACTGGCATTCAGATGACATATTCTAACTCATGACCAACCAGGCAGTGTTGCCTGGTACAAAGTCTTCAGTGAGCTTTCCAGATGAAGATAGTTTTCATTTCTGTTCTATCTCTCTCTCAAATGTGAGAAATTTCCCATGGAGTTGGGTGAGAGATAGTTTGTCCAAATTTGCACTGGAGCGTAGGACAATAGTGTATGTGTCCCATCTCTCAAGCAGTGATCTGAGAAATCTGTTTTCATCTGGCTATTGGTGTATTCATGTTTGACCATTTTTAATTCAGAGATCAAACAAGAAACCACTCGAACTGTTGAGTCAATGTCTCACCCTTCCTATGAGAGAATGTCTCATATTGTTGGGCAAGGATTTCTCTATTATTTGCCAAGACATCATCTGTTCCTCCAAATTGTTCTTTCAAGGCATTCCAGAGGTCATGGGCAGTTTCATGATGTATTAGCCCAGAATAGATTTCATTAGGCAGTGCCATGGCCAGAATTCCATGGGCTTTTGCATCAATCTCAACAACTTCTTATCCTCATCTGAGTATTGCTCCCTCCTCTTCGGAACCATTTGATTGGTTTCCGGGTTATGCACCATAGGCTTGTGTGGACCATGTACCATTGATGTCCAACAACCTGCGCTGTTAACAGACAAATGATGGAGCATTCGTCGTTGCCATATGTTATACTCATTCCTAACCAGCATTGGAGGCTTGGTTGAGGAACCAGTATTGTGAGGATCATTGGAAGGAGTAGTCATTTTGAGTCCAAATACAATTAATTCAAGCTTTTAAACGTTTTTATAAAGACCACAACAGAATCAATGAAAACCAAGAGAAAATCTCAGGATGATTGACCAGAAAACACAGAAAATTCAATCTCTATAACCGTTTCTTGCACAACACAAAAATGCTAATTCAATCAAACTTGGATCTTGAATAGCAGTTTCAATGATCAATTATTAGATCAATCAATACTTAACCTGCTCTGATACCATTTGTCAGGATCAGTGATCACAAGTTTGATGTAATGGAGCATAGCACAGCGGAATAAGAACAAGAATTAGACAAATTGTAGCAAGAGTTTGATACTTGTATGCATTAAGAACAAATACGGTTATAACGAGAGAATATATTTCTGTAACAAGAATGTTTCAATAATATCGAATATTTCTGATCAAATCATTTATTTATTACATTAGGTTGACACTCCTTATATAGAGTGCAATCGCTGCTGTTATCACGGGTAAGTGACAACTGGCAGATCTATTACAAAAATAACTAACTCTTAACAAACTACTGAAATGTTCACAACTACTGAGAACATATCAGAGTGTTAAGTACAAAATAAGAAACTACTGATAAGAAACTACTGAAACTACAACGACTGAAGAACAAGCTCTTCAGTCGTTTTACAAAACTACGATAAATATAAAACTACTGATGAGCACAACAACTGAAGAAGTATTCTTCAGCTGTTGTGTCAAACTACTGAAAAGATAAAACATAAAACTACTGAAAGGTAAACCGTCATAACTACTAAAAAAGACCTCTTCATCTGTTGTGACAACGTCTGATACTTTGGTCTTCAGCACTTGTGTCTTCAGACTTTGTCTTCAGCACTTGTCTTCAGACTTTGTCTTCAGCACTTGTGTCTTCAGACTTTGTCTTCAGCACTTGTCTTCAGACTTTGTCTTCAGCATTGTGTCTTCAGACTTTGTCTTCAGCACTTGTGTCTTCAGACTTTGAAATCAGCTGTTGTGGTCTTCAGTAGTTGTTGTGACGTCTGTGGGACCTAAAGGTTTTTCTGATCCGGCTCATTGGTTCTTTTGGTCCAACACAGCTAGTTTCTCCTTAAGTTAAGAAATCTCAAGTTGTTGATCATTGACCCTATTTTATAAGGTAGTCACCTAAGATTCCAAGTGACTAACCCTAAAGACTAGATAGGTGCATGTTTTTGGTAGTTTTTGCACCTTTAGTCTCAGATTCCCCTCTTCTTCATCACAATATTCATTGGGGGATGTGATAATTGGACCAAAGTCCTTAGTCTCACCACTAGCATGATGTTCTTGGCTGTTGGTTTTCCACTGCTCATTTATTACCTTAGATGGAGTATCAGTGGGTTGAGTTGCCATGGTTGAGGTCTTAAAGATGTAATCACTTGCAGAAGTGAGAGCCTCTTCCATATGGATTTCCTAAGTAGAGTCAGGAACATCCACCTCAGATGCGGTGGGCTAGACAAAGAAGCAGGAGCACTCATCTCTCTTTGAGTAGGGGAAGATAAGAGAGATTCATGATACTCACTGAATCCCAAGTCCTCATAATCATAGAATCAATGCTAGGGATTGGCTGGTTTAGATTTGAAGGCTAGGGATGGTAACTTTCCCCTAAAGGTTGTTCACTAGAATGTTGAGACTTTAAGTGAAGGCCTAAGGCTGTAGGGCTAGTGAGCTCATCAAGCTGAGCATAAGGAACCTCAGCACTAGTTCTTGAAAAGATGGGAGTGGTTTGCTCCTCAAGAGAAGTGGGAGCTCCAAGGTCCACATCTTCTTGTGTGGGTAATAGTATGGCGGTCTACACAGGCTAAATAGCTTGTGCAGGGGTTCATTTGGATCTTCTTTGGTAGGTGAGGGTGATTTGTGGTGGTCTTTTGATTGGTTGAGAGGTAGAAGGTGTGGGTTCAACACTAGCTTATGTTGCTAGGTTGTCACCCTGAGCAATGAGCTCTAACATTTTTGGGACCAAGGCTGTTTCTACCCCAAACAAGCCAACAGTTGGCTTCTTCAAGATTTTAAAGATGCTGGGCTTCATCTGTCCCAATTTAAGAACATTATCTGATTCCTTCAACTGTGAGCCCAATTCACAGTTGAGAATGTGTTGAACATATCTAGGAAACATATGATATTCTAAGGAGTCCAAGTTAGCAAGCAAGTTTGTATAGACAAATTGAGAGTACCTGAACTTGACCCCATGAACCATCCTATGCACTATGAATGAGAGATCTTTAGTAATCTGGTCCTAACCCTCATGCTTGTTGGATAAGCTATGGATGACCACATGAAGTAAGTATTTCCACTGGGATAGGACCTTCCCTTTCTTGAAGATCTTTACTAGAAATCCCCCTCATAGCCCATCTGCTGGAAGGATTAGTTGACAGCTTCTTTAGGAAAGGACAACTCACCTTCCTCATCATCCAGCTGAAGTGGGTATTTATGATGGCTAGAGTGTTGAAGATTTTCCTCCCTTACACTGCAGTAGACATTGCCTTCTCCCCATCTGGAATGACCTCTTGACAGGTCTTCTAGAACAAGATCAATGTTAAGGGAGGTGGAGTAGTTTGAGAGAGCCAAAAATTGACAAACCCCGGAAGAATGAGAATCGTTTTTAGAGTTTAACATAGCACCCTGATTGTGTTGCCTATGTAACTACATGAGAATTTGCAGTAGATGTTGATGAGATGACTCGACCAATTCATTATCAAAAGTCTCCCGGAACATCTCCATCCAAATCACTATTCAGAGGGAAATACCAGGAGGCGACTCATGAATAGGAATGGGAAACCTAAGACCATCATGGCTTGGGTTCCTTATTCTAATTAGTTCTTTTTGTTTGTAGGTCCATCCACACAAGTCTAATAGCCTATGGTACGTAGACAGTGGATGCTCCTCACACATGACTGGAGATCGTTCCCTCCTTCATGATTTCAAGTACATACAAGGAACTATTGTAGCATTCGGTGGAGATTCAGAAGGTGGTAGAAATATAGGAGACGGATCTGTGACAAACGGGATGCTAAGCTTTGCCAGAGTGAATTACTGTGAACAACTGAAATTCAATCTGCTATGCGTGTCTCAGATCTGTGACAAAAAATATTCCACTCACTTTACAGACACTCACTGCTACATTCTGAAACCTGGATTTCAGATTCCTGAAGAATGGGTTGTCTTAAAGACTCCGAGGAAGAATAATACATATGTCTTAAACCTGTGTTCTGCATCACCTAAGGAAGAAACATGTTTTTTGTCTAAAGCATCATTTGATGAGTCACAGCTCTGGCATAGACGTTTAGGGCACACTAACTTTAAAAATATGAACAAGTTAGTCAAAGGAAACCATGTCATTGGTCTTCCTAAAAAAGAATTCAATTTTATTCATCAATGTTTAGCGTGCCTCAAAGGAAAACAAGACAAATCATCACACAAAACCAAGCTGGTGAACACTAATAATACTCCATTGAAGTTACTTCACATGGATCTTTTTGGACCAACTCATGTAATGAGTATGGGAAAGAAATAGTATTGTTTAGTGATCATTGATGACTTTTCTCGATTCACATGGGTGTTCTTCCTACTTTATAAAAACAAAGCATCCCAAATCATTCAAGAATATATCACTAAAATTTAAAATCAACTTGTTCTTAAGGTCAAAATAATAAGAAGTGATAATGGTACAGAGTTCAAAAATGAAAATATGAGTTCCTTTTGTGCAACCAAAGGCATTGCTCATCAATTCAATGCAGCTAGAACTCCTCAACAAAATGGGGTAGCTGAAAGGCGAAATAGAACACTGATTGAAGCAGCAAGAACGATGCTAGCCGATGCTAAACTACCAATCACCTTCTAGGCAGAAGCAGTTAACACATCGTGCTTTGTGCAAAATCAAACTCTGGTTGTTCATGAAAGTAATATGACACCTTATGAACTAATCTTTCATAGGAAACCATTCATTGGATTCCTCAAATCATTTGGTTGTCCAGTCTTAATATTAAACACACGTGATCATTTGGGAAAATTTTCATCTAAGTCTGATGAAGGATTCTTTGTAGGTTATTCTTCTGTCTCAAAGGCTTATAGGGTGTTCAATCCTAGACTGAACATTATCGATGAATCTACAAATGTTCAATTCAAAGAACATTCGTTTCCCAAATCTACAAATGGTCCTGATTGGTTGTTTGATATTGACACCTTTACTAAATCATTTGACTAATTTCACTTGTCTGATACAGGAAATATACATTCAGGTGATTCTTCATCAACTGTAGAAAGAAGAGATAATTATCCATTGATTCCACCTACATTTGATGAACATATGAATGAAGATGTTCCTCTTCAAGCTAATCCCATCAGACATCTATCACAAAACCTTAGTGTTTCTTCTGAAGAAGGTCCCAGCCTAGTACCATCTCACTCAGATGATTTGTCAAGGTACATCAAATGATGCAAGCAACCTAAGTGCTGCTGAAGATATAGCAGTTATTGAAATAGAAGTTGACAATATTTATAATTCAACAACAATACAAGATGAATGTGCCTCTGACCATAATGAACTGAAGGTCTCCAATCTTGAAGAAACTATTGCTGGTGACACCATTCCAACCATAAGAATTCACAAGAATCATCCAGTTGAAACAATTATTGGTGATCTTAATGAGAGGGTGACAAGAAGCAAGTCCAGAATTGCAAACATCTATTTGTACTCCTGCTTTCTATGTCAAACAGTACCCAAAAACATCATAGAGGCATTTCAAGACAATAGTTGGATTGAAGCAATGTTTGAAGAATTGCTCCAATTCAAGAAGCAAGACGTATGGCAGCTGGTAGATCTTCTCGAAGGATAATACCCTATCGGTACCAGATGGTTGTACAGGAAGAAGACTGATGATAGAGGGATAGTCATCAGAAATAAAGCAAGACTAATGGCACAGGGATACACTCAGGAAGAAGGAATCGACTACGACGAAGTGTTTACTCCTGTTGCCAGACTAGAAGCAATCAGAATCTTTCTTGCATATTCTGCATCCATGAAATTCACTGTTTATCAAATGGATGTAAAGTGTTCCTTCTTGTATGGAAAGATTGCTCAAGAAGTCTATGTGAGTTAACCACCTGGCTTTGAAGATCCAGATTTCCCTCACAGAGTTTACAAGCTTGACAAAGCTCTGTATGGTCTTTATCAAGCACCAAGAAAATGGTATGAGACTCTATCATCCTTTCTTCTTGAACATGGGTATGAAAGAGGAAAGATTGATTAGACTCTCTTCAGAAGTATAAGAGGGAGAGACATGCTGTTAGTCTAGATCTACATGGATGACATTATATTTGGCTCGACAAACAAGCAACTTTGCAAAGAATTTGAAGATCTTATGCATTCAAAGTTCTAAATGAGTGCTATAGGGGAACTTAACTTCTTTCTAGGGGTGCAAGTCTAACAAATAGCAGATGGAATCTTCATCAACCAATCAAAAATGTAGAAACCATGTTGAAGAAATCCCACTTTGCTGAGTGATAGTCTATCAGAACTCCTGTGGATACTAAAGTAAGATTGGACCTGACCCTGAAGGCAATCAGTGGACTAGACTCACTATCGATCAATGATAGGTTCACTTATGTATCTAAGAGCTAGTAGGCCTGACATTATGTTTGGTGTTTGTGTGTGTGCCAGATATCAAGCTGATCCAAAAGAATCACATGTGAACGTAGTCAAGAGGATATTCAGATATCTGAAGGGCAAACTAGCTCTTGGATTATGGTATCCAAAGGAAGGAGAATTTAATCTCTGTGCCTACATAGACAGTGATTATAAAGGATGCAACTTCAACAGAAAATCCACTTCTGGCGGTTGTCAATTTCTTGGTCCCAGACTAGTATCCTGGCAATGCAAGAAGCAGACAAATGTGTCTGTGTCCACAGCAGAAGCTGAGTGTATTGCTGGATCAGCATGTTGCTCAAAAGTTCTCTGGATTCAAAACCAGATGCTTGATTATGGTTTTAACTTCTTGCATACACCAATTTCTACTGACAACTCAACTATTGTCTTTATAGCTAATAATCCAGTTCAGCACTAAAAAACAAAGCATATTGAGATTAGATATCATTTTTTGAGAGACTATGCTGAAAAGGGTTTAATCAAATTGATTCAAGTACCAACTGAGCATCAATTAGCTGATTTGTTTACCAAGGCATTTGAACCTAGTAGGTTTGAATTTCTCGTTCAATCAATTGGCATGATTAACCTTGAGTAAAAACTATGAAAAATATCAAAAACAATTTAAAACATCAGAAACACCACAAAAAGAAATCATGTTTTATGAAGAAAAGAATTCGAATGGGAAATGATATAATTACAGTCGTTATATCATTCATTGTGCTTAATTTCAAAATATAAAAGACTGAAATGACTTACCAGATATGTTGGTAGGCTCAACTTGGACGAAACGATACATGTAGTGATGAATTAAAGGCATATTCAATTGTGAAACACTCATCACAAAGTACAGGTCTGTATTGGCTTATCTGAATGCATGTGTGTAGTAGCCTAAACACACCAGGTAATGATACTTTATGAATCTCTTTCACGATATCACATTTCATCTTTGTTTGGCTGAGCAAATACCTCATGAAACTTGCACATAGTGCAAATGTCATGATCCAAAAGATTCCCAATGTGGAACACATCCAAAAATTGGATGAATCAACAAAGTAATACATTCCAAGTGAATGAACAAAATAATCCTATCATGGATCACCTTCCAAAGTGAAGTGAAAAGAATCTCAATATGGATCAACATGAAAAAGGATCAAATTAAAAGAATCCCAATGAGGATCAGTGAAAATGAGATTTCATGACTTAAGTAACCTGGTAAGAAAAGTTGTGAAAAACTTTTACCATGCATTGTATAAGGAGGGTTGATCATTTCATGCTTATGTGTGTGAGGTACACATTGAATAATAAATCAACCAAAACATGATAAAAGTCATTTGCATCAAAATATCAACCGGGTATGGGTTTAAGCGGACAAACATTCCTTCAATCTTCAAGTTCATAACCATGTCCATTTAATCATAAAGGATGCACATGTGTAATGTAAGATTGATATGATCCCAACAAAGAGATTTTTCTCCTCATTATTAATATTAATCAAAATAATATTCAAAAAGTTTTAAATCTTTAAAGTTTCTCTCAAAATGTGGACATAAACTTCAGGGGGAGTATTTAAAATGTTTGAGTAAGTCTAAATTTTTGTTTATTAACTTAATTTTGAAAAACAAAACAAAAAGAGTTTTAGTTGGTGTTGTTGCAATAAGTTATATGATTATATCTCAGCTTATGCAGATTCTTAGAAGCGTGATAAGCCCAAGATCTGTGAAAATTGGGAAACTTGTATTAGTTGTGACATACAAGTCTATCCAAGCAAGAATTGCAACTTCAACAGCCAACTTCATAAATTAAAAATCAATCAAAGACACCTCTTCATAAGATGAATAATCAATTCAATCACATTAACTTTTGATTAAGTACAAAAGCTAATGCAGGTAAGTGCATTAGTTAATGCGGGTGAAGGTAACCATGCATGTAACTAATGCGGGTAACAATATTTTTTGAAGTGCAACTAATGCAGACAATGATTTTACTCTACCGCATTAGTGTGTGAAGTGAATGTAAAATTTACTCTACCGCATTTGATACAGTTAACAAATGCGTATGAATAGTTCTCTATCGCATTTGCTACAGTGCTTTGTTGACTTGTCAACCGCATTTGATATAGTTGCACAAATGCTGATTGACTTTGTTCTATCGCATTTGCTACTGTGCACAAATACGGATAGGATAAAACAAGCAACTTAACCGCATTTGTAACAATGCTCATACAATGTGTTCTCCGCATTTACTACAACACAAATGCGGACAGTCAAAGATTTCAAGTTTAACTTCCGCATTTTCAACAGTACACAAATGCGGATAGAATAAAAATTAAGAAACAAAACTTCTGCATTTGTAACAGTAGTCGAATACGGACAGTCAATCAAAACTTAAACCTTCCACATTTGCTACAGTCACAAATGCGGATGACCAAAAGTAGCCAAATGCGAACTGTCAATGTCAAAAGTTTGTCAGCATTTGCTATAGTCAACAAATGTGAATGACCAAAAATTAAACAAATTAACCTTCAGCATTTGCTACAGTGGTGACTGTATCTACTTGTAAACTTACAAAATTTTTCAAATTGTATTATTTGACTATTTAAAGGAATTCAAACGGGTCATTTAATACTTTTCAAATTTGAGGACTTTATAGTGAGACGAGCGCAAACCTACAGTACACCACCTTGAATTATCATCATCATCATAAACATTCAAAGATTTTGTTGTGTTTCTTCTTAAATTATTCTTGTCATCGATTCAGAACCACAGTTATTTCGAAGATAAGGTATAACTTCAATAAATTTTGAAACCAAGACCTAAGTCTCAGACTGTTAACCTAAATCAAAACAGTCAACCAGATAATAATGAAGAACACCAAAATCAGACTTATTAATGTGATGCAATACACATTTTTGACCTCAATAAACATATAAATTGATAGGAATTCAACTGATATTGAAAACCTTGATAATCATGTTTACTGCGAAAAATAGAGCAAAATGAAAAGGAAAAATGTGTAACAAATCAAAGTCACATTAACAAATCAATCAAAGTTAAAGTCAAAACTGTTAACTAACACACATGTCTCTTGTGCAGATTACATGGCGAATCTTACATGGAGCAAGCTCCATAACATCAGCGGTTATTTAAACCCTGATGTGCCTGAAGCCGAAGGTCTTAGAGATATGATAAGATTCTTATCTACGACAAGGGTAGCATATGCCATGACAGTGAGACCAATAATCTACGAGAATCCCATCAGGTCCTTCTGGGAATCAGCTAATGTAGTGAAGATGATGGAGTGAGAACTCTAACTGGGAGAATCAACAATGAACTTACTCTAAGGATCATAGAAGAGTCTGTTAGAAGATGTCTACAATTCAATGATAATGCTAATGATCCTCTTGAATTAGATGATGAGGAAATAACCACATTTTTGTCTGAAATTGGTTATGAAGGGAGTTATGAAGCAAAACAGATAGTCAAAGGATTAGTGGATTTGCCTTGGAGGTTCCTAATTCATATGTTTTAACATTGTCTGGCAAAAAGAAAAACAGGATGGAATGACATTCCAGTCCTCACATCTTCTACAATATGTGCTCTCTGCACCAACAGACGATTTAATATTTCTGCATATGTGTTCAATAGCCTAATCTCCAACATTCAAGAAGGGTTGAGATACAAGTTTCTGATGTATGCCAGATTCATTCAATGTCTAATCAATGAATCATCTCATGACATTGTTAATGAAGGACCTGTGCTTAACATCCCTCACTATGATGCAAGATCCTATAAGTACATCAAGAAGAAGGACCCAAGGAACTTTTACAGTGGTGCCTATTCACCCTTTCTTCCTTGGATGCTTCAACAATTACATCAAGCAGGTCAAGCTCAATCACCTCCACAACCAATAGCTCAACCAACTCCACAACATTCACCACAACCATCTCCAATACCACAACCAACTCCACTACCATCACCAATACCATCACCAATACCATCACCAATACCGTCACCACAACAAATACCACAACCTTCACCACAACTATCTCTACAAACATTACCACAACCATCACCACTTTCAACTCCATAACCAACACCACCAACAACCACTCAACCTACACCTATATCACCTCATCATCAATCTCCAATATCACCACACCAATCACCTATTTCTCCTTACCAACCTTTACCATTATCTCATGATCACCCTGATGAAATAGAAGGATCAACAAGTGCATCTAAATCATCCAAATCATCTTCTGATGAGGAGGATCATCATGATCAAATCCCAGCTATGAAAGAACCTTCTAAGGCTGCTCCCTCAGAGAGCTATGCTGAATCTAAGATCAACAGGCCTGATGAAAAGGATGAATTAATCTTTGAGCTTTTACTTAAAGTGGAAAGGATGGAAAGAACCTTAAATAGGAGAGTTGGAATCATCAATGACAGAATCTTGGAACTGGATAACAAAGAAAGTGAATTGAAAGAACTTAAAAAGAATATGCAGCTGAAAGAAAAGAACAAGACAAGGAGATTGAGAGTTTAAAAGCTGCACTAAAACATTCTAGAGATGAAGTCAGTGGACATATTGACACACTTGAAATACAAAAAATTGCAATGGAGGAACAAGAAAATATCATAGAAGAACAAGCTGATATCATCTCAAAACTTGAAAAGGAAATTGACAGCAAGAACAAAAGGATATTCGAGCTTGAAATGATGATTATGATCCAAAGAACTGAAGTGTATGATGATGATGAGAAAGAAGAACAAGAAAAGGATGATGTAGAAGAAGAAAAAGGAGATGATTAAAGTCAAACTGAGTTTAAAGATCAAAGTCTAGACATGGTAGTGTATTCTGGAAACACTCGTTACTCTGACTATGAAAAAGGTGAATTTGAAGAACTCTTCAGTGCATTGGATAGTTTTTCATCTGAACAATTTAGCATTGATATTGACTTCTGGGAATTCATAAACATCCAAAGAACTGAGTCAGAGCCTATTTTCTTTATCCCCAAATCACCAGTGCCTTTGGAAAAAGAATTAACTCTGTAAATCGTCCCTGCTATCTCATTAACTGAAGAACAAAAGGAAGAACTCAAAGAAAAGTATGAAAAAGAAAGGAAAGAAGAAAATGAATCAGAACAGAAAGAGAATGAGAAAAGTAAAATGAAGGATCAAGAGCCAAGTACACCTGAAAAGGTACCTGAACCTGAAGAACAAGCTGAAACATCTAGCCCTCAACTTCAAACTTACTCACGAAAGAGGAAGTACTTAGCTAAAAAAGCCAAAGGTAAGAGACCAATAGTTGAAGAAGAACCAGCAAAGAAACAAAAAGATGACCCAAGAAGTCTAGCAGCAATTGCTGAATTTTTGGAAGAACATGAGCAGGAAGAAGCTCAGTTGAAGAAATTGGCTGGTGCAATTGATTTAGAAGAAGGTGAAATTGCTGGTGGATATGAAGTTGAAAAGGATGTTCTCAAGGGCAGTCCTATTAAAGTAGAACAGGCAGTGGAAGACATGGTAACCAAAGCACAAACTGATGACTTGATGATTAAAGCCATGTTTATGATCAATCAAGGCTATGATCCTAATGAAGTGTTTGGAATGACTTATAAGAGAATGAAGGAGGAGGAAGAGAAAGTAAAAATGTTGCTTATTCCAACAATAGACACTGAATATGAGAAAAAAAGTGACAAAGGATACTCCAAAGCATAAAGAATCATCTTTGAAGAAATCAATAGGGTATGAAATACCATTGCCAAGAAGGGGTCTCCTACACAAACTGTCTCAAATGAAGAAATCATCCTCATCCCATGAATCATTATTCCTAATCCTTATAATATGTCTGATAAGGAAATGAAGGAATATCTCTCAAGTCAGGGATTCACAAGAAGAAGGACTGCTAACATGAAGACAAATTCTTTAAGAGCTGCAACTCTTCAATTGATCAATGAAAAGAAAGAAAAACTCAAGAAACTGGAAGAAGAATTGTCAAGGACCAAACCAAGAAGCAGAGTGTCAGCTGAAGACATGCTGTTGAACCAAAAAAACCAATAACTACTTGCCCCAGTGCTCCACAAGTACCCTGAATGGTTTGCAGAACCATCTCAGTAGAAACTGCAAGAAGGACCGACAACCGCAGAAGTGATCAGAGGGGTGTCTACTCCCAAGGGTAAGGTAGATCAAAAGATAATACCTGGAAGTATGACATCACATGGAATATGTTCATGGTGAAGAGAATCTCAGGGCTAGTACAATTCTTTATAGAGTACTCAACTGTTGTAAATGCCCTTGAGATTCATGATTTGAAGGAGCTAGCTCAGCTTGAACTGATCAATCATGCAGCTATGTTCAGGGGATATGAATTTGAGAACATACTTAAGATGTTCAGAAGAACAAACAACTTCAACTCATTAAAGACAATTTGCTTGAGAAAAGATAAAACTTTTGTCAATCCCCTGGATAAGAAGAAAAAGGTGCAAGCAGAGGAATAGTTTTCCCTGACTTGAAGGTAAAGCCAACCGAATCATTGAAGAGGAAAGTAGTATTTGGTACTCATTCCTCCACTCCCATCTCAAACGTGTACTATGATGAGAAAAAAGAAAGAAGATGAAAAACCACTACAACTTGGAAATATTGTTAAACTTGAAGTGGATGTGGGGGGGAGTTTATTGATTCATAGAGATGGTCTTTCTACAATCTCCATCTGGGAACCTATTTCACTGAAAAAGTTACCAATGGAAGCCATCTACAACATGAGCAGAATGAAGATACATGTGCTAAGCAGAGACAGGATGTCAGAAGCAACTGATTTTTTGAACACGATCAAGGCTATCCTGGATCCTACTAAAGCTGCATTCATACTACCTCTAGAAGACCCAGCTGAATCATCACAACATCACTCACCTCCTAAACATTGAGGAAACTAGGCTGTATAATCCTTAGGGGGAGTATTGTTGCACCCTGAAAGGATCATACATGCCAACTCAATGGGTGAATTGATGATTGCTCAGCTGGAATCCCACAAGTCCAAGAACCAATGCGGATGAAGATCTGCAAGGAAAATAAAAAGTGTTATCTTCCGCATTAGTTAATGCGGAAGAGATAACTCTGATGTGGACAAGTGTTTACTCTTCCGCATTGACTAATGTGGAAGACATAACACATGCTGAAGAACAAGTTACTCTTCCGCATTGACTAATGCGGAAGAACAAAAGAAGATGCTAACAAGACTTTGCTCATCCGCATTTACAAATGCGGATGACCGACCAAATGCGCACAAGTATTTCTTCATCCGCATTAACCAATGCGGATGACCAACTTACTAATGCTGATGATCAAGTAGAAATGTTGATCAAGATTAACTCATCCGCATTTGTCAATGTGGATGAACAAGCAGAGATGTGGATCAAGACTTAGACTAGTTTCTAATGTAATAGGTAAGGGGTAGTTTAGTCATTTTGTAAAGGCATCTTGTTTGCCTATAAATAGAATAGTTAACCTCGTACTGAGGTGACGGATGATAGATAGAGAATTTCTGTTGTAATTATTCTCTGTAACTTATCAACTTTCATATATCAATACAAACAACATTTATGAGTAATTTTCTTGCTTTGAATGTTCTGTGATTGTTTGTTTCCACCACTCAATCATTGACTTGATTATCATATTCGATTCTTAGTAAGAATATCACTCTTACTCAAACCCAGTCATAAAACCTCTGGACAGTAGGAAATTTATCTTGTTTCTCCATAGTTGCAGTTCAGCCTCCTTCCGTTTTTGTTCTTCATCTTTCTCCAAGGCCAACCTGGCTTCTTCTTCAAGTTTTAGCCAATTTGCCTTCTCCAGATTCACCGACTCCTCTAGTGGTAGCAGGAGTGTCTCTTCATTGGCAGCTCCCATTTGGATAAGCTGGTCAATAATCTCTTCCCTTTTCTTATTGTTCACAGCCTCTTGATTGGCTGCAGCTGCTTTTGTGCTGGTAGCTAGCAACTTCTTAGTTGGAAGTCTTCCTTTCTTCTTAAGTTTCTCAATCTTTTCATCTTCCTAAAGCTCTTTCGCAGTCATCTTTCTTTTCCCTTTATCTTTTGAAGATCCTGATTGTGGTGATTCTTGGAGAGTGGATTCTGATTGTGAGAGGGGCAAGATGGTGTCTGGGATGGAGGTAGATTCAAAACGTCCTCGCTGTTCACCTCAGATGCCATTTCAAGGATTGCATCTGTGATGATCAGTTCCTCGGATTTTTTAAACAGTCCTTCCACAACTTCCATTTCAGCTTCAGAAGATTCAGCTTGTTCTTCCGAGGCTTTAACTTCAGCTTCGGAAGTTGGAGGAGATGCAGATTCTATCTAACTATTTCAGTTGCTAGGCCATTAGTCCCCATTTTCCCTTTGAAATGAATCTTAGGTTCCATGTGGTCCTTAGGTTAACTAACTTCTTCCACAATGGTAGAAGGTGTAGTCAGCCTCTGAAGCTCATCAGCTCCAAAGTAGAGCATTGCAGCATCTGGGCTTGACTGATTAGAAGAGGTTCTCAACGAAAACTTGGTGAAGAGTCTGTAGAGATCGCTGAGCATCTTTGAGTCAATTGATGAATGACTTGAGATGGCTCAGACACAGTATTGATAGGAGTAGATGAAGTTGAAGTGTAGCTCTGTTGTGGGTCCTCAAGTGTTTGTCTCTTAACATTCTTCCATTTTTGGTAGCATCATCTTGAGAGCTAGATGAGCTAGAGGAAGAAGTCAATGAGACCTGAATAGGTACATGCCTAATAGACCTCTCTGTCTGTTTCTTAGCTAGTTGGCCTTGAGATTGTCAATCTTAAATTGTTGAGTGGCGGACCTTGCTTCTAAAGTACTAACCAAAGATTCAAGGTGAGAGACTTTAGATAGAAGGTCATGAATGAGGAGTTGCATGCTTCCCTCATCTTCTTTTGAAGAATCATGGAGAGATGAGGTAACATACCTGGTATGTTCAGCCTCACCACCAGATGTGGTTTCTTGGCACCCTGGTTTCCTGTGCTCAGTGATGTCTCTTTCAGAGTCATCAAAGGGCTCGGTTGCGTAGATTCAGTCTGAGATATGTTACCACTATCCACAAGGTCCATTGAGGCACCTTCTATAGTGGTAGTTGAATGTGCATGGGTCCCCCCACATCAGTGGGACTCACCTCAATTATAGGTTGCTAATGGGGGCTAGAGACAAGGGATTTCGGGCTCTATTGATCTTGAAGAGGGTGTTGTAGATCAACTTCATTGCCATGGGGAGATGTTATCTCTTCATCAGTTTTGAAGAGAAGGTCAGTAAAAGATAGGGAAGTTAAGCCTACCGACCCGGGACCTTGATCAATGTCTACAGGCATTGAGCCTTTGGTGGGGCTATCCCTAGTTAGCTGTTTAGAAGAGTGTAGATACTCATTCCGAAGGCTGCTGGTTTGGGTGTCAGGCTGCTGGGTTTGAGACTGAAGAGACTCAAAACCCATATTGAGTTTAAAAGAGAAGGATGGAGAGACCTCAGACTGAGTGGGAGCCCATGTTTCCACTCTAGTCTTTTTGGATTGAATGGGAGGGGCTTGTTCAATCAGAGTAGATTGAACAAGGGTTCGTTTGGCATGTCTGTGATATGTGATGGAGATGGGTGGAGATGAAAGTGTTGGCATTGTGATGGTGGTTGCTGGTGTGGTTCATCACCTGTGGGGTGAACAGGGATGTCACCAGGAGCTATGCGTTCAATCATACCTAGAAGCAGAGTGGTGTACCTTCCAGTGAAGTTGGTGGATACCTTCTTCAAGTTCTTGAAGATGGTAGGCTGCATATGGGGGACAGTCAGAGCAGCTGCATAGACAAGCATGCTCTGGTCCAACTCACAGTTGATGATATGTTAAATATATCTAGGATACATATAGAATGTCTCCCTTTGTAGATTCCCAATCAGATTGGTGAACACAAATCATGAGTAATTGAAGCACAAGCCTCTCACCAGTCCATGAACTAAGCATCCTAGTTCATATGGGATTGGATCCCATCCGCTGGACTTGTTGGACAAGCAGTGGAGAACAACATGCAGGAGGAACTTCTAGTTGTAGGAGAAGTTAAACTTGTATACCGTTGACCTGCTTATGTCTCCACCATATCCCATTAGGATGTAGGTGTCGTCCAAATCTGCCTTAGGGGATTCAGTAGGAGCTCCTTCATCATGAAGCTCTAGATGCTCCCTCATGAGTTGTTCAGTAATGATCAACTCCTGTCCACAAATGTTAGACCTCAGTACTCGAATCCCTTTAGGGTTTCGGCTTGACCATTTCCCCAAAATTCGGCCATATGGTTGGAGTAAACAGTGGGGTTAATAGTAAAGAGCAGTGTAGTAAGGTGATTGGGTGAGAAAAGGAGATGATTTCAAAGAAGTCGGCATCTCTTGAAGAATCAAGAAGTGTGACTTGGTTGTGTTGAGGGTTAAGTGCCTTTGGAGAAAGGTGAATGTGGATGATTTTGAGCTTGGGTAAAGTTAGAGAGGAGAGAAATTTCTAGGTTAGCAAAATTGCAAGTAAGAAGATGAGATTGAATAGTCGAGATTATTTAGAAGAGGGTGGGAAGGCGGTAATGGGGGTTAGGATAAGGTGATGTGATGGTTTAGTGGATGAAATGATAGTGGCGGTAAGGATAAAATCAGTTAAATAATCTGACATCATTAACAAAATCTTTGCTTTTTACAGTGTGGGGCCCAAGAGATTTACGTTACATAGTAGAATCTTTCTTCCGAATGTAAAACATTTTCGAATGTAATTTGTCTTTCGAAGGCAATTCTTACTTCCGAAGCTAAAACATTGCTTCTGAAGGTTAAAGTTGCTTTCCGAATGGAGAGTTTGTAAACCTTGGAAGTAGATATGATTTGTAATCAATCACTTCTTCTGAGACCAAAAGTTCTTCCGAGAAGAAAAATTATCCTTTGAGAAATTATGCTTCGGAAGACATAAAAATAACTTCTGAGGGTCAATTTCTCTTCAGAAGGAATTTGCACTCAAAAAATTTCAAAAAGACCTTTTATAACAGGGCTTAAATTGTATTGACATAAGACATTAGATATTAAAAAGGTTTCAAAAGAGTTGGGCTAATCAATGTTTATCATTCCATAGCTGTTATTAGATACTTAATCTTTGTTCATCAAAAGCTTTGGTGAACAAATCCGCATATTGTTCATTTGAGTCAACTTTGATTAACTTAATCAGATTTTTCTCATGAATATCTCTAATGAAATGGTACCTGATATCAATATGCTTTGTCTTGGAGTGCTTCACCGGATTTTCAGTAATGGATATAGCATTGTTGTTGACAATATGGATAGGAGTACTCATAAAGTTGAATCCATAGTCTAACATCTGATTCTGAATCCATAGCAGTTGAGCACAGTAGCTAGCAGCAACAATATATTCAGCTTCAGCAGTTGATGTAGATACACAAGATTGTTTCTTGCATTGCCATGAAGAAATTGGCATCCTTCCACCAAGAAATTGACATCCTACTCATGTTGATTTCTTGTCAATATTACAGCCACCATAGTCACTGTCAGAGTATCCATAGAGATTAAAATCCTTGTTTTTGGGATATAAGAGACCTAGTTTAGGTGCTCCTTTGAGGTATCTGAGGATTCTCTTAACAGCAGCTAAGTGAGACACCTTTGGAGGAGCCTGATATCTTGCACAAATACAAGTAGCAAACATGATATCAGGTCTACTGGCAGTAAGATACATTAGAGAACCAATAATTGCTCTATACTGATGTTGATCAGTATCCTCCCCCTCAAGGTCAGGACAAAGATTATGGTTTCTAGGTATGGGTGTCTTGGCAGGCTTGCAATCCTTCATTTCAAATCTTCTAAGATGTTAGAGACATACTTAGATTGATTAATGAAGAACCCTTCCTTCATTTGGTTCACCTGAATTCCAAGGACAAAGTCCATTTTTCCCATGGAACTCATTTCAAACTTTTTCTTCATTATGCTCTCAAAATCCTTACACAATTGGCCATTCGAAGAACCAAATATGATGACATCAACATAGACTTGAACAAGCAAGTTGTCCTTTCCAGGCTTTCTAATGAAGAGAGTCCTGTCAATGGTACCTTTAGTGTAGCCGTTCTTCAGAAGAAACTAAGACAATATCTCATACCACAGCCTAGGTGCTTGGTGCAACCCATATAGAGATTTATCCAATTTGCACACATAGTTAGGGTGCTGTGGGTCTTCAAATCCTGGAGGTTGGCATACATAGACTTCCCTATCTATATCTCCATATAGAAATGCACACTTGACATCAAGTTTATAGACAGTGAAGTCCTTAGATGCAGCATAAGCAAGGAAGATCTTAACTGCCTCAAGTCTTGCAACTGGTGCAAAGACATCCGTATAATCAATTTCTTCCTCTTGTGTGTATCCTTGAACTACAAGTCTTGCTTTGTTCTTGGTGATCAAGCCTCTATCATCTCTCTTGTTTCTGAAAACCCATTTAGTGCCTATTGGTAATTGACCAGATGGTAGTGGACATAGGTTCCATACCTTCTGTCTCTTGAATTGAAGTAGCTCCTCTTGCATCGATTCAAGCCATCTACTATCTTTTAAAGCATATTCTACCTTCTTGGGTTCTATCTAGGATAGAAAGCATGAGTACAAGAAGACATTCCCATGATGAGTTTGTCTTCTTGTTCTCACACCCTCAGTGTCATCCCCTATGATGTTCTCAACTGGATGAGTGTTATGAATCCTAAGGCGAGGAATCACTTCCAGTTGCCGAGATAGATCCAGGTTGGACATATTCTGCTTAGGAACTGGAACCACTGTATAGCTGCTGTTTCAAAATCATTCAATGAGGACTAATTGAATGAGTGAGAAACATCATCAATGGTTGGCTGTGAAGTGTGTTAATAGTTTCATGTCCCTTCAAAACACTACTTCCTTCTGCCTGGTGTTGTGGTGGATCACCTGGTGAGTTTTGAGGCTCAGTAAGTGATTCTCTTGTAGAAGCTTCACAATTCCTTGATATAGTCAAGCTGTCAGATTTGTGAATGGTGGAAACATCGTTTATTGAAGCTCTTAGAGAATCTGGACTAGGTCTGGGTAGTTCAAACAGTTGATCATCAATAGTAGCATCAACATCATTTTGAGCTCCTGTTCCAGCTAAAACATTCTCACTAGAAGGTTTAGAATTATTTGGAAACAATTCTAAATTAAAAATATGATCAGGGCCATTCCCCCTAACACAAGGAGGGTGTCATCAAAAACTATGTTGGATGATTCCTCAAATTGTTGATTCTTATGTTGTATACTCTATAAGCTTTGGAGCTAGAAGAGTACCTAACAAAGATAGCATCATCCAATTTTTAGCAAACTTTGCTAAATTGTCTTTTGTGCTAAGTATGGTACACCTGCTACCAAAGAGCTTAGAAAGCCAATGAACGGTGGCCTCTTGTTCCATAGCTCATAAGGGGTTTTTCCGTGGGACTTAACTACAAGAACTATGTTCTGCACATAGCATGTAGTGCTGACTGCCTCTGCCCAGAATGTTAGAGGTAATTTTGAATCAGCTAACATAGTTCGAGCAGCCTCAATAAGTGTCATGTTCCTCCTCTCAGCAACACCGTTTTGTTGAGGAGTTCTGGGAGCACTATATTGTCTGGCAATCCCTTTTGAGTTACAGAATGAGTAAAGAACGAAGTTCTTAAACTCAGTCCCTTCATCACTTCTAATGATTTTAACCTTGTGATCAATTTGATTTTCTATTTTAATAATAAAAGATTTTAGTGTTTCAGCAGTTTCATATTTAGTTCTTAAAAAGAATACCCATGTGAATCTTGTAAAATCATCAACTATCACAAGACAATATGATTTCCTTCCAATGCTCATTATACTTGTTAGACCAAAAAGATCCATTTGCAATATGTGTAATGGAGTAGTGATAGAGTTAACACGTTTGGATTTATGAGATCTCCTGTGTTGTTTTCCTTTTAGGCATGCAACACAGTTATCTTTGCAGAAAAACTCCTTTTTAGGAAAACCATGTACCAAGTTATTTTTAGCCAATTTATTCACTATCTTAATATTTACATGACATATACATTTATGCCACAGTGTTGACTCATCACCATCAGCTTTGGAAAGAAAGCATGATACTTCACCATCAGCTTTGCATGCCTGAAAAGGACTCATCACATACATTTATGTACAAGCATTGTTCATATCAAGCTTGTACATATGCCCTTTTCTGGGAGATCTAAGAAGCACCAATTCCAAAGGAATTGTCATCCCAGGTTTGAGGATAATGCACTCATGTTTTGTGAAAAGAATTTGGTGCTTTTGATCACAGAATTGAGAAACACTTAACAGACTGTGTTCAAGCTGTTTGACAAAGTGAACTTTGTCAACCTTAAATTTACCATTGGATATACTCCCTGTACGAGAATATATCCTCCAGCCTCACCTCGAAATTAGACAGGACCTCCATCATAGTTCTAAAACTGTTGAGGGAGAGATCTATTCCCTGTCATGTGCCTGGAGCATCCACTGTCTACAATCCAGACATTGTTGTTCTTGTCATATGGATGTCGCTACACATAAGATGAGATTATTAGTTTTGTTTGGAAGCCCAAGCCTTGGTGGTCTTGGGTTCTTCTAAAGATAATGACATAATTGAACCAAATGTTATGCATCGGGGTTCAATAGAGGTCTTTGAAGAAGAGGTTTGGGCTGCAGCATCTTCCTTGATCTTCCAGTCCATCCTTTGGTTGATCTTGGAGGATGAGCTTGTTGAAGCTTTTGCAGCATGGCTATCTTCCGAAGCTTCTTTCTTTTCGGAAGAAGTCTTCACCACCTTTTCTTCCGAAGAAGTCTTCTTCTGGGGAGGTTTCAAGGGAGCTTTCTTGTTCTTCCAAACCTTAGTAGCTTTTGCTTCTGAAGCCATTTTCCCTTCGGAAAAAAGAGTTTCTTCCGAAAGCAACCTGGCTTCCGAAACTAGCTTTCCCTTTTTCATCACTTGAACCATTTGAAAAGGTCGAAATGTGAAACCTTCCTTGACTCCTTCTTTTCTAACATTATTTGTATAATGTGTGCTTGCAGGATTGTAGTAACAATCTTTTGCCATGTGGTTTTGCAGACCACACATTATGCATGCAATGTTAGTTCTTTAGGAATATGAGGGTTGCTGTTTCTTGGGCTTCTTTTCTTCATCAACAACATTTCCCTTCAACTTCTGATCCTTTGGCAAGACAAAAGTGCTGGTATTACACTCCTTTCCTAAATCAGAAGTACCTAGCACTTGGAATCCATATGAGATAAAGACACCCTTCTACTTTGGGTCAATCTTCAGCTTGGACTCAGCCACCTTCTTGGCAGTTCTCCTAGCAGCTTTAGCTCTGCTTCTTCTGGCCTTAGTGGTTAGGATTTGTTCTTCACAGGAGGAGATGGGTACATCTACATGTTCCTTCCCTGTGGTGACCATTATTATTGCTTCATCCTTTAACTCTGGTCAGGAAGGGTCAACAGTTGGAACCTCTTGCTCCTCAGTTCCACATCTAGGCTGTCTAATAGACTCATAGGAGTGTGGTCGATCAATTTCATTGGTTCCAACCCTCCTTTGTTCTCATAATAGAGTTTGGAGTTGGAGGATGATGCAATAATAGCTTGGATGTTTTGCTCAGAGATAGCATGCTTCCTAACTTGAGCCTCAGCAGTGACAAGCTGTGCTTGAGCCTCAGACAATTTGGATATCAGATCTTTGATTTGAGTTTTGTAGTTGGTGTGTTCATGTTTTAAAAGAGACACAGTTTTCTCTAACTCCTCAATTTTCTTTCGATAGTCAGATTCAATCAGATTTTAAGATGTTTAAAGACTCAATATCAGATCTGATTTCATATTGTAATCCTGATAGAGTTTAACTTTAGCTATACAGGCTGGAGTGCAGAGATGTTCATATACCTGGGCATTGTCTGTTCCAGCCATGAGAGCTTGAGCAGGAGTCACATCCTGTACCATGAAGCTCCAGTCAACTTCTTGAGCCATTGCAGCTGTTTTAGTTGACTTCTCTACGGGCTTTGAGGTTGAGGGATGTGTGGAGGCCTGTGGGGTTCCCGGATTGGTCTGGGAGCCTTGCATTCCCTTGCAAAGTGACCTAGTTGGTTACAGTTGTAACACTTTGCCTTGGTCTTGTCAAACTCAAACTTGCTGGTAGTTGGGTTTTGAGGGAAATGCCTTCCAGTTCTCTTAAAGAACTTCTTCGCTCTGTAAGTTAAAAGAACCATCTGTTGGACAGTGTCCACATACTCTACATCATCAGGACCGAAACACTCAAGATCATCAAAGCAGTATTGAAAATCACCAGAGTGTCCACTTCTTGAGACAAAGTGTTGATACATGTATGTCCCTAATCATGATATGAATGTAATAGATCTTGTTTGTCTGATTCTGATGAAATGTTTGGAATGATTAATGAAATGATATTGATTGTTTGGTATTTATAATGTTTAATATTTTATTAATGAGTCGATGTTGAATTGGTTAATTAGGTTTGTGGTTGTTTGAATTCTTACACATAATGTTATATTAATTAATACATTCAAACTTAACAAAATGAAGTTCTCACGAATGGCCCATGCGAATGGACCATATGCATAAATAACTTCATACGAATGACTCAGTCACACGACTGAACCAGGAGACTGGATCAGTCGTATGATTGTAACATAAGATTGGCTCAGTCGCGCGACTAAACACTCAGTCGTGCGGATGAATCAACCGCATGGTTCAATCGCACGACTGAACCATACTAATGGTTCATTCGCATGAATGAACAGTACTAACCTATAAATACAACCCAATTCGTAGAAAAACGAGAGCTTTCATTCTATTTCGACTCCTCCAGGCGTACCCTAGCTCCAAGTTCATAGAACGCTGTAGATCGATTCCTAATCGATTCTTAACGTTTGATTCAATACTTTATTGATTCTACGTGTGTTCTCACTGATTGGATCGCCGATCAAATAGGATTCCGCACTATTTGGTTTGGTTTACATGTTAATCATTCGGTATTTCATTCAAATACCAGGTCCTGACAAGTGGTATCAGAGCCTTGGCCCTGATTACGTGTGATTAAATCAAGATTGATAAAAAGTTTGTGTTTTTACACAAAAAAAACGCAATCTTTTGTGTCAAAAGTTGTCTTGGACGTTCCCTGCTCATCAAGTTTCGGTTTCTACGGCCTTAGGCGATTAGGGTTTGCGAAATTTTGAATTTTTACAGCTAAAACACGTTTAACCTAGAAATTTTCGCAAAACAGCAGCTTCAGTCGCACGAGTGATCCATTCACACGACTGGACTTCATTCGTATACACTAGACGCACCATTGGACTGAGTCGCATCTCCATTCATACGACTGAACTATCCGTTCGCAGTGTTCATACGCATCAGCTTCATTTGCACGACTGAACCAATCGCTTAGTTCAGCCGCATGATTGAACCAATCACATAGTTCATTCGCTCGGATAGCCCATTCGTATCACCCAGTCGCACCAGTTTGATAGTTTGTTTAATACACTTAAAAGTTAATCGTGATGGAAGATCAGATGTCAGTGTTTACTGCGGGCAAGGACTCAAGGATCCAGAACCTACTGTTGCTTGAGAGTGAGGTGGGGAATCATAATAAACCACCAAAACTCTTAACATTAGATGAGTTTCCCCACTGGAAACAACGTTTTGAGATCTACCTAAATGGAGTGATCCAAATTTGTGGGAAGCTATCGAGATTGGGTATAGTATGCCGGTGGGAGCAGATGGGGTAAAGCTTACTTTAGGAGGGATGACTGATGCTCAGAAAGTTAATTATAATGCAGAGAAGAGAGTTTATGCATTGATTACACAGTCCAATCCTAATGATATTCCACCAGTACTCGGAGAATAAGCAGGCCAAGAAATTGTGGGATGACTGGAAAAGAGATACGACGGGAATGCTTCCCTGAAGGCAATTAAAGCTAAGGAACTGAAGAAAGAATTTGACAACTTCTCATCGATGGGAAACGAGAGTTTGGACGATGTTATTGATAGATTCTACCATCTGATGAGTGAAATGCATACACATGGTGTTGCTACTACCATGGAAGAAAAGGTGTCAAATTTCGTAGATGGATTGGAAAAGTGGGCTTCATTGTGTCAAATCTGAGACAGAATGAGATGCTGGCAAAGTTGGATATCAATGACTTCATTCTAAAGCTACGAGAAGAAGCACTTAGGATGAAGTACAGAGCTCAGAAGTCTTCGCACACTCAGAATCCTGCTTTGTACAATGCCACGCCTCAAGCTAAGACGTCTGGAGCACCTCTTTAGACTGCATTTGTGTCTAGCTCATCGGGTCCTTCACAAGCTTCTCCTTCAGGTTCAGAAATGTCAGGGTCTTCTAGTGCCCATTACATTGGAACTAAAGCGAATGCTACTAGACTGAAGACCGAGAACCTCGGTAATGTGACTGGGGAAGTAGCTCGAGAGCACATGGATCTTTTGCAGCAGTGGTTCATTCTTATGATGGACTTGTTGCTGGGAAGATTGGAAACTGCCATCTGCCAGATGAGGACTACGAGCAGGTGGATGAAATGGAGCTGGAGAGAATGGACATTATGTGGGCCTTAGCTAGTGTGTCCGGAGGGCGAAGAAGTTTGTGAAAAAGACCGGACAGAACTTGGTTGCTACTAAGGATACCACATTTGGCTTTGACAAGAGTAAAGTGACCTGCTTTAACTGTGGAGAAAAGGGGCACTTCAAGAGAGAATGTGTGAAGCCAAAGAAGAGTGGGAATGAGAACCCATTCTCGTCCTTCCTCGTCAAGACAAGCAAGCTAGCAGTTCTGCTTCATCAAGCAAGGATCCAAAAGCCTTGACTGCTCATGATGATGAAGGACAGGATTGGAGCTTTCAGTTTGTCTTTCCAGGGGAATCTAATATTGCCAGTGTAGAAGATTTAGATGATGATTCCACAAGTGAGGGAGATATTGCAGTTGAGATAGCGATGTCAAATATTGAAGAGACAACTGCAACTGAGCTCAGCTACAAGCCTGAAGAAGTGATTTCAATAGCAAAGACAAAATCACCAGAACTAGAGACATCTGATGCTGCGTTGATGGCTAACTCTTCTGAACCTCCTCAGGTAAGTACCACTGACCAACTGTTTAAAAATCATGCTTGTTCTGATTGTGATACTTTTAGAGATAGCATAGATGAGAAATTTGCTAGGTTATTAGATCATAATGATAACTTAGTAAAGGATTTGCAACTGTGCACTGAGGCTAATAGAGTGTCAAAACAAAATGAGCATAGTTACAAAGAAAAGATAACCTTTTGACCAAACAGCTTAGGGAAACTGAAGTAGTTGCATTTAACCAAGCTAATGACATTAGGTACTATCTTAACTCCCTAGAAGACACTAAGAAACAAAAGCAGTCTTAGAAGTAGAAGTAACTCATTAAAGCAAAAACTGCACAGTTGGACAAGTTCATCACACATTGTCCAACACTTAGTGAGAGAGCGTAACAACAGGGAGGGTTTAGGTTATAAAGTGGTTCCACCACCACCTGAGACCTTGATGAACACTAAGAGTAGACCATTAAATAACAACCCCATCAAGGATCATGTGGTGTCTACTCCTCTCGTTAGTGATCCAGATTCCTCATGTTCATCAATTGAATCTGGAACAAAACAAAAGGAGGCCACTTCAAAGGCAAAGGGTAAAATGCCTTGTGTTAATCTGGAAAAAGAATTTGAAAAGGTTAATATAAAGTCCGAGACAAACAAAGTCAAATCTAAATCTAAAAGGACTGCTAATGTTAATCTTTCACAAGCTTCATGTCAAAAACCAGTTAACCAAAAGGAAAAGATGTTAAAAATGCTAAAACAATTGATTTTGTTAAACAGAAGAAAACATCAAGAAAACAGAGTCAAAACCCAAACTAAGTGATGTTACTAGGGTGTCACACACATCTCCACAAAGAAAGTTTAATCATAAAGTTGATAGCAGGTCGTGCTACAACTGTGGAGAGTGTGGACACATTGCTTCCTTTTGTCCTTACTATCAGAAACCTAGGAAGAAGATTGAACTTCAGGATTCAAAACTAGGTGTTCTAAGAGGAGTTCTTTAATTCCACCTAGAAGAACTAGTGAACCTAACGTTCAACCCATTAGCCATCGACTGTTTATCACAAACAGGCATTGCACAAATCTGGCTTATGGAAAGAGAAGTCATCCTCCGCGTCTGATAATGATGACAAGAAGGAACCTCAGCTACCCTCACCCTCTAAGGGTCAATGGGTTAAATTCATGATGTGTGATGCCTCTGGGAAGCCCAAGCCAGTAAAGGCTTGGGTTCCTAACCTAAACTAATGTTTTACATTGTATGTGCAGGGTGTTCGCTACAGTGCTGAAACCAACACGTGGATTGTAGACAGCGGAGCATCCAGGCACATGACAGGAAATAGGGCTCTTTTATCAAACGTCAAGCAAATAAAAGGAGGGCATGTTTCGTTTGCTGGAAACAAGGGAGGCTATATCACAGCTCAGGGAGAAGTTGGAAATCAGAAAGTTAAGTTTGATAAGGTGAACTACGTTCAATAACTTCAAAACAATTTACTTTCTGTTTCCAAAATCTGTGATAAAGGTTTTAAAGTCATATTCGACAACAAGAAGTGTTACATCCTAAAGAAAGACTACATGACTCTGGAGGACCAAGTTTTGATGACAGCTTCAAGATATAAAGACCTTTATGTTTTGGATCTCTCAACAGCTTCTACAACTGATCATGAAGTTCAGTGCTTTCTATCAAAAGCCACTGAGAAGGACTCCATCTCCTGGCATAGGAGAATGGGACACATCAATCAACGGAAGATGAATCACTTGATCAGAAGGATCTTGTGAGAGGAGTTAATGTCAAGAATTTCCAACTTCCTGATTTTTGTGTAGCTTGCAAGAAAGCAAACAGACGAAGAAGTCTCATAAGGAAAAGAAAGTTCATTCAATAGAACTTCCTCTTGAACTTCTTCACATGGATCTGTTTGGTCCAGTCAGTACAAAGAGCATTGCAGGCGACTTGTACTGTTTTGTGGTTACTGATGACTACACAAGATTCTCTTGGGTAATGTTTCTGAAGTCCAAATCAGAAACATTTGAGTCATTCAAGGAGTTAGTAACCACACTAGAATCTCTCTACAAGCTGAAGGTGAGACAAGTACGCTCAGACAACGGGACTGAATTCAAGAATCAGTGGATGGAGGCTTACTGCAAGGAAAAGGGAATTGTGCATCAATTCACTTCTGCCTACACGCCTCAGATGAATGTGTTGCTGAGAGAAAGAACAGAAGCTTGATAGAGACAGCATGGACAATGCTGGCAGACTCAAAACTGCCTATCCAATTCTGGAATGAGGCAGTGGCTAATGCATGTTATACACTGAATCGAGTTTTGATAGTCAAGCGCCACGGAAAGACTTGTTACGAGCTACTACAACGACGTAAACCGAATCTGGAGTATCTCGAACCATTTGGCGCGCCGTGTACACTTCTGAAGAAGACTCAAGAAGGTAAATTCAACGAGAAGGCTGATGAAGGAATCTTCCTAGGATACAACATACCGAACAAGAGAGTTTACAACAACTCAACGGGTCTAGTAGAAGTGTGGTGTCATGTTGATGTTCAGAGATATACCACACCACCTACTGGCAAAGGACCCGCCTACTTTTTTGACTATGATGGATTCTTTAAGTCCTTCAACATCCCTATTTCTCCTTCTGATGATGAGCTAGCTACTCGAATGATGTATGATATCTTGAATACACCATCTCTTGATTCAACATCATCGAGCTCATATGGAGAATCATCTACTCAATCAGGGGAAGTAGTCGACGACAGTGACTCCTCCTCTGAAGATGAAGCTAAAGAAGATGACCAGAACAGTCAGGAGGAACAGGTTCTAGTTCTTGAAAGTCCACAAGCATCTAACGGTGATGCACCTTCGACTTCGGAACCTCAAACTCCTTCTACCTCAGATGCAGAACCAAATGTTCATAATCTTGGCTCTCAGGTAGCTGTTCCTACTACTCCAGGATCACGTCTAAACGTCTATCATCCGTTAGACAATGTCATTGGGCATGTCAGATTAGGAGTACAAACCCGAAATCAGCTGTACTTAGATGATTATGCCTCTATTATGGAAAAGGGATACATTCATGATGGTGCTTATCGGTGTTTTGTCTCGCAGTTTGAGCCAAAATACGTCAGTGATGCGCTAAACGATGAGGCATGGGTGAGTGCTATGCAAGAAGAACTTCTTCAGTTCAAGAAGTTAGGAGTATGGACTCTGGTAGATAGACCTAAAGGTGCTAAGGTCATTGGCACCAAATGGGTCTGAAATGCAAGAAGGATGACCAAGGGGTCATTATCAGCAACAAGGCTCGACTGGTTGTTCAGGGCCCAGTCGAGGGGATTGACTACAATGAAGTGTTTGCACCCATGGCAAGGATGGAAGCCATCCGTATCTTCCTTGCCTATGCATCGTATATGAAGATTAAAGTCTATCAATTAGATGTGAAGAGTGCATTCCTTCATGGGGAATTCGAGAGACAGTGTATGTCAGTCAACCCGAGGGATTTGAAGATCCTTATCATTGGGACAGAGTTTACAATCTCGACAAGGCCTTATACGGGCTTCATCAAGCTCCAAGGGCCTGGTATGAGAAACTCTCAACTCATCTTGTGAAACACGGCTTTCGCAGGGGAGTCATTGACTGCACACTGTTCATCAAAGAAAAAGATGGAGACCTACTACTAGTACAAATCTATGTCAATGACATAATCTTCGGTTCAAAGAATGAAGAATTATGCAAAGAGTTTGAAGCAGTTATGAAGAAAGAGTTTGAGATGAGTGCTATGGGGGAGATGAAATTCTTTCTCGGGTTACAGGTGGATCAGACACCAAATGGGATCTTTCTACATCAGACCAAGTATGTGGGAGACATTCTCAGTTGGTTTGACATGGAGAATGCTTCTGTTGCTGGAACTCCACTTGCTACAAATCATGATATAGCACCTGACGAAAATGGAGATCTGGTAGATGCCATAATGTACCGAGGAATGATTGGATCCCTCATGTATCTCACTGCCTCAAGACCTGATATCATGTATGCTACATGTTTATGTTCTAGATATCAGGCTAAGCCTAAGGTTAACCATCTGATCGGGGTCAAAAGGATACTTCATTATCTGAACGGTACACACACACTTGGGTTGTGGTATCCTCATGATGATGACTTTGAGCTCATGGTGTATAGTGACTCGGATTACGGGGGCTGCAAGATGAACTACAAGTCTACATCAGCAGGGTGTCAATTCTTTGGGAGGAGATTAGTTACCTGGCAGTGTAAGAAGCAGACCTCATTTGTATTGTCAACCTGTGAAGCCGGATACGTTGCTACTGCAAGTTGCTGTTCACAAATCATCTGGATTCAACAGCAAATGCGGGATTACGGTTTAAAGCTTTCTTCTACTCCTATCTTTGTTGATAACTCTGCTGCAATTGTAGTAACTAAAAATCCGGTACAACATCCAAAGACCAAACACATCGGTATTAAATACCATTTCATAAGAGACTGTTTTGAAAAGAACTTATTTGATGTGGTAAAAATTAATACTGACTTTGAACGCGCTGACCTCTATACAAAAGCCTTTGAAACCACGTTTTCTATATCTGTTAGAGGTCAACGGCGTTAAAAAGAAAAGTGATGTTATTCATGATGATGATCATGTGTAGTCCGATGCATTGTAGTTTATTTTTATTTTTCCCTATTTATTTTATTCTGTTTAAATTAAATTCATGTTATTTAGCTGTCTGTTAAAATCCTAAAATAATTAAATCCAGTATGATTTTAGAATTTTAGGGGGAGAGTAGGTCAGCTAGTAATATTAAAAAAACGAGGGAGAAGGAGTGGATAGCTGATATAAGGTAGATCCTATCTGTGATACCGATTCAAACCTTTTGGAAAATGATAGTACACAGGAAAAAATGAAAAGGGACTTTAAAATTTTAATTAGAAAAGATGCAAAATTCAAAGTATAAATCTGTGTAGTCTAAGCAATATAAAAGGAAAGATGATAGAAAAACCGGTAACTACTAAGGTAACAAAAAGAAAGTAGACCTAGAGGTTGCTAGACGACAAATGATATTGGTAGATTCAACACAATAGATGATTAGACCTGACTGGTGATCACAAGATCAATCTAAGTTGTCCAACTGACTGTGGGCTGCCATCTTATCACTGGTTAACACAATCAACAATATTCCATATGGGGTAATGAGCATGTAAACGCCACAAATGTGTGCGGATGACCATAAATAGAGCAAAGCACGAAAAAACTGAAACACAAATGCTATCAAGCTAATGACTTATGTTTTTGGTGCATTCTGTGCAAAAGAAAATTCAGCTGCTCTAACAAGAAGATAGGTTGTGTGCCTCTCTGCTGTGCGATGGCACTGACCTAAGGATAAGCATAACTAGATATTCTAGAATTCATTGTTGTTTGCGCCTCTTGCTGTGTCGATGGCACTGACCTGAGGAATGGCTTCTCTTTGAAAGCTCTAATAATAGTCTCTTCTAGTAAAGATACTCGTACACCGCTCCAAAGCTCCTAAGGAATGTTGATTACCATATAAGTGTGGGATCCAAAATGTTAGTTGAAATAATTAATCCTAAAACTATCACCAATTTGTGTCTAAAGTCTGTGTATGGATTCAAGAGGACAAATATACTGACAATCATTGTGGCTGCAATTCTTGAAAGTTCAAATCAATGTGGGAATCTAATAGTACCAGTGTGATTCTTAAATTGCTAACGACTCTGGATGAAAACCAAGAATTGAGCATCAAAAGGTTTTGATAACAAGTCCCAAATGATTTGACTTGCCTGTATGATTCGAAATTTGAATTGGTCCAGGTGTGGTCAAACTAAATTGAAGCTGCCTATTCTGGAAACAAATCCTATAGATGTCTATCTTAGGATTTATCTCTCACAAAAAGTCAAAAACAAGTTTTATTTCTGTATTTAGTTTAAGTTTCTAGTTAGTTAGTCATTTAGGTTGTTGTTCGTCGGACTATATCATGAAAATTAGTATGGGATTAACTCAACTAAAAGGGTCATGTTTGAGATGGCCACATGTGTTTTCAAAGTTTAAAAGGGTCACGTCTGCGGTGACTAAATTGTTTAAAAGGATCACGTCTGAGGTGATCAAAAAGTTTTCAAGTTAAAATGATCATGTCTGAGATGATCAAATGCTTATAATGTTAATTTCAACAAGTAAAAAAGGGTTTAAGTGCTAAATGTTCATAAGTGTAACCCATTCCACAACTGGATCATAAGTATGGACCAACCATGTGAATGGATCCCATTCGCACGACTGGACATGAGATTGAGCCATTCACCGAATGGCTTATCAGAATGATCCATTCGACCAAATGAAATGGTGCGAATGAGTCGTCAGTGGTTAACTGAGGGTACGAATGAAAGCGCACGAATGAGTCAGTCGACCGACTGAGACTCAGTCGGCCAACTGAATGCGACTGACTGGGCCAATCGCACGACTGAGCATCAGTCGCCCGAATGAACTGAGCGAATGAGGCCAGTCGGCCAATTGAATTCAGCTTCAGTATTTAAGGGCCATAGTCGATCGCATTCCACTCATCACCCTCAATCGCTCCTAAATCGCACCAAGTACCGTTACTCTGCTGAAATTCCCCTAGACCTTGTTTTTACATCTCTATTGATCTTCTGATGTGGGTTGTCGATTATACAGGTATATTTTAGTGAAATCTTACCCAAATCTGTAGACATTGAATCAAAATTTTTGATATTCGAGTGAAACAAGAACCGGACTGAAAATGACCTAATAACCAACATAAACTAAGCAAAATGTTAAAATTAAGTTTAATAGGTTATTAGTGACAAGATGGCGAGTCTAATGGACCATTAAACCATGTTAAATTACTTGATTTGGTCAAGATTCAAACCACAGGCGACTGAAAAGTAGGACAAGCGACTGGTCGTCCGGATGAACTCCAATCGCACGATTGAATCTTGCGATTGGGTCAATCGGCCGAATGCACCATGCGAATGAACTCAGTCGGCCGACTGAACCAATCGCAGACTCAGCCAACAGATTGAACTAAGTCGCATGTCTCATTCTCCGAATGAGCTCGGTAGCATGCAAGGACAACCGAGTAATTTCAGTCGCATGATTCATTCGCACGATTGAATCAATTGAATTTAAACTATACACCTTGAATTGAACTTTGAATGACGACTTTCTAATGGTTCTGTGTCTTGTGTTACAGGTCAATGGCTGATAGATGGTCCATCAATCCAAAGCACAATATATGTGCTCATTTGGACCATACGACTCAGAATGGGGCCAAGTTTACAGAGATTATTGCGTTCCTTTGACGTTCTCGGATACATAAAGCCATATCCACACCGTGTACTCCTTATAGGTCGTTACATCAGGATTTCTGGGAGAATGACTTCGTAGATCATTCACGTGAGCCTTACAGCATACGGAGCTCCATTCGTCATCATGATATTGAGATTACAGCAACTGACATCCAGAGAGTACTTGATTTTGGGGATGATACTGATCACCCCACCAGATTACATCCATTTACAGTCAGAGATTGCTTTCTCAGGATCAAGTACGCTGGGGACATCAACTCAGGCGTGCTCAACAATAGCAACCTGTGTCCCCAGTTTAAGTACTTAGCGCATGTGATCCTAAAGTGTATTGCTTCTCGGAGGGGTGGGTTTGATGACCTGTCAGACCAGATTCAGAATGCATATGTGGCACTGGTGCTGAACCACCCCTTCAGCTTCTCGAGCATGATCTTCTCATATCTGGTGGAGAATCTGGAGACCAAGGGGAAGGAGGGTTTTTGTATGTACCCCAGATTTCTGCAGCTGATCTTCAACGAGAAGCTACCATTACTTCCCAAGGAGAGCCATGATGCGGTTGCCCTAGGGATTATGCAGGACACGACTTTGGGTCGCATTAGAGTGTATCGGGGCAAGCAGGTAAAGCCCCAGGTAAAGAGGATGATCGGCCATCTGGCAAATGAAAGATATGTGGCGCCAGGTAGACGCAAGTGGCGTCATGATGACAGCGATTCAGACGATGAGAGGCTATTGATCCCAGAGCATGATTCAAACAATGATGACAGTGGGGATGCTAGGGATGATATGCCTATTCCATCGAGGGGCCCAGCTTCAGATGTTATACCCCCAGTATCTGCCCCAACACGCGACATAGTTGAGTCAGCGGGTTTCCACCAGGACTTCATACCTGGTGAGGAGGAAGAAGAGTCGGATGAGGTGCCATTAACGAGGACTGTGGGAAGAAAGATTGTTCCCACAGAGCATGGACTCCGAGCGGTTGGTGAACGCCTAAGGGATTCGGGAGAGACGACTGCAGATCCAAGCTATGCCCCTGAGTCAGCTAGCCGTGTTCTAGGGGGAGCATCCACCTCGACTGGATCGAGAAAGAAAAGGATGGCTCAGCCCCACGGCCAGAAGAAGAAGAAGAGAAGACTCACCTTCGTCACCACCCAACCACTACATCTACTACCACCACTACCACTTCTACAGCCACACCATCCACCACCACAGCTACCACTAACACCACCACACCTCCCACCACTGTACATATACCAACCACCACCATATCTTTCACTTCTACATCACCTCCACTATCTCACAGACCCAACCCCATCTTCACCAGAGCCACCACCACCACCACTAGCCACCAAGCCGGGACCCTCATCCCATCCCGCACATATATATGGATCTCCTCTACCTCCAATTGGAGTAGAGAAACAGCTTTTTGCGCTGAACCGGATGGTGATGCGTTTATTAGCTGCTGATGAGGAGAAGACGGCACAGATCTGTCATGTGACAAATCTTACTGCAACGCAGTCTCAACAGATCTCGGAGCAGGCTCGGTTGCTAGATGAGCAGGCCCAACAAATGGCTGCTCAGAGCCATGAGATCGCCCAACTCCAAGTGCACAGTGTTACATCTACTAAGAGGATTGAGGAGTTAGAGAAGGCTAAGAAGACCATCATGCTAAAGCTTAAGGGATCTAAAGAAGAGCCACTAAAGATTAAAGAGGGAGACACAGATGATGAGGATGATGATGAGGATGATGATGATGAGACTGAGGATGATGAGGGGATTGAGGACGAGAGGACAGAGGAGAGAAATGAGGATGATGATGAAGAAGGAGGGGATGCAGCTGCATCTGCCTCTACTCAAGGTCAGGATAGGAGATCCAAGAAGAAACAAGACAACAAGCTTCCTCCTCTGCTCCACCAAGCGATGATCCAGTGATCCAAGAGAAAAGTAATGATTAGATGTCTATATATTGATTACTTTTGTATTTGAATCATGTATTTAAACTTATGTATTCGATGTTTATATTAATAATTAGTGCATTTCTATTTTGATTATTAACTACTGGTTGATGTGTACATGTTTAAATCAAACAGATCCAAACTATCAGAGGGATGATTCGATGTTGCTCCCCTTCAGCAGATCAAAACTCAGCTAACTATGATTCTTGATGTGCAAGGGATCGTCAGAAGGTCGGTGAGTTATACCCCTGAAGAAGGGGAAATAATTCATGGTCTATCAAATGAGCAACTAGCTGAGATATTCAAGTTAAATCCCGATGAGATTGTGAAGGATGCTCCAACATGCGACTCGACAAGTGACGAAGAGCTCAACGACATTGATGAAATAGAGATAGAAGATTTCATTGCAGAGCACTACCCTCAGATGCTGACAATAAGGGAAATGTGATCCCCAATCTGGGTGAATCCCTTGTCGGTGATACGTTTGAGGTGTTAGACAAAATGGAGCAGGAGTCAGAGAAGACAAAAGGAACGGCCCAAGCCTCAAATGATGATATTGATATCCGAAAGGCTGAGTGGCTGCCTGTTTTGAAGAAGTTAGAGCCCAACGCGTTGCACCTAAACAGGACGCCTACACCAAACTCTACAAAGTCAAGAAACATCATAAGGTGTCAGGAAGGATTATAGCATGGGCATATTTTGAGGACCTTAATGTCTATGCAGTTAAGAAGGAGAAGGGCATAGAGTACTTTAGATTTCACATGATCTAAAGACTCTACCAGGTTTTGAGCTCAACAAGCTGGCCAAACTGAAGCTGTTGTATGCTGACCCGAGAAAAATGCCAGGTTGGTTTGAGGCTGCCCTAAGGAAGGAGTAGCACACCAGGTGGGTTAACTTCAGACCCCAACAGCCTACAAGGTACATCAGAAGGTCTGAAGTTGATGCCATTATGGAAAGCCAAAGATAGTGTTGAAGTGGAGTCCTCCGCGCACGATGTCAAGAATCCCACTCAGGGAAATGCCACAGGACTTCACTCCACACTTTAAGTGGTGGTACTACAATTAGAGGACAGGAGAAGCGGCTATAGTCCTAAACAAGGAGGGCCAAATGGATACTATCAAGGTATTTGACCCAATGTGGCTTACTAACTTCTCAGCTAATGATGTTTACACTCTATACAAGTGGCCACTATTCTATGATACGCAGGATATAGTACAAGCCCTCCAGTTCCAGAATGTCATAAGACTCTGTTTTGCATTTGAGATTCATGTAGGAGTCACAAAAGAGGATAAGTACAACAAGTATGAGCAGGTAATGAAGAAAACAAGACATTAGAGAGATCTAGGTCCAAGGGGGAGTTTGTTGATACATGTATGTCCCTAGATCATGATATGAATGTAATAGATCTTGTTTGTCTGATTCTGATGAAATGTTTGGAATGATTATGAAATGATATTGATTGTTTGGTATTTATAATTTTTAATATTTCATTAATGAGTCGATGTTGAATTGGTTAATTAGGTTTGTGGTTGTTTGAATTCTTACACATAATGTCATATTAATTAATACATTTAAACTTAACAAAATGAAGTTCTCATGCAAATGGCCCATGCGAATGGACCATACGCATAAATAACTTCATACGAATGACTCAGTCGCACGACTGAACCAGGAGACTGGATCAGTCGTATGATTGTAACATAAGATTGGCTCAGTCGCACGACTGAACACTCAGTCGTGCGGATGAATCAACCGCATGGTTCAATTGCATGACTGGACCATACTAATGGTTCAGTCGCATGAATGAACAGTACTAACCTATAAATACAACCCAATTCATAGGAAAACGAGAGCTTTCATTCTATTTCGACTCCAGACGTACCCTAGCCGTCCAAAAGCCTCCAAGTTGATACTCCAAGTTCATAGAACGATGTAGATTGATTCCTAATTGATTCTTAACGTTTGATTCTGTTAGGACCTGGTATTTGACTGAAATACCTAGAGATCACGTGTATACCAGATCAAATAGTGCGCAATCCTATTTGATTGACGATCCAATCAGTGAGAACACACGAAGAATCAATCAAGGATTAAAACTAACATTAGAAATCGATAAGGAATCGATCTACTGTGTTCTATGAACTTGGAGAACGATTTGGAAGGTTTCTGGACGGCTAGGTTCGTCTGGAATCGTACTTGATCGAGAGGTTTTTTTTCACGAATTGAGTTGTATTTATAGGTTGGTACTATTCAATCATGCGACTGAACCATTAGTTTGGTTCAATCGTGCGATTGAACCATGCGGTTGGTTCATTCATGCGACTGAGTGTTCAGTCATGCGACTGAGCCAATCTTATGTTACAGTCGTACGACTTATCCAGTCTCCTGGTTCAGTCATGCGACTGAGTCAATCATGTGAAGTTCTTCATGCTTATGGTTCATTCGCATGAGCCATTCGCATGAGAACTTCATTAAGTTAAATTTGAATGTTCTAATTAATTAACATAATATTATATGTAATCATTCAAGTAATCATAAACCCAATCAATTCAGTCACAACTCATTAATGAACTATTGAACATTATAACCAACAGACTATCAATATCAGTTCATTAATCATACCAAACAAGATCTATTACATCACATATCATGATCTAGGGACAACATGTATCAACAAACTCCCCCTTGGACCTAGACCTCTCTAATGTCTTGTTTTCTTCATTACCTCCTCATATTTCTTGTACTTGTCCTCTTGTGTGACTCCCGCGTGAATATCAAACGCGAAGCAAAGTCGTATAACATTTTGGAACTGGAGGGCTTGTACAATGTCTTGTGTGTCATAGAACAGTGGCCACTTGTATAATGTATAGACATCATTAGCAGACAAGTTGGTTAGCCACATTGGGTCGAATACCCTGACAGTATCCATTTGATCCCCTTTGTTCAGAACTATGACAGCTTTAGTAGTTCTCCAATTATAGTACCACCATTTGAAGTGTGGAGTGAAGTCCTGTGGCATTTCCCTGAGAGGGATTCTCGACATAGTGCGAGGAGGACTCCACTTCAACACAATCTTTGGTGTTCCAGTAATGGCATCCATCTCAGACCTTCTAATATACCTTGTAGGTTGTTGAGGTCTGAAGTTAATCCACCTGGTGTGGTACTCTTTCTTTAGGGTAGCCTCAAACCAGCCTGACATCTTTCTCGGGTCAGCATACAACAGCTTCAATTTGGCCAGCTGGTTGAGCTCAAATCCTGGTAGAGTCTTTAGATCATGTGGAAATCTAAAGTACTCTATGCCCTTTTCCCTCTTAACGGCATAAACGTTAAGATCATCAAAATATGCCCATGCTATAATCCTGCCTGACACCGTAAGATGTTTCTTGACGCTGTAGAACTTGGTGTAGGCATCCCTCTTCGGTGCAGCACGTTGGGCTCCGACTTCTTTAAAACATTCAGCCCACTCAGCCTTTCGAATGTATACGTCATCGTTTGAGGCTTGGGCTGTTCCTTCGGTCTTTCCAGCTTCCTGCTCCATCTTGTCTAGTAACTCAAACATATCACTGACTAGGGACTCACCCAGATTGGGGACCACATTACCCTCGTTGTCAGCGTACTGAGGGTACTCTTCAGCAGCAATATTTCATCAACGTCATGTAGTTCGTTGTCACTTGTTGAATCAACTGTTGGAGCATCCTTGACAATGTCATGAGGATTGAGTCTGAACATCTCTGCCAGTTGCTCGTTAGATAGGTCGTGAATTATTTCACCTTCTTCAGGGGTATAACTCACTGACCTTCTGACAATCCCTTGCAGATCAAGAATCATTGTGAGTTGAGACTTGACCTGTTGAAGGGGAGCAATATCAAACTCATCTCTGTGGTACTTTGGATCTGTTTGATTTACACATTTCACACTCAAATCATTAGTAATTTATCAAACAAAATGCATTAACTTAATATAAACATTTAGTACATGGTTTTTCAATACATAATACAAAAGTAAATAAATACATAAACATCTACTCTTTACTTTTATCCTGAATGCTAGACTCTTCATGTGAAGGTGCAGAAGCAGAAGCTGACTGATCCTGTCTGTTCTTTGTTCTCTTCTCTTGCCCTGGAGCTGAGACAGATTCAGCTGCTTCTCCTTCTTTAGTGTCTTCATCTGCACACCACTCTTCGGTTTTGTCTTCATCAGTATCACTGTCATCATCATCATCATCATCATCATCATCATCATCATCTTCATTATCTCTATCTCCATCCCTTATCTTTAGAGGTTCCTCCTTTGATCCTTTCAGTTTTAGCAAAATGGTCCTCTTAGCTTTTTCCAACTCCTCTATTTGCTTACCTGCTGCGACACTTTGAGCTCGGAGTTGGTCCATCTGAGTGTTCTGAGCAGCCAATTGCTGGGCCTACTCCTCAATTACTCGATCCTGCTCTGCAATTTTATGCGATTGTGCAGCAGTCAGGTCGGTAAGCTGGCGGATCTGAGTGGTCTTTTCCTCATCAGCCGCCAGCAATAGCAACACCATTCTATTTAAAGCTGACAGCTGTTCCTCTACCCCGATTGGAGGTAGAGGAGATCTATAGGTGTGTGAGGGGTAGGCTGAGGGCTCGGTTTGGTGGCTAGTGGTGATGGTGGTGGTGGTGAATATCGGGTCAGGTCGGGATGATAGTGGTGGTGAGTGTGGGGTGAATGATGTAGTGGTGGCTGGGGTCTGTCTTGTGGTGGTCGGTATGGTGGTGTCTGTGGTTGCTGTGGGGGAAGGTATGGTGGTGGATGGTGTGTCTGAAGAGGTGGCAGTGGTGGAAGGTATGGTGGATGTGGTAGTGATAAAGGTTACCCTATGCTTCTTCTTTTTCTACCCATGGGGTTGAGCCATCCGTTTTCTCCTCGTTCCCTTCGAGGTGGATGCTCCCCTTACAATCCCGCCTGAGGACCCCAGAGCATAAGTTGGGTCAGCTTCTGTATCTCCGGAGCCTCTCGGTTGTTGACCAACAACTCTTAACCCATGTTCTATGGGAACAACTTTCCTTCCCACAGTTCGGGTCAGTGGCTCCTCATCAGATTCAACCTCATCTTCATCGTTAAGAACAAAATCTTGATGAAATCCTGCTGACTCAGTTACTTCAGCAGGTGAGACAGACACAGAGGGAACAGAGTCAGACACAGTGCCTCTGGATGGAATAGCATCATCCCCAATGTCATCCTCCTCTGAATCATTAGTAGGGAGGACAATTGGCTCCACGTCGGAGTCACTGTCCTCGTGACGCCATTGGCGTCTCCCCGGTGCCACATAACTTTCATCTGCTAACTGGCCAATCATTCTTTTCACTTGGGGCTTAATCTGCTTTCCCATGTAAACTCTCATCCTGCCCAGAGTAGTATCATCCATTATCTCTAAGGCCACTGCATCATGACTCTCTTTGGGCAACTGTGGCAGCTTCTCGTTGAAGACGAGCTGTAAGAATCTGGGGTACATACAAAACCCCTCTTTTCCTTTACCTCCAAATTCTCCACTAAGTAGGAGAATATCATGCTGGAAAAACTGAAGGGGTGGTTCAGAACCAGTGCCACGTAGGCATTTTGAATCTGGTCTGAGAGGTCGTCAAACCCACCCCTCCTCGATGCAACACACTTGAGGATCACGTGTGCTAAGTACTTGTACTGGGGGCTCAGGTTGCTCTTGTTGAGCACACCTGAGTTGATATCCCCAGCGTACTTTATCCTCAGGAAGCATCCTCTCACTGTCAACGGATGTAGTTTACTAGGATGATCAGCGTCATCCCCGAACTCTAGGACCCTCTGAATGTTGGCAGCAGAGATCTCAATATCATGGCCCAGTATAGAGCTCCTAATACAGTACGGCTCACGAGAGCGGTCCACCAAGGCATTCTCCCAGATGCCTGATGGAGTGATCTATGGCGTGCAAGGCGTGGAGATATCCTTATGAATCCGGGACCGTCTCAGAAAGGCTATAATGTCGGTAAACTCAGCCCCGTTCCTGGTGGTGTGATCCAAATGGGCACAGATGTTGTGCTTTGGATTTATGGACCACCTTTCTGCCATTTATCTGAAACACACAAGACATAGAACCATTAGTACATAAGACATGAAAACTTGTTCTAAGTGTAAAGTTGAAAGTCATTTTGATTCATTCGTGTGAATGAATCATGCGACTGAAGTCAGTCGCCTATTTGAGACATGCGATTGAGTTCAATCAGCTGATTGAGACATGCGATTGAGTTCAATCGGCTGATTGAGGCATGCGGTTAAGTTCAATCGGCTGATTGAGACATGCGATTGAGTTCAATCTGCCGACTGGACTCATTCGGCTGGTTCAGTCGGTCGAATGATCCAATCGTAAGGTTCAATCGTGCGATTGGAGTTCATTCGAACGACCAGTCGCTTGCCCCACTGTTCGATCGCCTGTGGGTCGAATCTTGACCAATCTAAGTCATTTAACAGTGTTTAATGGTCCATTAGCCTCGTCTACTTGTCACTAATAACCTATTAACTCAATTTTAACATTTTGCTTCATTTACATAGGTGATTAGGTCATTTCACAGTTCGGTTCTTGATTCAATCCAGTGTCGCTATTGTAGGTCAGGTAATGCTGATTTTGGTAGGATTCAAAGAGTAGTGTACCTGTAAAACGTCACTCGAATGTAAGAAACTTAACAGCAATGTATATCAGAATCTGTGGCAATTTTGACAGAGTAACGGTAAAGAATGCGATTTGGTGCTATTGGGAGTGATGAGTGAGATGCGATTGACTGAGGCCCTTAAATACTGAACCTAGGTTCATTCGGCCGACTGGCCTCATTCGCTCAGTTCAATCGGGCGACTGAGTCTCAGTCATACGATTGGCCTAGTCAATCGCATTCAGTCTGCCGATTGAGTCTCAGTCGGTCGACTGACTCATTCGGTCTCCTTCATTCGCCTCTTTAGTTGACCGACTGAGCCTCAGTCGGTCTACTGTTTCATTCTCCCCCTTCTATTCGGTCGAATGGATCATTTCATGTCCATTCGCCGATTGGAAGCCATTCGCATAGTTGGTCGATAACCATGATCCACTAGTGCGAATGGGTCACACTTTGTGAGTTTACAGTCATTTTGAACATTTACTATTAAGACCCTTTTCACTTTTGATAATAACATTGTAAGCTCTTAACCAATTCAGTCACTTCAGACGTGACCTTTTAAATTTGAAAAACATGTGGCCATTCAGACATGACCCTGTTAGGTAAGTTAATTTCCTTCTGATTTCCCTGATGTAGTCCGACAGACACACAAATTAAAAGATAAACATAGAAATTTAACTAACTACACAACTAAAGTTTATTTTTGGACTTTTTGTGAGAGATAAAGCCCTAAGATGTAAATCTAAGGGATTTGATTAGGAGTGGACAGCTTCAACTTAGATTGATCATATCTGGACCAACTCAATTTTGGAATCATACAGGAATATCAAATCATTTGGGACTTGTTATTAAAACTCTTTGATGCTTAAATTCTCGGTGTTCATCCAGAGTCGTTAGCAACTTAAGGAAATCATACTGAAACTCTTAGATTTTCACATTGATTTGAACTCTTGAGAATGTAGCCACTAAGATTGTCAGTATGTTTGTCCACTTAAATCCATACACAGACTTTTGACGCAGACTGGTGACTGATTTAGGTTTAATTATTTCAGCTAACATTTGTGGATCCCACACTTATATGGTAATCAACATTCCTCAGAGGTTTTTGAGCGGTCTACGGGTATTATTACAAGAAGAGACTATTCTTAGAGCTTTCAAAGAGAAACCTGTCCTCAGGTCAGTGCCATCGCACAGCAGAGGCGGCAAACAACAATGAATTCTAGAATATCTAGGTATGCTTATCCTCAGGTCAGTGCCATCGCACAGCAGAGAGGCACACAACCTATCTCCTTGTTAGAGCAACTTATTTATTTGACAATATGCACCAACAACATAAGTCATTAGCTTTATGCATTTGTCTTTCATTTTTTCTTGCTTTGCTCTAATTATGGTCATCCGCACACTTTTGTGGCATTTAAATGCTCATTACCCCTTATTGGAATATATTTGATTATGTTAACCAGTGATAAGATGGAAGCCCACAGTCAGTTGAACAACTTAGTTTGATCTTGAGATCACCAATCAGGTCTAATTGTCTATTGTGTTGAATCTACCAACATATCATTTGTGGTCTAGCAGCCTCTAAGTCTACTTTCTTTGTGTCACCTTAGGAGTTGCCAGTTTTCTATCATCTTCCTTTTTATATTGCTTAGACTACACAGACTTATACTTTGAACTTTTGCATCTTTTCAAACTTAAAATTTTAAAATCCCTCTTAATTTGTCCTGTGTACTATCATATTCCAAAGGTATTGAATCGGTATCACAGACACAATCTACTTATTTCAGCTAGTTACCCCTTCTCCTCATTATTATATTTATTATTATTATTATTTATTTATTATTTTTTTTTTTTAATGTTAACTTGCTGACATATTCTCCCCTAAATACTAAAATCATTTCGGATTTAATTATTTTGGATTTTAATAAACAGCAAAATAACATGAGTTTAAATATAACAGACAAAAAGAAAAAAAACAGATACATAAAATAAAATAACTTTAACGAAACTACATCGGACTACACATTATTCTCATCAGGAATTACCTCACTTTTCTTTTTAACGCCGTTGACCTCTAGCAAATATTGAAAACGTGGTTTATCAAAGGCTTTAGTATAGAGGTCAGCACGTTGAAAATCAGTATTAATTTAAACCACATCTATTAAGTTCTTTTCAAAACAGTCTCTTATGAAGTGGTATTTAATACCGATGTGTTTGGTCTTAGGATGTTGAACCGGATTTTTGGTTACTGCAATTGCAGCAGAGTTATCAACAAAAATAGAAGTAGATGAGAATTTCAAACCGTAATCCCGCATTTGCTGTTGAATCCAAATGATTTGAGAACAACAACTTGCAGCAGCAACATATTCAGCTTCACAGGTTGACAATGCAACCGATGTCTGCTTCTTACACTGCCATGTAACTAATCTTCTCCCAAAGAATTGACACACCTGCTGATGTAGACTTGTAGTTCATTTTGCAGCCTCCATAGTCCGAGTCACTATACGCTGTGAGCTCAAAATCGTCATCATGAGGATACCACAACCCCAGTGTGGGTGTACCCTTTAGATAGCGAAAGATCCTTTTGACCCCGATCAGATGATTGACCTTAGGTTTAGCCTGATATCTAGAACATAAACATGTAGCATACATGATATCAGGTCTTGAGGCAGTGAGATACATGAGGATCCAATCATTCCTCGGTACATGGTGGCATCTACAAGATCTCCATTCTCATCAGGTGCTATATCATGATTCGTAGCAAGTGGAGTCCCAGCAGCAGAAGCATTCTCCATGTCAAAGCGACTGAGAATGTCTCCTACATACTTGGTCTGATGTAGAAAGATCCCATTAGGTGTTTGATCCACCTGTAACCGAGAGAAGAACTTCATCTCCCCCATCGCACTCATCTCAAACTCTTTCTTCATCACTGCTTCAAACTCTTTGCATAACTCTTCGTTCTTTGACCCGAAGATTATGTCATCAACATATATTGTACAAGCAGTAGGTCACCATCCTTTTCTTTAATAAACATGTACAGTCAATGACTCCCCTGCGAAAGCCGTGTTTCACAAGATGAGTCGAGAGTTTCTCATACCAAGCTCGAGGAGCTTGATGAAGCCCATATAAAGCTTTGTCGAGCTTGTAAACTATCCCGATGATAAGGGTCTTCAAATCCCTCGGGTTGACTTACATAGACTGTTTCCCTGATTTCCCCATGAAGGAATGCACTCTTCACATCTAATTGGTAGACTTTAATCTTCATGTACGATGCATAGGCAAGGAAGATACGAATAGCTTCCATCCTTGCCACGGGTGCAAACACCTCATTATAGTCAATCCCCTCGACTTGGCGAAAACCTTGAACCACCAGTCGAGCTTTGTTCCTGATAATGACTCCTTGGTCATCCTTCTTGCATTTTAGTACCCATTTGGTGCCAATGACTTTAGCACCTTTAGGTCTATCAACCAGAGTCCATACACCTAACTTCTTAAACTGCAGAAGTTCTTCTTGCATGGCACTCACCCACGCCTCATCATTTAGTGCTTCACTGACATATTTTGGCTCAACCTGCGAAACAAAACATCGATAAGCACCATCATGAATGTAACCTTCTCCATAACTGAGGCGTAATCAGCTGAGTATAGCTGATTTCGGGTTTGTACTCCTGATCGGACACTCCAATAACATTGTCAAGGGGATGATAGACGTTTAGTCGTGATCCTGGAGTAGTCGGCACAGTCACCTCCGAACCAAGATTGTGAACATTTTGTTCTGCATCTGAGGAGATTGGAGTTTGAGGTTCCAAAGTCGAGGGTGCATCACTTATGGATGCTTGTGGACTTTCAGGAACTGGAACCTGTCCTCCTGACTGTTCTGGTCATCTGCTTCAGTTTCATCTTCAGAGGAGGAGTCACTGTCATCGACTACCCCTTCTGACTGAGTAGATGATTCTCCCTGTGTGCTAGATGGTGTATTTAGAATATCATACATCATCCTAGTAGCTAACTCATCATCCGAGGGAGAGAGAGGATGTTGAAGGATTTGAAGAATCCATCATAATCGAAGAAGTATGCAGGTCCTTTGCCTGTAGGTGGTGTGGTATATCTCTGAACGTCGACATTACACCACACTTCTACAAGACCCGTTGAGTTATTGTAAACTCGCTTGTTCGGTATGTTGTATCCTAAAAAAATTCCTTCAACTGCCTTCTCGCTGAATTTCCTGTGTCTTCTTCAGAAGTGTACACGGTGCGCCAAAAGGTTCAAGATACTCCAAATTCGGTTTGCGTCTTTGAAGTAGCTCATAACATGTCTTTCCGTGGCGCTTGACTATTAGGACTCGATTCAGTGTATAACACGCATTTGCCACTGCCTCATTCCAGAATTGGATAGGCAGTTTCGAGTCTGCCAGCATAGTCCGTGCTGTCTCTATCAAACTCCTGTTCTTTCTCAGCAACGCCATTCATCTGAGGTGTGTAGCAGAAGTGAATTGATGCACAATTCCCTTTTCCTTGCAGTATGCCTCCATCCCTTGATTCTTGAATTCTGTCCCGTTGTCTGAGGGTATTTGTCGAACTTTTAGCTTGTAGAGTGATTCCAGTGTGGTTACTAATTCCTTGAATGTCTCCAAAGTTTCTGATTTTGATTTCAGAAACATTACCCAAGTGAACCTTGAGTAGTCATCAGTGACCACATAACAGTACACGTCGCCTGCAATGCTCCTTGTACTAACTGGACCAAACAGATCCATGAAGAAGCTCAAGAGGAAGTTCTATTGAATGAACTTTCTTTTCCTTATGAGCTTCTTTGTCTGTTTGCCTTTCTTGCAAGCTACACAAAAGTCAGGAAGTTGGAAGTTCTTGACATTCACTCCTCTCACTAAATCCTTCTGAATCAAATGATTCATCTTCCTTTGACTAATGTGTCCCATTCTCCGATGCCATGAGATTGAATCCTTCTCAGTAGCTTGAGATAAAAAACACTGAACCTCATGATCCGTTGTGGCAGCTGTTGACAGATCCAAGACATAAAGGTCTTTATATCTTGAAGCAGTCATCAGAACTTGGTCCTCTGGGATCATATATTCTTTCTTCAGCACGTAACACTTTGGTTTATCGAAGATGACTTTAAACTTTATCACAGATTTGGGAAACAGAAAGTAAGTTGTTCTGAAGTTGTTGAACGTAGTTCACTTTATCAAACTTAACTTTCTGATTTCCCACTTCTCCCTGAGCTGTGATATAGCCTCCTTTGTTTCCTGCAAAGGAAAATGCCCTCCTTTTATTTGTTTGACGTTAGATAAAAGGGCTCTATTTCCTGTCATGTGCCTGGATGCTCCGCTGTCTATAATCCACGTGTTAGTCTCAGCACTATATCGAACACCCTGCACATACAAAGTAATGAATCAGTTTAGGTTAGGAACCCAAGCTTTGACTGTCTTGGGTTTCCCAGAGGCATCACACATCATAAACTCCACCCATTGACCCTTAGAGGGTGAGGGTAGCTCAGGTTCCTTCTTGTTATCAGTATTAGACACGTAGGTGGACTTTTCTTTCCATAAGCCAGATTTGTGCAATGCCTGTTTATGATAAACAGTGGTCTGGCTTATAGGTTGGACTTTAGGTTCACTAGCTCTTCTAGGTGGAGTTAGAGAACTCCGCTTAGAAGACCTAGGTCTAGAGTCCAGAAGATCAATCTTCTTCCTAGGTGTCTGATAGAAATGACAGTAGGAAGCAATGTGTCCACATTCTCCACAGTTGTAGCATGACCTGCTATCAACTTTATGAATAAACTTTCTTTGTGGAGAGGTACGTGACACTCTAGTAACATCAATCACTTTAGTTTTTGACTCTTGTATGTTTGATGTTTTCTCTGATTTAACAAAATTTACTGTTTTAACCTGTTTCACTTTTTGGTTAACTGGTTTTTGACTTGAAGCATGTGAAAAAGTAGCATTTGAAGCCCTTTTAGGTCTGATTTGACTTGTTTGACCCTGACTTTAAGTTAACTTTTTCAAATTCATTTTCCAGATTAACGCAAGGCAATTTACCCTTTGCCTTTGAAGTGGACTCCTTTTGTTTCTGACCAGATTCAGTAGATGAACATGAGGTGTCTGGATCAGTAACAAGAGGAGTGGTCACCACATGATCCTTGATGGGTTATTATTTACTGGTCTAGACTTAGTGTTCATCAAGGTCTCAGGTGGTGGTGGAACCACTTTGTAGCCTAATCCCTCCCCGTTATTCTTTCTCTCACTAAGTGTTGACTATGTGTGAAGAACTAGTCCAACTATGCAGTTTCTGTTTTAATGAATTAACTTCGACTTCTAGAACTGCCTTTGTTTCTTAGTGTCTTCTAGGGAGTTTAGATAGTACCTAATGTCATTGCTTGGTTAAAAGCCACTACTTCGGTTTCCCTAAGTTGTTTAGTCAATAGGTCTATCTTTTCTTTATAACTATGCTCATTTTGTTTTAGTACTCTATTAGCCTCAGTGCACAGACGTAAATCTTTTACTAAGTTATCATTATGATCTAATAACCTAGTAAAATTTTCATCTATGCTATTTCTAAAAGTGTCACAATCAGAACAAGCATGGTTATAAAAATTTGGTCAGTGGTACTTACCTGAGTTGGTTCAGAAGAGTTAGCCATCAGTGCAGCATCAGATGATTCTGGTTCTGGTGATTTTGGCTTTTCTGTCTGATGTGGAAACTTCCTCAATTGGTTTGTAACTGACCTCGGGCTGCAGTTGTTTCTTCACTATGTGACATTGCTATATCAACTGCTATATCACCTTCACTCGCAGAATCATCATCAATATCCTCAACACTGGCAATGTTAGATTCTCCTGGTGAGACAAACCTGAAACTCCAATCCTGTCCTTCATCATCATGAGCAGTTAAGGCTTTTGGATCCTTGTTTGATGAAGTAGAACTAGAGGCTTGCTTGTTGGCGAGTAAGGAGGTGAGAACGGGTTCCCATTCCCCGTCTTCTTGGCTTGACACATTCTCTTTTGAAGTGCCCCTTCTCCACAGTTAAAGCAGGTCACTTTACTCTTGTCGAAGCCAAAGGTGGTGTCCTTAGTAGCAACCAAGTTCTGTCCAGTCTTTTTCACAAACTTCTTCGCCCTCGGACAGCACTTGCTAAGGCCCACATTATATCCATTCTTTCAAGCTCCATCTCATCCACCTGCTCGTAGTCCTCATCTGCCATATGGCAGTTTCCAATCTTCCCGGCAACAAGTCCATCATATGAATGAACCACTGCTGCTAAAAGATCCATATGCTCTCGAGCTACTTCCACGGTCACATTACCGGTTCTCGATCTTCAGTTTGGTAGCGTTTGCTTCTGATCCAATATGATGGATACATGATGACCCAGACGTGTCTGATCCAGAAGGAGAAGCATGTGAGGGACCTGACGAGCTAGACACAAAAGCAGTCTGGAGGGGTGCTCCAGATGTCTTAGCTTGAGGTGTGGCGTTGTATAAAGCTGGTTTGTGTGTACAAAGACTTCTGAGCTCTATACTTCATCCTTAGTGCTTCTTTTCGCAACTTAAGAATGAAGTCATTTATATCCAGCTTTACAAGGATTCCATTCTGTCTCAGGTTAGACACGAATGTAGCCCACTTATGTTGCTTACTTTCTCTTCCATGGTAGTAGCCACTCCATGTGTATGCAATTCGCTCATCAAGTGGTAGAATATGTCTATGACTTCGTCCAAACTTTCATTACCAATTGATGAGAAGTTATCGAATTCCTTCTTTAACTCCTTTGCCTTGATTGCCTTCAATGATGCATTACCATCATATCTCTTCTCTAGCGCATCCCACAGTTTCTTGGACTGCTTGTTCTCTAAATACTGGTGGAATATGTCTTTGGGGATAGACTGAGTGATCAATGCATAAACTCTTTTCTCTGCATTGTACTTTACTTTCTGTGCGTCTGTCATCCCGCTTAATGTTATTTTAACTCCATCAGCTCCCACCGGTGTACTATAACCTATCTCAATGGCTTCCCACAGATTAGGATCTACTCCATTAAGGTAGATCTCAAAACGTTGTTTCCAGTGGGGAAACTCATCTAAAGTCAAAAGCTTTGGTGGTTTATTGTGATTCCCCACCTCACTCTCAAGCAACAGCAGGTTTCGTATCCTTGAGTCCTTCCCAATAGTAAAGGCTGACATCTGATCTTCCATGACGAATAAACTTATAATCTAATCAAACAAACTTTCACTGATGCGACTGAAGGATGCAAATGAGCTAATCGTGCGTATGAGCTCTGCGATTGGTTCAATCGTGCGAATGAACTAGGTGATTGGTTCAGTCGTGCGAATGAATCTGGTGCGTATGAGCTATGCGAACGAACGGTTCAGTCGGCCGAATGAGGGTGCGACTAGGTCCAATCGTGCGTATGAGCAATGCGAATGAGTCCAGTCGTGCGAATGAGTCACTCGTGCGACTGAAGCTGCTGTTTTGCGAAAATTTCTAGGTTTGACGGGTTTCAGCCGTAAAAATTCGAAATTTCACAAGTTCTAATCGCCTAAGTCCGTAGAACCAAACGTCGATGAGCAGGGAACTTCCAAGATCACTTTTGATGCCAAAGATTGCGTTTTTAGTGTAAAACACGAACTTTTATGCACTCTTGATTGAATCAACACGTAATCAAGAGCCAATAGCTCTGATACCACTTGTTAGGACCTGGTATTTGACTGAAATACCTAGAGATCAGTGTATAACAGATCAAATAGTGCGGAATCCTATTTGATTGGCGATCCAATCAGTGAGAACACACGAAGAATCAATCAAGATTGAAACTAACGTTAGAAATCGATAAGGAATCGATCTATTGTGTTCTATAACTTGGAGAATGATTTGGAAGGTTTCTGGACGGCTAGGGTTCGTCTGGAATCGTACTGATCGAGAGTTTTTTTTTCACGAATTGAGTGTATTTATAGGTTGGCACTATTCAATCGTGCGACTGAACCATTAGTTTGGTTCAGTCGTGCGATTGAACCATGCGGTTGGTTCATTCGTGCGACTGAGTGTTCAGTCGTGCGACTGAGCCAATCTTATGTTACAGTCGTACGACTGATCCAGTCTCCTGGTTCAGTCGTGCGGCTGAGTCAATCGTGTGAAGTTCTTCATGCTTATGGTTCATTCGCATGAGCCATTCGCATGAGAACTTCATTAAGTTAAATTTGAATGTTCTAATTAATTAACATAATATTATATGTAATCATTCAAGTAATCATAAACCCAATCAATTCAGTCATAACTCATTAATGAACTATTAAACATTATAACCAACAGACTATCAATATCAGTTCATTAATCATACCAAACAAGATCTATTACATCACATATCATGATCTAGGGACAAACATGTATCAACAGATTCAATACTTTATTGATTCTACGTGTGTTCTCACTGATTGGATCGCCGATCAAACAGGATTCCGCACTATTTGGTTTGGTTTACACGTTAATCATTCGGTATTCGTTCAAATACAAGTCCTGACACAAAGGCACAACTTTCCTAAAAGGAGTTGTGTTGGCCTATTGAGACCTTTGAGTCTCAAGAAAAGTGATGTAGGTCCAGAAGAGCAGGATGGCTGCTGGAAAGTCACGTAATGCTAAGGTTGTTGGGGTAATGAGCGTTTAATGTGTTGCTAGCAGGAAGACTCATGGGTCTGCTTGTTTGGTTGCCCTTCTTACTCTTATCTCTAGGAGATATCCATCAAGGATGCCATAGAGTTCAGTCATGGTGAGAGTGTTCAAGTTCTCTGTCCTGTTGATGGAGACACAGTAGAATGTCCACTCATTTGGAAGAGCACCCATGAACTTTCTAGTAAGATCTCTAAGTTTAGGAGTGATCTTCACAAACTGAAGAGAAGAGATAAGATCCATGTACCTGAAGTACTGTTGGCTGAGAGTCTCTCCAGCAATATGAGTGAAGTTCTCAAACTGCTGCTTCAACGAGTCCTTCTTTAAGTCATTGGAGCTTGAGTACATCAGAGCAAGTGCATCATGCAATTCTTTGGCAGTCGTGCAATGCTCGAATCCCACCATGATGGAGTTCGGTATTGCAGTCATGAGAATGGTCATGGCATTGTTGTCGATGTCCATCTTATTTCTGTCTTCATCAAAGTAATCTTCTACAGCCTTTTCTATCATGGCACCGTTTCCACCGGGTGATGCCACCTTTAGCTTATATGGGCCACTGTCAATGGAGTTCCACATCTTGTTGTCTTGATATCTGATGAAGCCTTCCATTCTCCTCCTCCAAGACCTGAAATTTTCAGGAGTAATGATGGGAGCCTTTGTCATGGTTCCATCTCTACCTTGGACTTGTTAAGGGCCATTAGAGTGAGTGGGTTGTAAGGAGGAGTGAAAAACAGGTTGATTTGGATGGTTAGATCACACAATCAAGAGCCTGAGATGCTCTGATACCAATTGAAGGATCGATGTTTGTCAATAAACACTTATGTTTTCTCTCCAACTCACCTAGAACAACACTCGGGTTAAGATAGAATTAGTAAGAGTTGATCATAATATAGAAAGTAATAAAGAACACAGGAAGTAATTTTCAAGGTACTTTTATATATTACTTCTCAACTCAATAATACAAGACTCTTACAAGCAGTGGCATCGAATGAGTTACAAAGAGAACCTATATATAATACTACCTACAACCGGATATACTTTGATACCAGCCGGGATCCTCTAGCTAAAGTCTATACTACCGGACTATAGCTTAAGGTATCTTGGATAAAGTCTTATCTGAGATTTGGTAGTCAGGACATGTCCCTGACTTACCTTTTGTCACCAACTAAAGTTGGTAATATGTACTATCCTAAAAAGGTGAACAGTGGAATAAAGTATGGTCAACTGCATTGCTCTTTAGGAAGAAGCCATACAGTATTAGAGGTCTGCAGCGGAGTGTCAGAGACCACACTTGTCTCCACTGGTTTATAGCAGTGTCTTCGAAGTTTAAATGGCTTCGAAAGAGTAAGTACTTCTGAAGCCACTTATACTTCGGAAGAGACTGCTTCTTCCAAGGCTTGGAGACTTCTTTTCAACATACTTCGGAAGTGGTCTTTAGAAGTTGATCTTTCACATTGTCTTCGAAAGAACTCTACACCTTCAGAAGTTCCATGCTAAGCTTCGAAGCCTTTGCATGCAGCACCAAAAATTATCTACGTGACTTAGTTTTGGTTGCATTAGCCTTCTTCTTGATCCAACAATGATTTACTACGATCTATGAACTTGGAACAGGTGTTCTAGGGTCTCTGGACGGCTAGGGTACGATTTCATGCATAGGGATTCGAATTCTTACGTTTTTCCATGAATTAGGTGGTATTATAGGTTAGGGTCATCCATTCGTGCGATTGAGCCATTCACATGGTTCAGTCGTGCGATTGAAGCATGCGGTTGATCCATCCGCACGAGTAAAGATTCAATGGTGGGACTGAGTCAATCTCATGTTACAATCGTGCGACTGATCTAGTCTCCTGATTCAGTCATGCGACTATTCATTAGCATGATCTATTCATGCATATGGTCCATTAGCATGGTTCATTCACATGAGAACTTCACACGATTAAGTTTAAGCACGTTTCTTAATAATTACTAACTAAGAACTATGTAAACAACCACAAACCTATATAGTTAGTTCAATATGCGTTAACACACAACAATCAATGAAATATTAAACATTATAAGCATCACAAACACATTATATTTCATTCATACCTATTCGGTTACATATATGGAAGACATGAAAGACATTTTACATTAAGCTTATAAACAAGGTACGTATGTATGTACGAACTCCCCCTTGGAACTAGTTTACTCTATTGTCTAACATTCTTCATCAGCTCTTCATACTTCTTGTACTTCTCCTCTCTTGAACTCCTACATGTATTTCAAATGCAAAGTAGAGTCTTAACATGTTTTGGAACTGGAGGGCTTGTACAATATCTTACGCATCATAGAACAGTGGCCACTTGTATAAAATGTAGACATCGTCAAAAGACAAGTTAGTTAGCCACATTGGGTCAAATACCCTAATAGCTTCCATATTTCCATTATGTTCAGAACTATGACCGCCTCACCTGTTCTTGTTGGATTCTTTATGCCCAAGACACATAGAACATTGATGTGGTTAGTACGTTATGATCCAAGTCGGGTCATACCCAATAACAAGCTTAGCAAACACCAAATATTATTTAATTGATGATATGATCATGGAATTAAATAAATACACCAATTTAGAAAATGGGTTTTCTAAATAAGTTGCATATGAGATTGAACAACTTATATGGATATTTTGTTCATGGATATTATTTGTAATGTTGTTTAATTTAGTTAAATAACATCAAATAATAAAAGTGTGTATGTGTTATATAATTAAAATGTTAATTATATAACTATTAAAACAACTAGTTTATTATAATTGGGTTTTTGGTTTTGGGGGGAAAACCCCATCAAAAGACAAGTTTCGGCCGCCCCCTTTTGGGGGTTGGTCTTGCTTGTTTTTGACATACCATACTCCATGAACTCACACACACTCTCCATCCTCTTATCTCTCTCACATATGCAAGAACCTCAAGGCAAAACTCTCTCCAATCTAGAAGTAAATCTCGGCTGAAAAGATGTTTTCAGCAGCTTGATTTCGGCTGGAAGAAAGGTTTTCAGCAGCCTTTCAAGGTTCGTTTTGGTGGTGAAATCCTAGCAACAAAAGTGCTTGCTTGGTGCTTGTGGGTATGGATGCTTGAGGACATATTTCCTTGATGTTTTGGCTGTTCAACAACATTATCTTCTTCACCCAAAATCATTTTTCTGCAGCTTTACTAAAGGTAGTATGTATGTTTTGTTTTGGGTTGTTATTTCTTGTTGATAGCTAGTTCATACACATATAAATGATCCTTATGTTCTTGGGTTTGTTGTTGTCATGTTATTAGCCCTAATTTTTCAGATTACAATGATAATTTTAAGTTTATATCCGCTGCGTTTTTCATAGTTTAAAGGTTAAACTAGTTTGACTAAGGTCCAACAAACCCAACATTGGCATCTAGAGCCGGATATGTGGATGACTAGTTTCATTTATCCTTGTAAAATTGGTTTTATGGGGCTTTAACAACCTTATAGGGGCTGTTTTTTGGTGATGTTATAAATCCCCAAGCTTTCAAGGTTATATCTAACATGCTTGTGATTAAACCTTGAAAGAAAAATATCAAGTGGTTGATTATGTTCTTTTTTGTTTCGACATAAGACCCTAAATTCATGGTTTATGTTAGCTGAAACTTTATGGTCATATGGGGGTTTATTTGGTTCTTGTATGTTGGGGGTTTATTTGGTTCTTGTATGTTGTATATGATGATTCATATTGGTGCATAACGTAGCCTTGACCTTGTGTTGATTTGGTTTTATATGGATGTTTGTTTTGGTTGATTTCATTCTTATGGGTTGTAATAATTATTCCTTTGTGCTTATATTTGGATGTAATTTATTTATTCATTCATTTGTGATGTAATAGATAGATTAAGTATGTTTTCCTTTATTAGAAAATTTGTATTAGGATATAAATTTTGTAAAAGAAGATGCACAAGATGGAAGCACAAAAGGAAGACACCAGAGAAGGACTTGAAGCATTTGGATGCAATTTCAAGTGGGGGTCTTTGGAGATCTCATCTTTGTGTTGTGTTCAACCCTTAGGAAAGACCAAATGATAACACTTGTGATCGCAAACAAGTGTTGTCAACATAGTGGCTATGGTTATGCACATGTGGTTGTTTGATATATGCTTGTTTGATTATTCATTTTATGTTGATTGTTTGATATATGGATATGCTTAACAATCAAAATAAATTATCACAACAAGCTGAATTTTTGGGTTCCTAATCATTAAGTGACTAATAATAGGTTATTAAAAGGATTAATGATTTCAAAATAAAAGAGGTTTTATTAAAAGAGAACCATAGGGTACCATGTATTTGAATGCATGCGAATACAAGGTACATAGAGTTTTCATAACTAGAATTAATGGAAACTTAAATCCCTTTGGAAACAAGTTAAACATCATCCTTTTACACGACACTCGAATCACTTGAGAACTACTTGTGGGATAAAGGCCACCTAACCATTTTTAGGGAACTTGTGTGTTTGAGGTGAGCTTAACATATTTGTGGGATAAAGGTCACCTAACCGTTGTATGTGTAAACTCACACGTGTGTGTAAGTAGGATGACTTGAATTGGAAACCATGTGCATAGGGTCACCGAAGCATGGCGTACAATGGTGTTGATGGGATTTTACATGCCGACTAAACATAAGATGTTTAACCCATCCCATAAAGCTAGAAGTTGCAATAGGTTGCAATTGTCAAATGTTGACTACCTTGTTAATTTAAATAATGGGATAAAGGTGACTAACCATCATTTAAATGTAACGTTGGATTCTAGATTTTAATTATTAATTGTCTATGAGATGTGTAAAGCGTATTAATAATAAAATGCAATTTTTCTGAAATACGAAAATGAACTTTGTAATTTTGTAGAAATGTCCGCAAACAATAATGCTACCACCCTGACCGTCCCTACCCTATCACTGAGAACAATCTTAGAAAGGGATCGTCTTAACCATAATAACTTTATGGACTAGTATCAAAAATGAGAATTGTTCTCAAGTAAGAGAAAAGGGCCTATGTCCTTGACGATCCTATTCCTGACCAACCCGACCCTGAGGATGTTGAGGCCTATAACGATTGGCTTCAATACACTGAGGATTCCATGCAGGTTTCCTGCCTCATTTTGGGAACTATGATTCCCAAACTCCAAAAGGACTTGGAACAACTTAGGGCATATGACATAATCACCCAGTTGAAGAGAATGTTCCTTCAACAAGCTAGGGTAGAGCGCTACGAAACGGTTCGAGCGCTTCAAGTGTATCATATGGAAGAAACCCAATCCGTATCATCTTATGTTCTTAAGATGAAATGCCACGTTGATTGCCTCGAGAGGCTTAATTGTCCCATCTCAAAAGAGGTAGCAAAGGAATTGATCCTTAATGGCCTAACCAAAAGGTTTGAGACGTCATAATGAATTACAATATGAACGGATGGGACAAGAGTATTTGTGAGCTTCACGCAATGCTCAAAACAGCCAAGGCAGGGATGGTTAAAAAGGTTCAATCTGTTCTCTCCATCAATGAGGGAGGCAATAAGAAAAGGCTGTTAAGTGCTCTAAGAAAGATTAACATGTTGTCTTTACCTGTCTTTTGATAGTTTGTAATAGTATAAGGACTATTTGTGTAATTTGTTAGTTCCTTTACTTTTTGTTTTCAGTATAAATAGCCTAGATTTGCAGGTAGATAGTAACGAATACACAAGATATTCGAATATGCTTTTCATACTTGTAATTGTCTTAGCTTGATATTAATGAAAACTTGAAGTTTATTGATATCTTGTTTGATTTGATTACTTTGTGTGAATTTCATTGAATTGTGTTATAAATCATCACATATTGATTCATTTGATCCTATCAAATGGTATCAGAGCTGTTGGTAAGCTGTTACTCATTGATTTTCTTTTTAAGTTCATCGAACTTGAAAACCACAAAATCTCACTGAATTTGTGATTGAGATACAATTCAATTGAAAATTTATGAAAGTCAGTTGTGTTTCATCATCAGAAACATGATTTTAATCACAATTAGTAGATCAATTCATCAAATTCAACTCAATTTGTTGAATTTGTTGTTCGAAAAAGGTTTGAAGTTTCGAACTGAAAATCTCAAACTTGAGTGATTGTTGTTGAAATTGAAGAAATTGATATTAAGAAGAATGTTTATCGGCATAAAACTCATCTAATTGAAAAGTTTCATCGAATTCATCAGCATTTGAAGATTCAGAAGATTTGAGTTTGTTACATTCATTTGAAGATGATGAATGTGTCGCATGAGCTGAGATTGACTGAAAATTTGTCTAAGTGTTAGTCGCATTAACACTGTGTAGATGTGTTTAGTCAGTCGTTTGAGTCTGTAAGAGAAAAATCTCAGACGTATCACCTTTATTGAGTTGATAATTGTTAGGCGCTGATAACTGTTTAGGCGTTTGACAACTATTTAGACGCTTGACAACTGTTTAGGCGTTTGACAACTATTCAGGCGTTTGACAACTGTGTAGGCGCTGAAACCTTCCAGACGCATTAATACTTAGACGTTTTGGAAAAATTTTCTAAGGCATTCCCTTAGACAACTCTCAACTTAGATGCATCAACTGGTGAGGCGTTTGAATAATGTTTCAGACGTTTCAACCTTGATACTTAGAATTTTTTTTTAATTCTTTGAAAACTTTTTCATTTTTAACAATTCAAAATATAAGAAAACAACAAAAAATATAAGAATGGTAAAATCAGAAGATTCTGAAAACAGAGTTCCAAAACTTAAAGATAGAGTTGATTTCAAAAATTGGTCTCTTAGACTAAAATAACATTTTAATTCCATTGACACTGATCTCTGGAAATCTATAGAAAAAGGACTATACATTCCTATAATAATGGACCAGATAGACGATTGTATAATACTAAGATTCTCCAGAACCTTATCCAGAGAATGATATTAAAGCCTTTGAAGTTCTTACAAGGCTTGATGCATATCAAACTGGATAGCACTATATACAAAGCATTAAAGATCATTTGTGAGGAGGTAAGAAAATTCAAAATCTAAAGAAACAAAAGCTAAAAAGACAATTAGAATTGTTTCAACATTTGTCTCGAGAGACATAAATCACATGATGATGAAGGAATGATGTGCCCAAGATACTATTAAACTGATGTGGCTAGTGTGATATGATCCAAGTCGGGTCATACCCAATAACAGGCTAAACAAACACCAATAAGTATTTACTCGTTGATAAGATCATACAAATAAATACTGACACCAATTTAGAAATAGGCTTTCTAAAACATTGCTTTAGTAAATGAACAACATTATATGGATAATTTGTTCATGAGAATGTTTTGTTTTATTATTTAAGTTGGTTAAGTAATATCAAACAAAAGTGTGTTATTTTATAAAAAAAAAAAGGGTTTTAATTTTATAAAACTATAATGCAAGAGTGTAATTTTATAAAATTATATGGGAGGGAAAACCCCTTGTGGGACCCCATTTGATTTCGGCCAGCCTTGTGGCTTTGGGAATATATCTTTTGTTCTTGGTTAATGCAAGATTAAAGACAAGAGAACACTCTTCCAATCAAGACACCCATTTCTCTCACACACACAAGCAATAGTTCTCTCAAACTTCTCTCTAAAATCGGGTTTTTGGAGCTAAAACAAGGCTGATTTTCCAGCTTTGATCAAGAGTTCTTTGCTGAAAATCGATTGTGCAAGAGGGCTTTCAAGTCGGTGTCACACAACTAGCAAGTGGGTGTTTGTAGAAGCTTGTGGGTATCATCTCTGAGGACTTCTACATTGAAGTCTTGACCATCTAACATCATCATCTTGTCCTCCACATCCACGGTTCTAAAGGTGTTTTGTTGGTGGTTTCGGGTATAGCTTTCTTGAGGTCATCTTGGTTGAAGATTTAGCCATAAAGTTCATCCTTTGCACCCTCACAAACCCGTTTTCTAGCAGCTTGAAAGGTTCTTCTAAACCTCCTTTGGTTGTCCTCTTGTGCCTGCTTGTAGCATTTCTGTTTGGATCCATGGTTGGGTTTAGCTTACAAATGGTTTGATAATCTATATATTAACAAGATTTTAAACTCTTAATCCGCTGCGTTTTCCTATAAATTAGCTTATATGGACTTTGATATTTTGTTAAATCCTACAATGGCATCAAGAGCCACTTATACTACGATACATACATGTTTTTGACTTTCTAGTTCACGGTTTTGGTGGTGTGTGACACCATATGGCCGAGAGTTAGAAGGGCTGGAAGGTTTCCCCTTTGATTTTAAAGATACTATTTTATATGCATGTTAGGATCTTTAAAATTTAGGTCATGTTTGTTTGTTTGTTTGGACCAAACCATTTGTTCTTGTTTGGTTGGCCAGAATATGGTTGAAAAGGGGCTGCCAAAATCGATAGATATGTGCATATTTGGATGTGTATGGATGTTCTAACCTAGCCAATACCTTGTATTTGGATGAGTTTTGTGTTGTGATGTTGTTTGATTATTCAATTGGGTTGCAATAATATTTATTTGGGTTTGTAATCTATTTATTATTTATGTTGATTTGTAATAATAAGTAGATTAGTTGTATTTCTTTTACTAGTAAAAATGTATTAGCATATATTTTGTAAAAGAAGTTCAAGAAGACTTTGGTTTCTGGTTGGGGCCATTTTAGGCCCAAATGGGCCTCATAGCCCAAGATTGGTTTTAAGCCAATAACCAAACCCAAAGCATGAAGGCCCAAGGAAGCTAGGAGCTGAAGTTGGAGCCCAAAAGAAAGCCCAAATAAAGTAAATCGGTGACAACACAAAATGGACACTTGATGCATTAGGATGCGGGATCAAGTAGGAGCACACCATCTCAATGTCTTGTGTCATGTTTATGCTTTATTATTGACCCTCTTGGCACACATGTTTTGGCCCAAGTGTTGCCAAATCCATTGGCTATGGTTATGAACTTGTGGTTGTGTTTATTATGCATGTATGGTTGATTTATGTTCATCTTATCTTATTATGGAATTGGATAGTTAACAACTCGAAATCTACACTCGCATAAAATTGGTTCCTTAGAAATCAATAAGTAATAAATGGGTTTTGCCAATGAAATTTTTTTTCATAATTTATTGGGCTATTAAAAGGAATTTAAATAAGTTTTCAAATAAACTACCATGTATTTGAATGCATACAAATGCAAGGTATGAAAATGTTTTCCAAACTAGAATTTTGTGAAACATAAATCCCTTTTATATCAAGTCAACACCATCCTATTATACAACACTCGAATCATTTGAGAATTTAATGTGGGATAAAGGTCACCTAACCACATTAAAGGGAACTTATGTTTTGAGGTGGTTTACCATATTTATGGGATAAAGGTCACCTAACCACTAATTAGCAAATCCACATGTTGTCTAAGTAAGACGACTTAATTTGGAAATCATGCATTAGGATCACCGAAGCATGACGTACAAAGGGTGTTGATGGGATAACATGCCTAACAAACATATGTTTAACCGATCCCATACACTAGAAATTGTAATAGGTTACAATTGTCAAATGTGACTACCTTGTTAATTTAAATAAAGGGATAAAGGTCACCTAACCGATATTTAAACGTAACGTTGGATTCTAAAATTTTGACTATTAATTGTCTATGAGACAAAAAGGTATTAATAATTAAAATACTTTGATATTAAAAATACTAAAAATTGAACTTTGTTATATTGTAGATGCCAAACAACAACAACGCAATCCCGACCGTCCATAACCTATCACTAACAATCCTTGAAAAGAACGTCTAAACCATGGGAACTTCATGGATTGGTACCGAAACTTGAGAATCGTTCTCAAACAAGAAAAGAAGTCCTATGTGTTAGACGATCCCATTCCTGATCAACCCGATGAAAATGACGTTGAGGTCTTTGCCGAGTGGGTCAAGTACACCGAAGACTCTGTGCAAGTCTCATGTCTCATGCTAGCGAGTATGATACCCGATTTGCAAAAGGACTTTGAGAACCACAATTCCTATGACATGATCACCCAGTTGAAGGAAATGTTCCAACATAATCAAGGGTGGAGCGCTTCGAAACGGTTCGAGCACTTCATGCATGTCGAATGGACGAGACCCAATCGGTATCATCTTACTTCTTAAGATGAAGAGCCACATTGATCGCCTTGAAAGGCTTAACTGTCGTGTGTCCAACGAGTTGGCAACGGATTTGATCCTCAACTCCCTATCCAAGAAGTTTGACAGCTTCGTTATGAACTATAACATGAATGATGGGACAAGAGCATTGTGAGCTCCACTCAATGCTCAAAAGGCCGAGGCAGGCATGGGTAGAAAGGTTCTACCGTTCCTTACGATCAATGAAGGTGGTAGTAGAAAGAGGCACCTCCCCAACCCTAGGGCAAGTGTTGCCAAAGGAAAGGGGCGCGTCAAAGGGAAGGGTAAGGGTAAAGCAAAAGTGGAACCGCCCAAACCGAAAGGAAAGAAGCAAAAGGTTGCTCAAGATGACCCTGTTTTGAGTGTGGTGAGGTAGGCCATGGAAACGCAATTGTCCGGTTTATCCAAGCGTTGAGATCAAAGAGGGACGTGGGGCAAACCTCAGGTACAATCTTTATGATATATGTTGAGTTAAATGTTATTTCTTCTAACACATGGGTATGGATACCGGATGTGGAACTCATATTTGCAATTTGTTGCAGGGGTTCAAAAGAAGTGAGCATTATGCAAAAGGGGAAATTAGTCTCTTTATGGGCAATGGTGCAAAGGTTCACGTGGAAGCCCAAGGAGACTACATTTTGAAGCTTCCAAGTGGTTTGGAAGTCATTTTAAAGAATGTATTGTATGCTCCTAGCTTGACTAGGAACATTATTTCTGTTTCTCATTTAAGACAATGTGATTATGATTTCAAGTTTGTTGACAATGATATTCATGTTTCTTTAAATCATGTGTTTTATTTTAAGGCCATACCTTGTAATGGTATTTATGAATTGGTTCATAATAACACAACATATGATAGCTCATGTACCAAGCAACCACCAAGAGGCTCAAACTAGATTTGAATGATTCCTATCTTTGGCATTGTCACCTTGGTCACATAAACAAGAATCGTATGCAAATTCAAAGAATGGTCTTTTGAAAACCAATGAAAATGATTCATTTGATGTATGCGAGTCTTGTTTACAAGGTAAAATGACAAAGGCCCCTTTTAGTGGGACTAATGAAAGGGCAAAAGATTTATTAGGGATCATACATTCGGATGTATGTGGACCTTTTAACCAACAACTAGGAATGGTGAAAGATACTTCATTACCTTTACCGATGACTATAGTCGTTATGGGTATGTGTACTTGTTAAGACACAAACATGAATCTTTTGAAATGTTCAAAATCTTCAAGAATGAAGTAGAAAATCAACTCAACAAAACAGTCAAGATTCTTCGTACAGATAGAGGAGGTGAATACCTTAGTAGTGAATTTCAAGAATATCTTAGAAGTTGTGGGATTGTCTCACAACTTACTCCACCTGGAACACCACAACATAATGGTGTGTCTGAGAGGAGGAATCGGACTCTATTGGATGGTTCGATCTATGATGGCTAGAAGTACGCTACTCTATCATTTTGGGGTTTCGCGTTGCTCTCCGCGGCCCGTATTTAAATATGGCCCCAACCAAGAAAGTGGAAGGACACTTTCGAAGTATGGCATGGAAGGTTCCATCATTATCATATTTAAAAGTTTGGGGGTGTGATGCTTATCCTAAGCAATACGCTCAAACAAACTGGAAGCCCAATCCACAAAGTGTGTCTTCATTGGATATCCTAGAGATTGTATTGGATATTATTTCTATGATCTGACAGAGCAAGTGTTTATTGCTCGAAAGGCAAAGTTCTTGGAAACTAAGTTTCTTTCGGAAGAAACTAGTGGAAGAGCAGTGGAACTTGAAGAGGTTCAAGATTCACAAAGCGATACACAATTGGTTGATACTAGCAATCAACATGAGGATGCTGAGAATGATAAGATACACAAAACGTTCACAAATCTTAGTTAGTGTTCCTCCTCCTGAGAGATATGGATTTTTATGGATGGATGCTATGTGGTAGATTCGGATGAACCAACCACATACCATGATGCAATGTCAAACCTGATTTTGACAAATGGCAAGAAGCCATGAACGTTGAGATGCAATCCATGTATAATAACCAAGTTGGGAATTGGTTACGCCACCTCTTAAGTCCAAGATAGTTGGAAGTAAGTGGGTTTTCAAGAAGAAAACCGATATGCATGGAAACTTGGATACTTATAAAGCTAGACTTGTAGCGAAAGGTTTCACTCAAACTCAGGGATTGATTATGATGAACTTTCTCCCCTGTGGCAATGCTAAAGTCTATTAGGATTTATTTGCCATAGCAGCATATTATGACTATGAGATTTGGCAAATGGATGTCAAAACTGCTTTCCTTAATGGATATCTTGAGGAAGATGTCCATATGGAACAGCCTGAAGGTTTTGTCAATCCAAAACATCCTAACAAGGTATGCAAGTTAAAGAAGTCAATCTACGGATTGAAACAAGCGTCAAGAAGTTGGAATCACCGTTTTGATGATGAAGTAAAGAAGTTTGGCTTCATCAAAAACGCTGATGAAGCTTGTGTGTATAGAAAGCTAGTGGGAGCATTATTACTTTCCTTGTATTATATGTCGATGACATTTCTTTTTGGAAACGACATTCCAACCTTGGAAGGTGTAAAAACCTGGCTTGGAAACTGTTTTTCATTAAGGATCTTGGTGAAGCCACCTATATTTTGGAATAAAGATCTATAGGATAGATCAAGGCGTTAATAGGTTTAAACCAAAGTGCATACATTGAAAAGATCTTGAAGAGATTCAAGATGGAGAATTCTAAAAAGGATTAGTACCCATCAGAAGGGACTATATTGAGCTCATCTCAATGCCCTAGTTCAAAGGTTGAACAAGAAAGAATGATGGAGTCCCATATGCATCTGCTATAGGATCCATCATGTATGCAATGATGTGTACTAGGCCGACGTGTCATGTGCTCTAAGCATGACAAGTAGATATCAACAGAATCCTGGTAATAGTCATTGGATGGCTGTTAAGAGTATTTGAAATACCTAGAACACTAAGGATATGTTCTTAATATATGGATCTGGTGAGAGGAGCTCGTTGTAAAGGGTTACACGGATGCGAGTTTCCAACTGATCGAGATGATTCTCGATCACAGTCGGGATATGTCTTCATTATGAATGGAGGAGCCGTCTCTTGGAAGAGCTCAAAGCAAGATGTAGTGGCACTATCTACAACAGAATCAGAATACATCGCCGCTTCATTGGTAGCTCAAGAAGCTGCGTGGCTTAGGAAGTTCATTGCTGATCTAGGGGTCGTTGCTACCATTCAAGACCCCTTAGAGATCTTTTGTGACAACGAAGGTGCGATTGCTCAAATCAAGGAACCTCGTGCTCATCAAAAGACTCGGCACATTGAACGAAGATTCAACTACATAAGGGATGAAGTTGAAAAGGGAAAGATATGTATTCGCAAAGTTCACACCGATCAAAACATTGCGGATCCATTCACGAAGCTCCTAGACAGGTCAAAGCATGAAAGTCATACTTGTGCCCTAGGACTTCGATATTCTAGTGATTGGACTTGATCAAATTTTGTATTTGGATATTGGAACTTATGTTATTTGACTTTATTATATGGTTATAATTTTCCTTTGTTCTTCTATTTTAGCATGTTTAAATCTGTGAATAAGTAAGTTATTCTAAACGTCCGTAGTCGATCATACTTGTGGGAACAAATATGAATATAAGACTATGATGAACTTGGATTGGTTGATATTCATAAGGTATGAATATAGAACAAGAGGTTGCTACCAAGGTTCATTGATATCTATGGGATGTAGATATAGGATTGACCCGCTCTCAATTATTTCTGTGTGGAATCTTTATGATTAGTCATAAGAGATATTGAGTAAAGGCGAATATCATTGTATCCTCAGACCTGAGATACATATTGGGTCTTGATATTCACCAAGTGTTGTATTTTGACTTAGTTTTTTGCTGTTCTGAAAGATTGCCGGTACATAAGGCTGAGTTCAGGTATGATATAAGGTGATTGTGAGAGACGTATGTAGTCAAGATGGAATTTTTTCCTCTTATTCGTTGAGAGTTAGATGTCTAAGGACTGTTAAAGTTAAATCAACAGAGAATGACAATTCTGTGTCTCTGGGACTTAACATGACATCTGTAACAAAAGGATAAATGATTAATTCACCAAAATGTTTTCAAGTAAGGTACTTGAAAAGGATGATGTTATTGAATGGCACTTAGTCATATACATTAGGGGTAGCAAACCGTTGCTAGGCGTTATTTGCTGCTTGCATCAACTTCTATAAATCTTGTGCAAGTGGGAGATTGAAGGAATTGATCTGCCCAAGATACATATTAAACTGATGTGGCTAGTGTGATATGATCCAAGTCGGGTCATACCCAATAACAGGCCGAACAAACACCAATAAGTATTTACTCGTTGATAAGATCATACAAATAAATACTGACAACAATTTTGAAAATAGGCTTTCTAAAACATCGCTTTTGTAAATGAACAACATATATGGATAATTTGTTCATGAGAAATGTTTTGTTTTTATTTAAGTTGGTTAAGTAATATCAAACAAAAGTGTGTTATTTTATAAAATAAAAGGTTTTTAATTTTATAAAACTATAATACAAGAGTGTTAATTTTATAAAATTAATATGGGAGGGAAAACCCCTTGTGGGACCCCATTTGATTTCGGCCAGCCTTATGGCTTTGGGAATATATCTTTTGTTCTTGGTTAATGCAAGATTAAAGACAAGAGAACACTCTTCCAATCAGACACCCATTCTCTCACACACACAAGCAATAGGTTCTCTCAAACTTCTCTTTAAAATCGGGTTTTGGAGCTGAAACAAGGCTGATTTTCCAGCTTTGATTCAAGAGTTCTTGGCTGAAAATCGATTGTGCAAGAGGGCTTTAAAGTCGGTGTCACACAACCTAGCAAGTGGGTGTTTGAAGAAGCTTGTGGGTATCATCTCTTGAGGATTTCTACATTGAAGTCTTGACCATCTAACATCCTCATCTTGTCCTCCACATCCATGGTTCTAAAGGTGTTTTGTTGGTGGTTTCGGGTATAGCTTTCTTGAGGTCATCTTGGTTGAAGATTCAGCCATAAAGTTCATCCTTTGCACCCTCACAAACCCATTTTCTAGCAGCTTGAAAGGTTGTCTTCTAAACCTCCTTTGGTTGTCCTCTTGTATGCATTTCGTATTTGGATCCATGGTTTGGGTTTAGCTTAACAAATGGGTTTGATAATCTATATATTACAAGATTTTAAATCTTAATCCGCTGCGTTTTCCTATAAATTAGCTTATATGGACTTTGATAATCTTGTTAAATCCCTACAGATGAACAGATTTGTTCAACTCATAACTGAGATGTCAACAGCTGGTATCAAACCTGATCTTGAAGATTTAAATCTCAAACTACTCAATGATTTACCATCATCATGGAAACAAACTGTAACTCTACTAAAGCATACTGAGAAGTTTCTAATGGATCTAGATCTTCTTATTGCAAAAATAGAATCAGTGGAGATTGATGAAAGCTTAAGGAACAATGATAGAGCAGCATCAATGTCTTAATCAGTTTGTTGCTTCTCCTGCAACCACTATAGAGAATGCATTCATGGCAAAGAGTGAGAAAGTCCTGAAGAAGAAGGAGATTTGTTTGTTGGAGCAGGATTTTTCACTGACTCATCATTTACCAGTGCACCTGCATATACAACAGTCTCATTCTCAATCTCCTCCTAAACCACAGTCACAATCATCAAATATTTAGACAGAGACTTCTTCATCATCTAACTTTGCTAAATCTAGCAAAGTTAAAGATGTGATTAACATCCTATTAGAGGATGAAGAGTCCAAAACTGCATTCACTGCATTTATGGCCAGCTTTCAAGCATATCAAGGTAGCCATTTAACTCAACTACATTTTGTTTTGCAGGATCTATTTGAGATGGATCCTGAAGATGTTGAAGAGATGGACCTAACTGGCAACGCAGTGGTGATGATTGCCTACAGGACTCAAAAACATTCTTATGTCAACAAGAAATACACGCCTAGTGCAAACAAGACTGTTGGATTTGACAAGTCAAAAGCTAGATGTTTTAACTGCAACAGTTATGGACACTTCTCAAGAGAATGCAAAGCTACAAGGAATAATGGAGGAAGTGCTCAATCAAGCTCAAATAATCAAAGGTTTCAACAAGCTCAGAAGACTTTTCAAAAGCCTTATCAAAGTCTTCCTATGCCAGAACTTAAAGATGAAACCAAATCATCTGATGAAACAAAGAAAGCACTAGTAGTCAGCATAAAAGATGGATATGATTGGAGTGCATATGCAGATCAACTTTTAAATGAATCAACATCAAGTTTATCTCCTATTGCAGAAATTCAAGAAGAAGATTGGTCAGAAAACAATGACCCAAAAGTGGAAAGTGATGAAGAGGAAGATGACTATGATTGGAGTGACAAGTCTGATCCTAAAGAGGATACAGAGGAAGTAGCTCTAATGGTTGAGTCTGATCAACCAAAGGTTTAACTCTTCTACTTCAACACCTGAAACCACAGTTCCAAAATTTCCTGAAATACCATGAGAAGTAAGAGAAAAGCTTTGCACCAAATCATGCTATGAACATGTTGAACACTACAGAAACTATTCATTCAAAATCTGTGAAAAGCTAAAACAAGAGGAATCTATGCATAACCAACTTAAATCTGATCATAAAACTACAGATCAAAAGATTATCTCTCTTCAAACTTCATGGAACAAAACAATCAAAGAATTAGAAATTGTTACAAAAAAACTAGAAGAGATGACCAAGAATCTTGAACAAGAGAAAATAGCACATGCTGCTACTCAAGTTGATCTGGCAAAAGTAAAGAGTTCAAAAATGATAGTAGAAAAACTAATCAGTGAAAGGAAAGATAAACAAAAAGCAGGGTTAGGTTTCACTCATGAACCTATGCCTGAATCTATCACAAACACACTACGAGAGAATTTCAATACTCATGATCATTCACCTGAAAATAAAGCAAAGCTTAAAGCCTTCCAGATCAAAAACAAGAATGCAGAAGAAGAAGAAAAAGAAAATGTTCAAGTGTTTGTTGAAAAAGATCAAGAAAAAAACAAAAATGGTCATCCAATCAAGATAAAATCATATGAACCAAAACAACCAAAACAAAATATCTCTTCTCATCAAATTCATAATGTAATAGAAGAAGTGAGAATTCAAAACAAGGATAAACAACATATAGGAACATTAGAAGATTCAAACACCATCAATATGAAACAATTTCAATCAGAAAAGGAATCTTCTTCTCATGATGTTCAATCTGAAAATAAACCAAGTTCTTCTAAATCAAAAAATCAAAGAAGAAGAAAGAAATCTGCAAAAGCAATATCTGAACAAAACAAAAGTTCAGAAAATTTGATTAAAGAAACAAATCAAACATCACAACTAAAACCAATTAAAGTTGTGTCAGCAGGTATGTTAAATATTAATTCTCTTCCAAATAATAAAGCAAATATTATGAACAAATCAAACTCTGATCTGAAATCTAGTTCAGATTCAAAGACTTCCGCTGTAGCAAAATGATTTGTTTCTAATAATTCAAGAAGGAAGTTCATGTTAAACAAATGAACAATAATCTGACACAAAATCAAACTATGAAAAATGAAAGACAACGGTTTAACTATTTGACACCAAAATCAAACATTATGTCCTTATCAAAAGTTAACAAAAAGTTTTTTCTAACTCCACAAAAGTACTGTGAAATTTGTGATATGAATAATCACAATACTGCTGAGTGCTACTTTAACAAGTATTGTCACATATGTGACATGAGAAATCATTCGACAGCATATTGTTATTATAAAAAATATTGTACTTATTGTGATGAAAAGAATCACAACACTGCAAATTGTTACTTTAGAAATAGATCTCCCGCTATAAACTTTGCAAAACCAAACATGAGCAAAGTATTTGCTAATCCACAGTACTTGAGAAATCAAACTAATGGATTTCAAAGAGACATTAATCAACCTAATGTAGGTTTATGATCTTTTCCTAAGAACAATAATGTGAGCTCAAAACATAACATGCAAGAACACTTCATACCAAGACCTGTAAGGATGAATAATAAAATTGTTAGTCATCAATACATTTCAAAAGATGATCCATCAAATGGTATGAATGTTCACAAAAATAAATCAAACAATTTACAAAATAAAATTGGTAAATTCATCAAAAATAAACCTAATTTGAATAATCTCCATTATAAAAAATTTACAATTGTTGATAAATTTGGAAAGCCCAAGACCATTTCGGCTTGGGTAGATACTTCAACTTAACTTTCTTGTAGTGCAGGTACGCCCAAAAAGACCAATCAATACATGGTATGTGGATAGTGGGTGTAGTCGGCACATGACAGACAATACTGCCTTGTTACAAGACTTTAAGTCAAAAGATGGAACTCATGTCGCCTTTGGTGGTGATGCTGGAGGAAAAATAACCGGAGAAGGAACAGTATCCAATGAGATAATAAGCTTTGATAAAGTCAACTTTTGTTCACAGTTGAACTTTAATCTTTTAAGCGTATCTCAAATATGTGACAAATCTTATTCTGTTCTACTTGATGATTCATTCTGTTATGTTTTGAAGCCAGGTTTCGAGATAAGCAAAGATTGGGTGATTGTTATAGCTGAGAGAGACAGAGATGTATACAAATTGGATATGTCTCAAGTTGATCCTTCAATTGAAACAACATGTCTAATTGCAAAGGCATCAAATGATGAAAGCCAGCTTTGGCATAGACGTCTCGCTCATTCAAACTTCAAGAACATGAACAAGCTTGTAGCAGGAAATCATGTCATTGGACTTCCATCTAAGAAGTTTGCAACAAATGATCACTGCTCAGCATGTTTGAAGGGAAAGCAACACAGAGCATCTTATAAGTCCAAGCCTATAAACTCAACATCCAAACCTCTCCAGATGTTACATATGGACCTTTTTGGACCAACAAACGTCAAGAGTATTGGACGAAAATCATATTGTTTAGTTATCATTCATGACTTCACAAGATTTTCATGGGTTTTCTTTCTTTATGCCAAATCTGAAACAGCTGAATTACTAAAATAATTTATCATTAAAGTTGAAAATCAATTAGACAACAAAGTGAAAATAATAAGAAGTGATAATGGAATGGAATTCAAAAATTCTAACATTAAAATGTTTTGTGAACAAAAAGGGATAGCTCATCAGTTCAGTGCTCCCAGAACTCCTCAACAAAATGGAGTTGCTAAAAGGAAGAATAGAACACTAATTGAAGCTGCTCGTTCTATGTTAGTTGATGCAAAAATCCCTATCACTTTTTGGGATGAAGCAATATCAACTGCGTGTTTCGTTCAGAATCGAATCTGTTAGGATCAGTGATCTATGTTTGATTGATTGAAGAGTATTGCAGCGGAATTCAAACAATGAATTAGTCGATTCACAAGAACAAAACGATATTCAATAAGAACAAAGACGGTTATAGAGAGAGAGAATATCTGCAAATATATTTCATTCAATATTCGCTTTCGTAGTAACAGAATGTCACAATTACAATTAGGTCGACACCTCTTATATAAGAGATGTGACGTCTGCTGATGTCACTTGATAGTGACATCTAACAGATTTATTACAACTGAAACATAACTACTGAAGATGTCAAAACAGTTGACATCTTCTTACAAAAAGTTCTAAGTGTTATCAGTTGTTATAACTACTGAAAGATATAAAACTACTGAAACTACAACGACTGAAGAACAAGCTCTTTAGTCGTTTTACAAAACTACTGAAACTAGAAATATAAAACTACTGATATCACAACTACTGAAGAAGTACTCTTTAGCAGTTGTGACAAACTACTGACGCTTCAGTACTTGATCTTCAGACTTTGACCTTCAGATGTTTCATCAGCTGATGACTTCAGTAGATATCATCAGCTGATGTCTTCAGTCTTTGTCTTTAGACTTTGTACATCAGTTGTTGATCTTCAGCACTTATAAACACTTCAGCTGTTGTACTTCAGTACTTTGGTCTTTCAGCTTCAGCACTTGTGTTCTTCAGCTGTTCAGCTTCAGTACTTTTGTTCTTCAGCTGTTCAGCTTCAGTACTTGTGTTCTTCAGCTGTTGTACTTCAGCACTTTAGTTCTTCAGCTGTTGAAGTCTTCAGCACTTGATCTTCAGCTGTTGAAGTCTTCAGCACTTGTCAAACTGCTAATGAAGCTTTCAACAGTTGTTGTGATACCATTTGGGACTTAGAGGTTTTCTGATCTTGGCTCATTGGTTCTTTTGGTCCAACAAACTCCCCCTGAACCAATGCAGCCAAAACCTCTAAATATTATTATCCCACTTATTGTTGGCAAAATGTTGGTCTTTTTCCTTCTTGACCAGTAGAGAAGATGACCCAGGTAAGCTCCGGCCTAGGAAGAAATCTCAGATATTTGTTTGGCAAGGTATGAATGGGAACTCTGTTTTGGGGAACTGGACACAGAGTTGTTATCCCATTCATGAGATTTACTTCCCCATAATGAGTCTGTATGACTCTCGAACATAGGCCTCAAGGAGAACAACTTGTTCCTCCTTGGAGAGTTCTTCTACTCCTCCTTCGAAGAAGAACTCTGGACCATAGTACTCAGATAAGTACTTCATGGTCGTGCCATTTTTAAGCTCCACTGTAGTTACCTCCCTATAGACAAATTCATCAGGATGGGTGCCTTCAAGGAGTAACTAGAGCTCATTCTTCTTGGATGTCTTCAAGCTTTTTATATAACAACCCCTCTTTGATCATCTTGTTTTCCAATAAGCTTGAGGGGTCATCTTTGCTTGATGAGCTTTCTTGAATTCATCAATGATTTCCCAAGGTGTAACTACAATGGCCAACATGATGGTAGAATCTATTGTTTTTCTAACCTGGCCATTGTATCTGTGTGGAATAGTTCTTTTATGTATTCTAGAACTCACCCTGGGGTCTGGCCATACTCTCACTCTCTCCTTCTGATACTGAAAAGTGTGCCTGAGAGTGTACAGCCTCTGAGCATGCCCTTTCATGGCTTGAATAGATGATGACTGAGGAAACTCCTTGTCACCATCTTCAGTAGTTGCTCATCGTGCTGTTTCTGCTGTTCTTCATCTTCTATCTTGACTCTGACCATTTCCCTTTGAGAGTCAGGTGTGATCATGGGTTGACTTCTGGGTTTTGGTAGCTTTAGAACAGCAAGAGTGGCAGACTATCATCTTCATTCTCCTCTTCTTCTTCTTCTTCTTCTTCCATCCTCAGCACCCTTCTCCTCCTTCTAGGTGCATCACTGGATGATGGTTGGGTTGGTAAAGGAATTGCTTTTGAAGAAAGAGGATGTTTGGTGTTTGGCTTAGAGATTGGTTTGGAGATTTGAGGGGTAGGCAGTGTTTGAGTGGGTGGAAGGGAAGGTTGATCCAGCATCTTTGTAGTAAGTTTCGCCTTTGTAAGTTTAGCCATTTCCACCTTTTACCAGCCCCAGCCTCATCAAGGGCTTCAAACAATAATCCTTGTGGAATTGCTCAGACAGACAGATTCTGGTGGCTATAGCCAGAATACTGTCCCTGGTCCACGCGCGAATCTCCATTAACGATCTTCCTAAGTATTTTGCAATGAAGCGGTATCATTATCTCCAATCTCTCTTTTTCAAGAGCATCATACCCAGCCCATCGGGTTTGAATATCTTGCACTTCCAACCTTCTGATCTCACTATCCAATGTGGCTGTATCAAACCCTTGCCTGAAGAGTTGTTTATTTTTATCCATGGATCGGCTGTGTGTAGTGTCAGCTTCTTTTACCAGCTCTTCCAAGGATTTGTCTTCAGTAAGTTGATCAGCACTTTTCTTGCGCTTGTAAGTGAGCAGTGGTTGCTTTTCTTTCTCCTCCTCTTGGGCTTGCTTCTCTTCCTTCTTTTCCTCTGTTCTTTTCCTCTTCTTTTTTTTCACTGCAGTACCCTCTCCCCTTTTTGGATGCATTGGAGGAAGGGGTTTGTACCGCAGAAAGTGTCTTTTGCACAGCAGCATCAATCAAGGGTTGTAAAGTTGAGGAAAGCCTCTCATCAATGGCTTTAGTCACAATATCAGTGATTATGGGTGTGATGAGAGGGAGGGATTTTGAAGTACAACACCTATTTGCTCAGGAGGGTTCTGCTCCTGAGAAATAGGGCCTGAAGCAGAGGCAGGTGGTTGAGTTTGGAGTGGCTCAGTGTTTGGGGAACCTTCAACTGAAGGTGCCATCTGTGGGTTGGTGGAGGAAAATGGTCTTTCTCCTTGTGAAAGTTGGTCAAGTAGGTTTTGAAGCCTACTGACTTTCTCTTCAAGGATTGTGTTCTGGGCAAGAACATCGTAGAAAACCCAGGTCATCATCAGCCGAAGCTGAATCATCCGACCTCCTGCTTGGAGCAGGATTGACATGCACTGGGTGTAGACCAGTTGTTGCATGTGCCCCTTTTGCTTGGTACTGGGGACTTCCAGCCTCAGGACAATGTCCATCATCAGCTGTTGCCTCTAGTGAGGTCTTAGCAATGTTACCAGCCTCATTCTGATCATGTGCTGATTCAGAAGAGGTGGCAGCCTCACTAGATATTCTAAGCTCCTTATCTACACCAGGAGATAGAAGTGGTAAACCCCTGTGCTGTGGGTTCTCAATTGCACTGTGTTCCTCCCCCTCAATTGTAGAGGTGTTCCCAGTAGTAAGTGGTTTCTGGGGAGGGGGTGAGGAGTGCAGTTGAGTCAGCACTTGTGCAACTATTAAAGTTGGCTGTGAGGGGCGGTTGGATGGGGTGAAGGGATAGAAGCAGTGTGCACCTGGGGAGGTTGGTGCTTTTCAATGGCAATCTCCTCAAGTGTGGAAGATCCCAGATATGTAGGTACCCCTTGTGTGGTTGCTGCAGGCTCCTGTTGAGAGGAACCCTGAGCGGCTATGGCTGGAAGAGTCATTGTATCCACTAGGGGTTTGGACTAGTGGATATATCCTGCGTTTGTGTTGCAGGGGCATCCTCAGGGGACTCAATTCCCTGAGTAGCCATTTTGGGTTTCTTTTTGGTGGGTTTGGTGGGGACTTTTGATTTGGAGGTGGTGCTGTGGGTTCCAGCTGCGTGGGTTTGCGCAGCTTGGCAGCCAATTTGAGTGTCTGGTCAGAGTTGTGCCGGGAGTATACTTCCGGCAGAACAGCCGTAGCAGGGACTCCCAAGCCAACAAGTCCCTCAGCAATAAGTTGGTTTGTAATGATGGCCATTATGAACCGTGGATATAGTATCCAACGGTTAACAGTTAGTTTTTGAGCCATATCCTTGAGCTCCGAAAATATTATTTCTGAAAAGTTTAACGGTTGTTGCTCAAGAATAGAATACTTTACCTCCTGCCACTTTGTCGAATTTGATCCAAGACGAAGTCTTAGGAGCCAAACATACATTCACCATGTGAAAAATAGGCGTTCAGCGTCATGGAAGTGTTTCTTCATGATAGTGGAGGCACTGAGATTGCCTTGATATCCATGTTGGGCAAAGGATAGATCTGTGCTGCCCTTGGGATTTCCAGCAGGAGAAATAGCATCATCCAGAGAAAGAATTTGGCGGATTATTGCAGGAGTGATGACCACTTCTTTGTTGTTAACGACCGACTGGAGAAATGGTGTGTTGTTCTCCCCAGTGGTAATAGTAACGTTCATCCAGAATTGTTGGAGGGATTCGGCATGTAGTATGGGATTCAGAAGAAATGCCGTTTTGTATTAGAACTGAACCATAAGATCGATAGCAGTATCGAACTTAGCCCAGACAGGCGATTTAGTAAGGTAGGCAACACAGTTGTGTCGCGGTTTAATTTGCATGGACGCCATTGAGAAGAGAGAAGTTTTGGAGAGGAACGTTAGGTTTGAAGAAGATGAAGCATTGAAGGATTAGGTCAGGGATATTTATAGGGTACAGGTAAGAAAACGACTGAAGGATGTGGTGTTAGTCATCAGTGGTTTTAAACGACTGTTGACATGTATTATCCTTTCAGACGTTGAAACAGCTGAAGTTGTGGTGTTAGGCATCAGAAGTTAGAAAACTACTGAAGACCATGGTTTTGACTTCAGATGATGAAACAGCTGAGGACTTGGTGTTTGTCATCAGTAGTTGTGAAACTACTAAAGACAGTGGTTTTGTCATCAGTTGTTGTAAACAGCTGAAGACTTGGTGTTAGTCATCAGTAGTTATAAAACTACTGAAGACATGGTTTTGCTTTAGTTGTTTAGAATGAAACAGCAGTTGTAGAAACAACTGAAGAGAAAGTTCTCTTCAGTAGTTTTCGTCAATCATAGCCTGTCAGCTGTTTCATACTGTCCTCAACACTTACTCATCAGACGTTGCATCTGCTTTTCAGGTGTTTCATAGGACGTCGGTACTTATCTGTTTGTACTGATTTCAGTAGTGTAACTACATCAGTAGTTGTAACTACATCAGTAGTTGTAACTACATCAGTAGTTGTAACTACATCAGTAGTTGTAACTACATCAGTAGTTTAGAACAGATAAAGTACTTCAGTACTTGTGAGGCATTTAGCCGTCAGTAGTTATAAAAACTATGAAGGTGAAAGGACTCATAGTACTTATATGTGACATGGTTACCAATGATCACCAGTACTTTACTAAAATCATCAGTAGTTGTCACTTATTCTAGCTGCAGCAGACCAAGCCTTAACACAAGGTTTTGGAAAGTAGAACTATCCAAAGGCTTAGTAAAAATATCTGCAAGCTCATCAGCACTAGGCACAAACTTAGGATCAATCAGACCTTTTTCAAAACAATCCCAATTAAAGTGATGTCTGATCTCTATATGTTTGGTCCTAGAGTGCTGGACTGGATTTTTGACAATACACAGAGCTGAAGCACTATCCATTAATAATGGAGTCTTAGTCTCTGTAATGCCATAATCCGAAAGTTGGTTTTGAAGCCAGAGTACCTGAGAAGTGCAACTTGCAGCAACAATGTACTCGGCTTCAGCAGTTGATGTAGCAACAGATGTTTGTTTCTTACTCTGCCAATAAATCAAACCGTTGCCTAGGAATTGACAACCACCAGAAGTTGACTTTCTAGTTAACTTGCACCCTGCATAGTCACTATCTGAAAAAGCAACTAATTTGAAAGAGTGTCCAGTGGAATACCATAAACCTAGAGATTGTGTACCTTGCAAATATCTAAAGATTCTCTTGACTGCAATCAAATGACTCTTTAGGAGCAGCCTGAAATCTAGCACAAACACATGTAGCAAACATAATATCTGGTCTAGAAGCTGTTAGATACATCAAGGACCCAATCATACATCTGTAAAGGTTTTCATCACAGCTTTACCTTTCTGATCAGCATCCAGTTGTGTGGTGTTGCACATGGGAGTAGAACAGGGCTTACAGTTTTGTAAATCAAACTTATTCAAACGATCTTTTGTATATTTTGACTGATGAATAAAGGTTCCATCAGCCTTTTGTTTGATTTGCAAGCCTAGAAAGAACTATAATTCTCCCATTGCACTCATTTCAAACCTCTTTTCATTAATGTTGTAAAATCATCACACAACTGGGGATCAGAGGATGCAAAAATAATATCATCAACATAAATCTGAACAAGTAGCTTATGCTGATCCACCTTCTTAATAAACAAAGTTTTATCAATGGAGCCTCTAGTGAAATTATTCTTAAGAAGAAAAGTAGAGAGTGTCTCATACCAGGCTCTAGGAGCTTGTTTCAACCCATAAAGAGCCTTATCAAGTTTACACCCATTCAGGATGTTTATTATCCTCAAAGCCTGGGTTTGACACACATAAACTTCTTCCTTTATTTTACCATATAAAAATGCACTTTTAACATCCATTTGAAAAATTTTAAGATTATGGAATGCAGCATAGGCTAAGAACAATCTGATTGCCTCTAGTCTGGCTACAGGGGCAAAGGTTTCATCATAATCAATACCTTCTTCTTGTGAAACCCCTGTACAACCAGTCTAGCCTTGTTCTTAACAATAATCCCATTTTCATCAGTTTTGTTCCTAAACACCCATTTAGTGCCTATTGCACACTTACCTCGGGAAGAGGAACCAGTTCCCACACTTGTTGTTTCTTGAACTGAAGTAGCTCAAGCTACATAGCTTCAACCCATCCATTGTCTCTCAAAGCAACATGGTAGTTCTTTGGCTCTAGCTGACTGATGAAGAGAGCATAGAAGCAGAAGTTAGACAATTGACTTCTGGTTGAAACACCAGCATTGATATCACCAATAATCTGAGACATGGGGTGATTCTTCAGTTCTTGATAAACAATGAGATCTGTGCAAGTGTTTGTAGAACCTTCAGCAGCAGCAGATGTTGATGTAGACTCTTGAAACCAAGAATTTGATGGTAACTCAAAAGATGCAGAGGAACAAAGATCTCATCAGCATTTGTTGTGGATGGAACTGCTGAAGCTACAGGAACATCAGTTTAGCAGACACAGGCAGTTGGTCACTAAACTTGAATAGGTGAGTATTGATATTATCATCATCATCATCAATACCACCAGGTGGAAGACATGCTGCAGAAGATGATTGAGCCACAGGATCTGCACAGCTGGAGGTTGATAAGGAACATATTGCAGTATGTCCAAATCAAACAACTCCACAGGTTTTTGTGGAATCTTGTCCAAAGGAGATTCATTAAACTTCACATGTAGAGTCTCTTCAACTATCTTTGTTCTGCAGTTGAAGACTCTGTATGCCTTGCAAGTAGATGAATAACCAACAAAATACCCAGCATCCACCTTAGGATCAAATTATGGAGTTGATCCTTTGTGTTGAGAATAAAACAGGGACACCAAATGCTTTGAAAAATGAAATCAGAGGAGCCAAATGATGGAGAACTTCATATGGAGTCTTCATCAACCTCTGATTTACTAAACTCTATTCTGCACATAGCAAGCTGTGTTGATAGCTTCAGCCCAAAAGGTCAGTGGCAAACCAGAGTCAGCCAGCATAGACCTTGCAGCTTCAATGAGGGTCCTGTTCTTTCTCTCCACTACTCCATTTTGTTCTGGAGTCCTGGGGATGCTAAACTGCTTTTTGATTCCCTTTGAGAGATAGAATCATCAAGTGTATGATTCCTGAATTCAGTTCTATTCACACTCCTGATACACTTGACTGGAAGGGAATACTGCTTCTCAATATACAACACAAAGTTAATAACTTCTGAGCAACCTCATACTTTGAATGTAGAAAGAAAGTCCATACAAATCTGGAGTAATCATCCACAGTTACCAGACAGTATTTCTTCTTTGCCATGCTCATCACTCTCACAGGACCAATAGATCCATATGCAGTAATTGCAAGCAGGCAGTGGACTTAGGTTCTTCAATAGGAGGAATGAGACTTTGTGTTGTTTTCCTTTTAAACAAGCAGTGCAGGTTTCATCACAGTGGAACTCCTTTATTGGTAAGCCTCTGGCTAAACTATTGTGGATAAGCTGATTCATGTTTTTGAAATTAACATGACCCAGCTTCTGTGCCACAGTTTAGATTCTTGAGAAGAGGCTTTGGAAAATAGGCAAGGATTGCCTTGAGATCTATTTTCTTGGAAAGATCTAAGGCATACACTCTTCCTGTCCTGTTGGCTCTCAGGAGAGTGTGATCATCCAACACCTTGTCAATCAAGTGCAAAACTTTGGATGACAGAATCCTACAGTTCTGACTGGTGAAAAGAGCAACATGGCCTTTATCACACATTTGACTGACACTCAAGAGATTGTACTTGAGATTTTCCACATGATTAACATCATCAATTTGATTTCTCCATTGGAGACAAAGCCTTTACCAATGATGTAACCCCTAGCATCATTGCCAAAAGAAACAAATCCCTTCTTTCCTTGAGAGTAGTCATGAAGAAGAGCTGTTCCCAGTCATGTGCATAGATCCCCCACTGTCTACATACCAGATGCTACTTTGGCATGTTGGAGAACCCTGCAAAATAAACAATCAGTTAGTTTTAGAGACCCAAACCTTTTTGGTTTTAGGCCTGGTCTCATCTAGATGGTAAACTAACAGGTTTATTTGAAACAACAGCCTGAGAGGAAGAAGATGGTGAAGAAGAGGAATCCTTTGCTTGGATCTCCTTTTCGTGGTTTCAACATAGGAGCATCTAGTTGGTTAACTCTACCCAACAGATGTTGAACCATCATAACCAGCTGTGTCTGATTTTGTGATAAAGCTTTCAGCTCATCAGACACATTGCCAGTGGAGTTTGATAAGTCCTATGTTGCACCTTCTTCTTCTGAGCACTCTCAGCTGTCACATGTTTAACCCCTTCCTTTTTGGATTTCTTTGAGGACTTAAGGGTTACAGGATTTGATGTTGCTGATACAAATGTGGTCTCAAACTATTTTTCATTTTTACCATTTTCTCTTTAATTTCTTCTTTTTGTTTGAGTTTGGAACCTCTTTTGTACCAGCAATCATCTGTAAGATGATTGAACAAACCACATACTTCACATGGTTTCTTCTTCATCTTAGGTTGATCATCAACTAAAGAGGGTGAAGCAACTAAGACTTGCTCTTCAATGCTTTGGAAGCATTGTTTGCTTTCTTGACTGCCTCTTTAGTAGTCTTCAAACTCTTTCTACTACTGACATTTTTCTTCTCTTCAGTACTAACAGTAGTTGGAGTTTGAACTTCAGGTGTTAAATCCTGCTCTCTAGTCCTTTCAGGACTTTTAGAATTAACTCCTGAGTTGATCAACTCATTGATCATGTGAGTGTTAGCATTTGAACCATCAACATCAGCTGATAGGTTCAGAGAGGGCTTGATGCTGACTGCTACTTCTGTTGTGCTGTATCAGAAGTAGATCACATGATGGTGATGGATTGGTTATCACTCTCACCATCAGATTTACCTCTGCTCTTGGAGTAAAATCTATAGGTGGAGCAGTGTGATTGTAACCAATGCCAAACTTCACATTGGAAGCAGATTGCTTACTAAGAAGCATTTCAAAACCTTTGCATGATTGTACCCATCTATCACACTCTACCTGGGTAACTGCAAGGGTTTCTTTGAGATCTTTATACTTCTCTAGAAGTATCTCTTCCCTAGCCTTATCATCAGTTATTTGGCATTTCAGTTTGTAAATCTCATCATTTTTATCATTAAGCACAGACTCAAATTCAGCTTTGTTTTTGGAAATTATTTGTTCTAGCTCAATGTTCTTGTTGATTAAAGCTACATTTGCTTCTCTAATAGATGCAAATGCTGCTATGCATGTGTCAGAACATAATTTGGCTTTTGCCTCAGAGGATACCTGTGATACCTTTGGTGTAGAGGCATTAGAGGATGAAGTTATCAGCAGAATCCAAAGCCATAAGAGCTAGATTTCCAAATGGACTGTCACCACCATGTTGACCAGCACCTGAGAACAGTTCATGACGACCAGACATGTCATCTGGTAAACTGCTCCAGTCAACAACTCCTGGGGTGAAGAAGCTGTGTTGTTGAGGTTGAGTTTGTTGATGAGATTGGGAAGGTTGTGGTTCAGGCAATGCTTGTGGTTTTGTTGTGCAATTGGAGCTTGAACAGAATTTGGTTGAGGCACATAATAGCAGGGATAAGGATATGACATTTGACCCTGGGGAACAAAGTATGCAGGAGATCTAGGATGTGAATATGACCAGAACCAGCAGGATGTTGCCTTCTGTTTTGTGGACTAGTACTAGGAAAAGTCACAAAGGGTGCAGAAGAGTTAGATCCAGTTGATCTACACTCTCTTGCAAAGTGTCCTAGCCTTTGGCATTTGTGACACCTCAACTTACTCTTGTCAAAACCAACTTTGTTTTGCCAGAGAGTCCAGGAATTTCCTGCCAGTTCTCTTGTAGAACTTCTGAGATCTGATATTAATCAGTGCCATTTGGCTCAGAATATCCATCTCTTCTAGATCATCATCAGCTATTCCTTTCAGATCATCCATGATGAAGCATAAATGTCACTATTACTGCCAGAATGACTCTCAATACCAACAAATGCATGATCAGAACTATTTGAAGAGAAATCTATATGCTCATCATAATTGCTTTCAAATGAGCATATTCTGACTCATGACCAACCAAGGCAGTATTGCCTGGTACAAAGTCATCAGTGAGCTTTCCTGATGAGGACAGTTTCCTCTTCTGCTCTATCTCTCTTTCAAATGTAAGCAGTTTCCCATGAAGTTGGGTGAGAGATAGGCCTTCTAGATTTGCACTGGAGCGTAGGACAATAGTGTATGTGTCCCATCTCTCAGGCAGTGATCTGAGGAATCTGTTGTTCATCTGGCTATTGGTGTATTCCTGTTTCACCATTTCAGCTCAGATATCAAGCAGGAAAAACGCTCAAACTGTTGAGTCAGTGTCTCACCCTTTCTATGAGAGAATGTCTCATATTGTTGGGCAAGGATTTCTCTATTGTTTGCTAAGACCTCATCTGTGCCACCGAATTGTTCCTTCAGGGCATTCCAGAGATCATGAGCAGTTTCATGATGCATAAGCCTAAATAAATTTCATTAGGCAGTGCCATGGCCAGAATTCCATGGGCTTTAGCATCAATCTCAAATAGTTTCCGATCTTTATCAGAATATTGTTCCTTCTTCTTCGGAACCATTTGATTGGTTTCCGGATTGTTCACCATAGGCTTATGTGGTCCATGTACCACAGATGTCCAACAACCTGAATGTTAACAGACAGGTGATGAAGCATTCTTCGTTGCCATATGTTATACTCGGTCCTAACCAGCATCGGAGGCTTGGTTGAGGAACCGGTATTGTGAGGATCATTAGAAGGAGTCGTCAATTCGGATTCAATCAAATTCAGTAAACTAAAACAGATTTAGAACAAACCGCAACAACCAATTGAACCAGAAGATCTCAAAATAAATGAACGAAAGCGGCAGCAATTCAATTATCTATAACCAGTTCTTGCAAATACGCTAATTCAATCAAACACAGATATCAATTAGCAGTTTCAATGATCAATTGTTAGATCGATCAATGATTAACCTTGCTCTGATACCACTTGTTAGGATTAGTGATCTATGTTTGATTGATTGAAGAGTATTGCAGCAGAATTCAAACAATGAATTAGTCGATTCACAAGAACAAAATGATATTCAATAAAGAACAAAGACAGTTATAGAGAGAGAGAATATCTGCAAATATATTTCATTCAATATTCGCTTTCATGGTAACAGAATGTCACATACAATTAGGTCGACACCTCTTATATAAGAGATGTGACGTCTGCTGATGTCACTTGATAGTGACATCTAACAGATTTATTACAACTGAAACACAACTACTGAAGATGTCAAAACAGCTGACATCTTCTTACAAAAAGTTCTAAGTGTTATCAGTTGTTATAACTACTGAAATATAAAACTACTGAAACTACAACGATTGAAGAACAAGCTCTTCAGTCGTTTTACAAACTACTGAAACTAGAAATATAAAACTACTGATATCAAACTACTGAAGAAGTACTCTTCAGCAGTTGTGACAAACTACTGACGCTTCAGTACTTGATCTTCAGACATTGACCTTCAGATGTTTCATCAGCTGATGACTTCAGTAGATATCATCAGCTGATGTCTTCAGTCTTTGTCTTCAGACTTTGTACATCAGTTGTTGATCTTCAGCACTTATAAACACTTCAGCTGTTGTACTTCAGTACTTTGGTCTTCAGCTTCAGCACTTGTGTTCTTCAGCTGTTCAGCTTCAGTACTTTTGTTCTTCAGCTGTTCAGCTTCAGTACTTGTGTTCTTCAGCTGTTGTACTCAGCACTTTAGTTCTTCAGCTGTGGAAGTCTTCAGCACTTGATCTTCAGCTGTTGAAGTCTTCAGCACTTGTCAAACTGCTGATGAAGCTTTAGCAGTTGTTGTGATACCATGTGGGACTTAGAGGTTTTCTGATCTTGGCTCATTGGTTCTTTTGGTCCAACAAATCTTAATCGTCAAAGATAAACTGAAAACTCCATATGAGTAATGTTTGGCAGAAAACCAAACATAAACTTTTTAAATCATGGTTGTCCTGTTATGATTCTTAATTCAAGTGATCAATTAGGAAATTTGAAGCAAATCTGATAATGGATTTTCGTTGGATATCTCGGTTTCAAAAGCCTATCGAGTCTACAACTCTAGGACAAATGTAATTCTTGAACATTCAACGTTAAATTTCTGGAAAGTTCTTTCCATCGTTTTCAAATGGTCCTGCATGGTTTTTTGACTTAGATTCATTATCAAACTCTTTTCAATCTAATTTGTTATCAACCAAATTGTCTTAATCACAGATAAGAAGAACTCAGAGTTGTTAGGATCTCAAGCCCTTGGTTTAATCGATTCACAGATATAGCAGCGGAATAGCTCAGAATTAGACAAATTCAACAAGAACAATTGATATAAACGATAAAGAATTTTGTTATAGAGAGAAATATCCGACAAAAGGAATATTGTATTAGATTGTCGGCCTTAAAGGCACGATTACAGGTGAGTCATCTTTCCTTATAAAGAAAAGATGACGTAGGCTGATGTCACTTGAAAGTGACATGTAACCGTTTTATAACAACTGATTTTAACACTACTGAAGAAGAAAAATCATCACAACAACTGAAGAAGCCCTCTTCAGCTGTTGTCATCAGTTGTTACATCAGCTGATGTCTTCAGTACTTGAACATCAGACTTTGTCTTTCAGCTGTTGATCTTCAGTCTTTGTCTTCAGTACTTGTTGAAGTCTTCAGACTTTAGATCTTCAGCTGTTGTCTCAGTCTTTGTCTTCAGTACTTCAGACGTACTTCAGCAGTTGTATTCTTCAGACTTTGTAGAACAGCTGATCAGGTCTTCTTCAGCTGTTGTGATGTCTTGTGGGACTTAGAGGTTTCTCTGATCAGGCTCATTGGTTCTTTTGGTCCAACAAACTCCCCCTGAACCAATGCAGCCAAAACCTCTAAGTTATTGACGAGTCCCACTTATTTTGGCAGATAGATTGGTCTCTTAATCCTCTTGATCAGATGAGAAGTGACCCTTTTTCAGCACCGGCCTGGGAAGAAGTCTCTTGATCTGTTTGGCATGATATGGTTGGGAGCTCTGTATTGGGGACTTGGACACGAGCTGTTGCCCCAACCATGAGATCTACTTCCCGTGTATCAGCCTATATGATTCCCTGGTGTAAGCCCTTAAAACATGATTTGCTCATCCATTGTCAGCACCTCGGGCACACCATCAAATAATCCTTCTCGGCCATACACTTCAGATATGTACTTGGCCTGTTTTCCATTTTTGAGCTCAACCGTTGTTATTTGTCTATAAGCAAACTCATCTGGATGAGTTCCTTCTAAGAGCAGGTTGAGCTCTTCTTGTTTGAAGTTTTCAAGTCGTTTGTAAACCAATCCCTTCTTTATAGTTTTGTTCTCTAACATCTTTTGAGGTGGTTGTTTGGCTTCATAGGCTTTCTTGAACTCTTCAACAATTTCCCAGGGGGACACTACAAGCACCACAGTGATGTCTTCGTCGACAACTCTCTTCACTTGGCCCTTGTATCTTGAAGGAATTTCTTTCTTGACAATCCGGTGTGCCACCCTAGGATCAGGCCATATCCTTACTCTTTCCCTTGGTATTGAAAGGTATTGGCAAGGGTGTACAATCTTAATACTTCTTTCTTCATGCTGATCATTGAAGAGGATGTAGCATATGCTTTGTCAATGCTTTTCAGCATTTCCTCATCATGTTTTTGCATCTGTTCCTCTTCAATCTTTATCATTACATCATGCATTTGAGAAGCAGGAGTGATGGACATTGGTTTAGCCTTAGGCAAAGTAATGACTGCAGAGAGTGGCAGTCTGTCTTCATCCTCCTCTTCATCTTCATCAGGCCTCAGTACCTTTCTTTTCTTTTGGCTAGGTACATCACTGGCAATGGGTTTTTTGAGGAGGATTTGGTTTTGTGGGTTGGATGGTTGGTTTAGAGGGTAAAGGAGTTGTTTTAGTGGGTTGTGGAGATAGTGATTTTGAGGATTGAGGTTCAGACTGTTTTAGCATTTTGGCTGTAAGGGAGGCTTTGGTAAATTTTGTCAGTTCTTTTCGATTCCCAACCCCAGCTTCATTCATACCTCAATCACTAGACCTTTGGAGTATTCTTCAGACGAACAAATCTTGGTGGTTATTGCCAAGATGTTGTCCCTGGTCCAGGCCCTTATTTCCATTAAAGATCTTCCCAGGTATTTAGCTATAAATCTGATCATTATTTCCAGCCTTTCTCTTTCTAAGGCATCATAGCTAGCCCATCTGGAATTGATCTCCTCTGTTTCCATCCTTCTGATCTCGGAGTCTAGTTGTTTGATGTCAAACCCTGCCTATACAACTGCTCAATGATTTTATCCATTGAACGGTTATGGTTGGCGTCAGCTTCTTTCACCATATCCTTCAGCTCCTTCTCCTTCTCAGACTCTCCTTTTCTCTTTTGATATGTGACATGAAAGTCTTTTTGACTTTCATTCACTTCAGCTCCCTCACATTCTCCTTCTCCTTCTCATTTACAACCTCAGATTCTTTCGCCTTCTCCCCATCTATCCTCTTCCTTTTTCCTTTAACTAACTGACTCTCCCCCTTTTTGGTTGCATTGGATGCAAGGTTTGAGCAGTAGAAAGAGATTTAGTCACCAACTCCTCCACCAAGGGTTGTATTATTGTAGGAAGCCTCTCATCAATGGCTTTGATCACTATATCTGTGATCATGGGAGTGATGAGAGGTAGGGAATTTTGAAGGTAGCAACTGATTGATCAGGGTGGTTCTGTTCCTGAGAATCAGTGCCGAAAGCAGAGGCTGGTGGCTCGGAAGTATATACTGGCTCAGTGTGTAGGGGACCTTCAGAAGAAGGTGCCATCTGTGGGTGTATTGTGGTGGCAGATGGACTTGCATCCTGAGACATCTTGGCCAGCAGCTCTTTGAGTCTGCTAACCTCATCCTCTAGAATGGTGTTTTGAGCAACTACATCAAAGAAGAAGCTCAGGTCATCATCAGTTGTGACTGAATCACCTGACCTCCTGACAAAGTCAGAATGAACATGCCTTGAGTGTAGATCAATTGTAGCATGTGCCCCTTGTTCTCGGTTCTGGGGACTTCCAGCCTCAGGACTATGTCCTTCATCAGCTGTTGCCACTGGTGAGGACTTAGAGATGTTACCAACTGCATCCTGGTCATTTTCTGAGTCAGGAGCAGTGGCAGCCTCACCAGAAGTTCGCACCTCCTTATCTACACTAGAAGATGGAACATGATAACCCCTGTGCTGTGGGTTGACAGAAGCATCGTGATCCTCCCCCTCAGGTGTTGAGGTTATCCCAGTAGTAATTGGTGTCTGGGTGGGGGGTGAGGAATGCAACTGCGTCAGCACTTTTGCAACAATGATAGTAGGGCTTTGAGGGGCGGTTGCATCAGGAGAGGGTGTGGAAGCAGTGTGCACCCGGGACAGGTGGTGCTCTTCAATGGTAATCCCCTCAAGTGAGGAGGATCCCAGCATTGTGGCTTCCCTTTGAGTGGTTGCTGCAGGTTCCTTTTGAGAGGAAACCTGAGCGGCTTCAGTTGGTGGAGTCACAGTCTCTACTGGGGGGTTATTTCCAGCAGAGATAACCTGCGTTGGTGCAGCAGGAGCATCCACAGGGGACTCAATTCCCTGAGTAGCTTTCTTAGGCTTCTTCTTTGTGGGTTTGGAGGGGACTTTGGATGTGGAGGTGGAGGCTGTGGGTTCCAGCTGCGTGGGTTTGCGCAGCTTGGCAGCCTGTTTGAGAGTTTGGTCAGTGTTGTGTCGGGAGTATACCTCCGGCAATACAGCCAAAGCAGGGACTCCCAGACCAACTAGTCCCTCAGCAGAAAGCTGATTCTCTATTATGGCCATTATAAACCGAGGATATAGTATCCAACGGTTAGAAAGTGGTTTTGTGGCCATATCCTTGAGTTCAAGAAAAATATTTCAGAAAAGTTTAGTGGTTCTTGTTCAAGGATAGAGAACAATACCTGTTGCCATCTGGAAGACAGTTGATCCCAAGAGGAAGTCTTCGGAGCCAGGCAAACATTTACCATATGAAATAATAATCGTTCAGCATCTGGAAATGTTTCTTCTTCAGGATTGTTGAAGCACTAAGATCACCCTGATATCCATGTTGTCCAAAGAAAGATCAAGTTGGCGCTTAGGATATCCAACAGGGTAGGCAGCATCATCTAACAGCAATATTTGGCGGATGGTAGCAGTAGAGATGACCACCTTATGCGAGTTGATAGATGAAAGGATAGATTCTCCATTAACGGTCGCATTCATCCAGAACTGACGTAGCGAATCGGCATAAATGATTGGATTTAAAAGGAAAGCCGTTTTTAGTGGGGATTGGACCATAAGATCTATAGCATTTTCAAATTTGGTCCAGAAGGGCGATTTTGTAAGGTACGCGACACAGTTGTGTCGAGGTTTGAGTTGCATGGTCGCCATTAATGAAGGTGAAAGGTTTTCAGAGCTTTTGAAAAGTTAGGTCGTGAAAGAATGAAAAACTCTGAAAGAGGGATCAGGTATATATAGGGTACGGGTTATGAAACGACTGAAGGTTTTGGTGTTAGTCATCAGTATTTGAAGCTACTGATGACGTGGTATTAACTTTCAGACGTTTGAAACGACTGATGGTATTGAGTGGTCAGCAGTTATAAAACAACTGAAGACATGGTGTTTACTATCAGACGTTGAAACAACTGAAGTCTCTGATTAGGCATCAGTAGTTTTAAAAAACTACTGAAGACAAGTTGGACTTCAGATGTTGAAACAACTGAGGACTTGGTATTAGTCATCAGTAGTTGTGAAACTACTGAAGACCGTGGTTTTGCCATCAGTTGTTGTAAACAACTGAAGACTTGGTGTTAGTCATCAGTAGTTGTGAAACTACTGAAGACATGGTATTGCTTCAGTTGTTTATAAAGAAACAGCAGTTTGTGAACTACTGAAGAGAGAGTACTCATCAGTAGTTGTCGTCAATTCATAGCCTTTCAGCTGTTTCATACTGTCCTCAACACTTACTCATCAGCTTTTAGCTGTTTTCAGTAGTTTCATAGGACATCAGTACTTATCTGTTTCTACTGATTTCAGTAGTTGTAACTATATCAGTAGTGTAGAACAGATAAAGTACAGTACTTAAAGCATTTAGCCTTCAGTAGTTATAAAAACTACTGAGGGTAAAATAACTCATCAGTACTTATATGTGACATGGTTACCAATGATCATCAGTAATTACTGAGATCATCAGTAGTTGTCACTTATTCTAGCTGCAGCATACCAAGCCTTAACACCAGGTTGTGGAAAGTTGAACTATCCAAAGGCTTAGTAAAAATGTCTGCAAGCTCATCAGCACTAGGCACAAACATAGGATTAATTAGACCCTTTTCAAAACAATCTCTTATAAAATGATGTCTAATTTCTATATGTTTGGTCCTAGAGTGCTGGACAGGATTTTTGACAATGCAAAGAGCTGAAGCACTATCCATTAATAATGGAGTCTTAGTCTCTGTAATGCCATAATCCAAAAGTTGATTCTGAAGCCAGAGTATTTGGGATGTACAACTTGCAGCAGCAATGTACTCGGCTTCAGCAGTGGATGTAGCAACAGAGGTTTGTTTCTTACTCTGCCAAGAAATCAAACAGTTGCCTAGGAATTGGCATCCACCAGAAGTTGATTTCCTGGTCAACTTACATCCTGCATAGTCACTATCAGAGAGGCAACTAATTTGCAAGAATGTCCAGTGGAATACCATAAGCCTAGAGATTGTGTGCCTTGCAGATATCTAAAGATCCTCTTGACTGCAATCAGATGAGACTCCTTAGGTGCAGCCTGAAATCTAGCACAAACACATGTAGCAAACATAATATCTGGTCTAGAAGCTGTTAAATACATCAAGGAACCAATCATACATCTGTAAAGGGTTTCATCAACACCTTTACCTTTCTGATCAACATCCAATTGTGTGGTGTTGCACATGGGAGTAGAACAAGATTTACAGTTTTGTAAATCAAACTTATTCAAAAGATCTTTTGTGTATTTAGACTGATGAATGAAAATTCCATCAGCTTTTTGTTTGATTTGCAAACCTAGAAAGAACTGTAATTCTCCCATTGCACTCATTTCAAACTTCTGTTGCATTAAGGTTTGGAAATCCTCACACAATTGGGGATCAGAGGATGCAATATAATATCATCAACATAAATTTCAACAAGTAGCTTATGCTGATCCACCTTCTTAATAAATAAAGTTTTATCTATGGATCCTCTAGTGAAATTATTCTGTAGAAGAAAGTTTGATAAGGTCTCATACCAAGCTCTAGGTGCTTGTTTCAACCCATAAAGAGCTTTATCAAGCTTATATACCCATTCTGGGTGCTTATTATCCTCAAAGCCTGGTGGTTGACACACATAAACTTCTTCTTTTATTGTACCATATAGAAAAGCACTTTTGACATCCATTTGGAAAACTTTAAGATTGTGGAGTGCAGCATAGGCTAAAAACAATCTAATTGCCTCCAGTCTGGCTACAGGGGCAAAGGTTTCATCATAATCAATACCTTCTTCTTGTGCAAACCCCTGCACAACCAGTCTGACCTTGTTCTTAACAATTAGCCCATTTTCATCAGTTTTATTCCTAAACACCCATTTAGTGCCTATTGCACACTTACCTGGGGGTAGAGGAACAAGCTCCCACACTTGCTGTTTCTTGAACTGAAGAAGCTCAAGCTGCATGGCTTCAACCCATCCATTGTCCCTCAAAGCAACATGATAGTTCTTTGGCTCTAGCTGACTGATGAAGAGAGCATAGAAGCAGAAATTGGACAACTGGCTTCTGGTTGAGACACCAGCATTGATATCACCAAGGATTTGAGATATTGGGTGATTTTTCAGCTCTTGGTAAATAATCAAATCTGTGCAAGTGTTTGTAGGGTCTTCAGCAGCAGCAGATGTTGATGCAGATTCTTGAAACCATGAAGATGGTGGCAACTCAAATGAAGTTGAGGATGCAGAAATCTCATCAGCATTTGTTGTGGATGGTGCGGCTGGAGCTACAGGAGCATCAGGTTTAGAGGACTCAGGCAGTTGATCACCAAACCTGAAGAGGTGATTACTACTATCATCATCATCTTCAGTAGTAACACCAGGTGGTGAACTGTTGACAGGAGCAACAGCAGGAGATTGATAAGGAACATATTGCAGTATGTCCAAATCAAAGAGCTCCACAGGGCTTTGTGGAATCTTGTCCTTTGGAGATTCATTGAACTTGACATGTAAAGTCTCTTCAACCATCTTTGTTCTGCAATTGAAGACTCTGTATGCCTTGCAAGTTGATGAATAACCAACAAGTACCCTGCATCCACCTTAGGATCAAATTTCTGGAGCTGATCCTTTGTGTTGAGAATGAAACAGGGACACCCAAATGCTCTAAAAATGAAATGAGAGGGGCCAAATGATGTAGAACTTCATATGGAGTCTTCATCAACCTCTGATTTATTAGCACTCTATTCTGCACATAGCATGCTGTGTTGACAGCTTCAGCCCAAAAAGTCAATGGCAGTCCAGAATCAGCCAACATAGACCTTGCAGTTTCAATGAGGGTCCTGTTCTTTCTCTCCACAACTCCATTCTGTTCAGGAGTTCTTGGAATACTAAACTGTCTCTTTATTCCCTTGGAAAGGTAGAACTCATCAAGTGTATTGTTCCTGAATTCTGTTCCATTATCACTTCTAATACACTTGACTGAGAGGGAATACTGCTTCTCAGCATACAACACAAAGTTTATGATCTTCTGTGCAGCTTCATCCTTTGAATGTAGAAAGAAAGTCCATACAAATCTGGAGTAATCATCCACAATTACCAGACAGTATTTTTTCTGTGCCATGCTCATCACTCTCACAGGACCAAAGAGATCCATGTGAAGAAGTTGTAAGCAGGCAGTGGACTTTGGTTCTTCAATAGGTGGAAATGAAACTTGTGCTGTTTTCCTTTCAAACAAGCAGTGCAGTTGTTTTCACACTTGAACTCCTTCATAGGCATTCCCCTTACTAAACTATGGTGTATCAGCTGATTCATGTTCTTGAAATTAACATGTCCCAGCCTTCTATGCCATAGATTAGATTCTTGAGGAGAGGCCTTGGAAAATAGGCAAGGATGGCCTTTGAGATCAATTTTCTTGGAAAGATCTAAGGCATACACTCTTCCTGTCCTGTTGGCCTTCAGGAGAGTGTGAGCATCCAATACCTTGTCAATCAAACTCAGAACTTTGGATGACAGAATCCTGCAGTTCTGGCTTGTGAAAAGGGCAACATGGCCTTTGTCACACAATTGACTGACACTCAAAAGATTATACTTGAGATTTTCCACATGGTTGACATCATCAAACTTTATTTCCCCATTGGAAACAAACCCTTCCCGATGATGTAACCTCTTGCATCATTGCCAAAGAAACAAATCCCTTCCTTCCTGGAGAGTAGTCATTAAGAAGTGAGTTGTTCCCAGTCATATGCATAGATCCTCCACTGTCTACATACCAGATGCTACTTTGGCATGTTGAAGAAACCTGCATAAATAAACAATCAGTTAGTTTTGGAGACCCAAACCTTTTTGGTTTTGGCCTGGTCTCATCAACAGATGGTAAACTAACAGGTTTATTGGACACAATAGCTTGAGGTGAAGGAGATGGTGTAGAAGAGGAATCCTTCGGCTTGGATCTCCTTTTCTGGGGTTTCAACACAGGGCCATCAAGTTGGTTAACTCTTCCCACAGATGTTGAACCATCATTACCAGCTGTGTCTGATTCTGGGAGAGAGCTTTCAGCTCTTCAGACACATTGGTATTGGTGTTTGATGAGTTCTTTCTTGTGTTGCACCATCTTCTTTTGAGCAACCTCAGCTATTGCCTGTTGCACTCCTTCCTTTTTAGATTTCCTTTTGATCATAGGAGTAACAGGATTTGATGCTGCTGGTACAAACTTGGACTCAAACTCAGTTTTCATTTTAGCCAAATTTCTTTAATTTTCTCTTTTTGTTTGAGTTTGGATCCCTTTTTGTACCAACAATCATCTGTGAGATGATTGAATAGACCACATATTTCACATGGTTTCTTCTTCATCTTCTGTTGATCATCAACTAAAGAAGATGAAACTACTGAAGACTTGCTCTTCGGCAGTTTAGAAGCACTTTTTGCCTTCTTGTCAACTTCCTTAGTAGGCTTCAAATCCTTCCTACTGACAGTTTTCTTCTCTTCAGTGCTGTCAGTCATTAGGATTTGAACTCCAGATGTATCCCCTGCTCTCCAGTACCCTCAGTACTTCTAGGGATAACACTTGGGTTGATCAACTCATTGATCATGTGAGTGTCAGCAGTTGAACCATCAATATCAGCTGTTAGGTTCACAGAGGGATTACTACTGACTTCAACTACTGATGGTGCTTTATCAAGTAGTGAATCACATGATGAGGTGGATTGGTCATTACTTTCTCCATCAGAATCCGCTCCTGCTCTTGAAGCAAAAACTGTAGGAGGAGCAGTGTGATTATAACCAATTCCAAACTTCACATTGGAAGCTGTTTGCTTACTAAGAAGCATTTCAAAGCCCTTGCAAGATTGTACCCATCGATCACACTCTACCTGGGTGACAGCAAGAGTATCTTTGAGGTCTTTGTACTTCTCTAAGAGTACATCCTCCCTAGCCTTATCATCAGAAATTTGGCATTTTAATTTGTAAATCTCATCAGTTTTCTCTTTTAGCACAGACTCAAACTCAGCTTTTTTTTTGAAATTGTTTGTTCTAGCTCTACATTTTTATTGATTAAAGCCACATTTGCTTCTCTAATAGAGGCAAATGCTGCTATGCAAGTTTCAGAACATAATTTGGCCTTAGCCTCAGAGGATACCTGTGATACCTGTGTTGAAGAGGTATTTGAGGATGATCCATCAGAGGATTCCAAAGCCATGAGAGCTAGATTTCCAAAAGGATGCTCACCACCATGTTGACCAGCACCTGAGAACAGTTGTTCATTACCAGACACATCATCTGGTAAACTGCTCCAGTCAACACACCCTGGTGTGAAGAAGCTGTGTTGTGAAGTTGATTAGGTTGATGAGATTGGGATGGTTGAGGCTCAGGGAGTGCATGTGGTTGTTGAGCAGTGGGTGCTTGAACCTGACCTGGTTGTGGCATGTAATAGCAGGGGTATGGATATGGCATTGGCCCCTGTGGAACAAAATATGCAGGAGATTGTGGTTGATGATGATAACCAGAATTGACAGGTTGTTGCCCTCTGTTTTGTTGACTATTGCCAGGGAAAGTCACAAAGGGTGCAGGAGAGTTAGATCCAGATGATCTACATTCTCTTGCAAAGTGCCCAAGCCTGTGGCATTTATGGCACTTCAACTTACTCTTGTCAAAACCAACTTTGGTTTTGCCAGAGAGTCCTGGGAATTTCCTTCCAGTTCTTTTGTAGAACTTCTGAGATCTGATATTTATCAAGGCCATTTGGCTCAAAATATCCATCTCTTCTAAGTCATCATCAGCAATCCCCTTGAGATCATCCATGATGAAACATAGATTGTCACTATTACAACCAGCAGAATAACTATCAACACTCACAAAGGCAGGCTCAGAAGTGTTTGTAGAGAAATCAATATGCTCATCATACTGGCTTTCAGATGACGCATATTCTGACTCTTGATGTCCAATCAGGGCAGTGTTCCCTTGGACAAAATCCTCAGTGAGTTTGCCAGATGAAACCAATTTCCTTTTCTGCTCTATCTCTCTCTCAATGTAAGCAGTTTCCCATGAAGTTGGGTGAGAGATAGGCGATCAACATCAGCATTTGAGCGTAGAACAATGGTATATGTGTTCCATCTCTCAGGCAGTGATCTTAAAAATCTATGGTTCATCTGACTCCTGGTATATTCATGTTTAACCATTTTCAATTCAGAGATTAAACATGAAAACCGCTCAAATTGTTGAGTCAGAGTCTCACCCTTTCTATGAGAAAGTCTCATATTGTTGGGCGAGGATTTCCCTGTTGTTTGCTAAAACCTCATCAGTACCACCAAATTGTTCTTTGATGGCATTCCAGAGGTCATGAGCAGACTCACAATGCAGAAGCCCAGAGTAAATCTCATTAGGAATAGCCATAGCCAAAATTCCATGGGCTTTTGCATCGATTTCAAACAACTTCTTGTCCTCATCGGAGTGTTGCTCCTTCTTCTTTGGAACCAACTGGTTTGTTTCCGGATCATTCACCATTGGCTTATGTGGTCCATGTACCACAGATGTCCAACAACCTGAGCTATTGACAGACAGGTGATGGAGCAATCTTCTCTGCCAAATGTTATACTCATTCCTCACCAAGATCGGAGGCTTGGTAGAGGATCCAGTATTGAAAGGATCATTAGAAGAAGTAGTCATTGTGGAAAATCAGACAGATTCAAGTAAAAACACAATAAATTTAGCTCAAAACCACACAGAACCTCAAATAAAACGGCCAGAAGCGATATACTCTCAATCTCTATAACAGATCCTTGCGAATTTTGCTAATTCGATTAAACTTAGAGCGATTGAACAGTTTCAATGATCAATTGTTAGATCGATCAATGATTAACCTGCTCTGGTACCATTTGTTAGGATCTCAGCCCTTGGTTTAATCGATTGAACAGATATAGCAGCGGAATAGCTCAGAATTAGACAAATTCAACAAGAACAATTGATATAAAACGATAAAAGATTTTGTTATAGAGAGAGAAATATCCGACAAAAGGAATATTGCATTAGGATTGTCGGCCTTAAAGGCACGATTACAGGTGAGTCATCTTTCCTTATAAAGAAAAGAATGACGTAGGCTGATGTCACTTGAAAGTGACATGTAACCGTTTTATAACAACTGATGTTTAACAACTACTGAAGAAGAAAAATCATCACAACAACTGAAGAAACCCTCTTCAGCTGTTGTCATCAGCTGTTAACATCAGCTGGGTCTTCAGTACTGAACATCAGACTTTGTCTTTCAGCTGTTGATCTTCAGTCTTGTCTTCAGTACTTGTTGAAGTCTTCAGACTTTAGATCTTCAGCTGTTGTCTCAGTCTGTCTTCAGTACTTCAGACGTACTTCAGCAGTTGTATTCTTCAGACTTTGTAGAACAGCTGATCAGGTCTTCTTCAGCTGTTGTGATGTCTTGTGGGACTTAGAGGTTTCTCTGATCAGGCTCATTGGTTCTTTTGGTCCAACAAGAGGAGATCTTGGATCTTTCAGTGAAGATTCACATTCTGATGACCCACATGATTCAAGCTCAGACTTCCCATTTTTGTCATTTGTCAAGGATTCAACAATACAAAACCATGAAAATACAGTTTCAGATCATTCAGAGTCAATTAATCAGGAAGAATCACAAAATATTCCTAATGATGGTAATGAGTTTGTGATACCTGAGTCTGGAACATCATCCATTTCAGGTGATGTAGTTGATACTGGTAACTTTGATTACTTTGTCAATTCACCTACTCAAGTTCCAAACTTCAATCCACGTTCTTCTACTTTGATACATGAGTTTTCCAACTTGAATCAAACAAATCTGGATGTTAATGTTCAATGTGATGAGATTTACATCTCGTATTCAAGAAGATCCAATTTCTTAGATTATTGGTTCGTTGAATGAGAGAACAACAAGGAGTAAATCAGAACAAGCAAACGTATGCTTATACTCTTGTTTTCTTTCTCAAATTGTTCCTAAAAATGTTACCGAAGCATTAAAGGACAATGGTTGGATAGAAGCCATGCAAGAAGAATTACTTCAATTCCGCAAACAAGAAGTGTGGAATTTTGTAGATCTACCTGATGGAGAAAATACAATTGGCACGAAATGGTTATTTAGAAATAAGACTGATGATCGTGGTGTTGTAATAAGGAATAAAGCGAGACTTGTTGCACAGGGATACACACAGGAAGAAGGAATAGATTATGATGAAGTGTTTGCACCAGTTGCAAGACTTGAATCAATTCGAGTTTTTCTGGCTTATGCTTCATTCATGAAATTCAAGGTGTATCAAATGGATGTAAAGGATGCATTTCTATATAGTCCAATCACTGACGATGTGTTTGTGAAACAACTCCAGGCTTTGAGGATGCACAATTTCCACATCGAGTATATAAACTGAGTAAATCTTTATATGGACTTCATCAAGCCCCTAGAATTTGGTATGAGACGTTATCACAACACTTAATCCAACATGGATACACACGAGGGAAAATTGATCCAACTTTATTCATAAAGAAGGATAATAATGATCTTTTATGTGTACAAGTGTATGTTGATGACATCATATTTGGTTCTACCTGTCCAAAATTGTGCAATGAATTTGAAGAAATCATGAAATCTTGATTCCAAATGAGTTCTATGGGAGAGATTAACTTCTTTCTTGGACTTCAAGTCAAGCAAACTACAGATGGAATCTTCATCAATCAAGAAAAGTTTGTTGACAAGCTCTTAAAGAAATTTAAGTTGCAAGACTGTCAGTCCATACGAACTCCAACAGATGTTAACACCAAGATTGAACCTGATCCAAAAGGAAAATCTATTGACCAAACGTTATACAGATCAATGATTGGATCTTTGATGTATCTTACTGCATCTAGACTAGACATTATGTATGTGTTTGTGTATGTGCCAGGTATCAATCAGACCGAAAGAATCTCACTTAATTGCTATCAAAAGGATATTCAGGTATCTCAAAGGAAAACCAGCCTTAGGGCTTTGGTATCCTTACGAGGGTAACTTTGAACTATATGGATATACAGATAGTGATTATGGTGGATGCTGTCAAGATAGAAAATCTACTTCGGGTGGGTGTCAATTTCTTGGTCCTAGATTAGTCTCGTGGAATGTAAAAAACAAAAAAATGTCTCTGTTTCAACTGCAAAAGCTGAGTACATTGTTGCATCAGCAGGATGTTCTCAAATCCTTTGGTTGCAAAATCAATTACTAGATTATGGATTCAACTTTCTTAAAACACCAATTTACATTGATAACACATCTACTATGTTCATAACAGCTAATCCTGTTCAACACTCAAAAACAAAAGATATTGAAATTCGATATCATTTTCTTAGAGATAACTCTGAAAAAGGATTAATCATAATGATTCAAATTGCAACAGAAAAACAATTGGCAGATCTATTTACTAAAGCCTTCCTACCAGGACGGTTTGAGTACTTAGTAGAATCAATTGGTCTTATAAATCATATGTGATCTCCCTAAATCAAAAGATCATAATAAGTGATACTCTCATTGTTAATTGCCTGTTTATATTTGTGTGTGTGTGTGATTTTATGTTTTTCATAGAAAAATCAAATACAAAAATATATATCAAAAATACAAAAATAGATTTTTTTAGAAAGGATTATGTTTTGCAACATGTGAGAAATGATAGTACATTAGTGAGATCAGTTGCATACTTCACTCATTAATAAAGTCTAGACATGATAAGATATGATGTGTAGACAATATCTGACTATTATGCTAAAAAAGTAAATTCTTGTGATCAAACTAAACATACATGCTTGTGTGTATTCATCTGAGTCCTTTTGAGTTGTTTTAGCTTATGAGAATGAATGTTTGTTAAGATACATCTCTCACACCTGTTGAAACTATGTGAAATCATGAGATCTGTTACAAAGCATCATTTCACTTCTCTGTTATGAGTCATCATAGACCTAAAGTACTGAGATATCCTTTGTTGTAAGTCATTACAGACCTGGATTCTCTTTTTGATGCAAAAAGATGCCAATGTGTCAAACCTATTCAAATGAATAGTCAGAGCTGATCAAATGGTTATCCATGATCATCCTCTATTAACTAAGTAACATGAACTTTGGTGATATCTATGTTTCAGGTAATAAGTTGAGCATGTGTTCTTTCTTACATTTCATGACGATAGTTGAGCTCTCTTAGTCTCTGTATGCTTCACATCATGTCATCTTTAAATCAACACTAATCAATCCAAGAATTGAAAAGTAAGTGAGTTGATAATTGTGTCAAAAACACTCATTGTCTGTCCTTAGATCTTGTGTCTCCTTTGCTGTGATATCACTGACCTGGAACACACTTGATCAGGATTTATTCATTGTCTATGACTCTCCATATTTATTTTATTTTAATGTGTTGATCTTTATTAATGTGATCTCTCTGCAGACATTTATTCTGTGATTATCTTAGATTTTGATTCTATTTTCATTTTTCTTTTATGCATGTCTTGTGTGTGAAAGCAATGTCTCAATGTGCTGTGTGATCTTATTCTCTTTCATAAGAAACTTATAAGTTTTTCAAACTTAAAGGTTTAGGGGGAGTAATAACTGAAAGAGTTGTTCTCAGAAAATATTCAATAATCATAATCAAAATTTGAAATGTTGAATTGAAAGGATGATGCTTTATGTTCAAAGTATTTGTGTAAACTAAAAATAGAATGTGTTTGAAAATTACAATATGAATCTACATAATCTTTGCAAATAAATGCTTTTTAAGTTGAAAATCAGATGATATTTGATTTTATGTTGAGACTAAAATGAAGGGACAAAAGAAATTAAAAATAAATAGAAAATAAAATTTTATAAATTGAAAGTGCAATATGCAAAAAGTTCAAAATTTGGGGATCTAAATGGTAAAAAGTGTGCAAGTGAAGAATTGGAAATCGCAAGTGTTTAAATCATGAAAGTCAACTCATGCACCTAAACAGTGCACATGCGCCTCAATAGGAGCATGATAAAATTTTCAGGATTATACAAAGTGTTGGACGTTTGATTCATTCCCATGCGTCTAAACAGTTGTAATACATCTATGAAAATTACAAGTGTTGGCGTTTCCCATGCGTCTAAATAGTGTTTGTGTTAGACGTTTGTCATGTCTCATGCGTCTACATAGTTTCAAAATTTCAAGTGTTAGACGTTTCACAAAGTCCATGCGACTGAACAGTGCAAAAGCGCCTAAACAGTGCTTATGCGTGTGAATAGTTCCCATGCGTCTGATTTAAAACGCACATAGCGCTCATGCGTCTAACAAAATAAGTGACTTCTAGGTTTTCATACGCCCAAACAGGGACCATACGTCCAAACATGGCTCATACGCCTAAAAATTTCACTTATATAAATTGAACACTTATGTGTATTTCTCATTCTCACTTTAAAAATTCTCAGACCAAAACCCTCGAACTTGTGACTGTCAAGTATCATCACATCCTTATTTCAACCGAAATCGAATCAAATTGATTGAGTATACATTGTATTTGAATATATAAACGTAAGTTTGTGATTCAAATATATAAATTTTGGGTTAAATCAGTGCTTTGTTATAGACGGTTGAATGCTATTTGGGCGTTCGAACCCAATATAATACAAGTTAATCTGATCAAATGAGAATCATATCGAAAATTGATACTGGATTATTGATAAGAACTCATTTTTGAGTACAGTGTTGTATTGTTTTGATCTTAAAGTGAAAATGTTTTGTTGATGATGAACTACGTCAATTTTACATAGTCGAAGAAGAAGAAGATGAACAGACAATCATTCTTTGAACAAAAATAAATAAATAAAAAATTAAATCAAAATTGAAATGTTAAATAATAAATTCAAAATGAATAAAGATTAATGTTTTACAACTTGAAATCTCAATTCAAAAGTAAAAATAAAAAGGTCAAATTCAAAAGTCAAAATCAAAAGTCATATGTAGAAATAAATTTCATTAATCAATGTTCAATGTTCTCATAATACTTTTGTTGTGTTTTGCACATGGCAGAATTAAAATTTGAACCAAAGCATAATGTAGCTACTTTTTTAGATGATGAAAACAGAGAAGCTAATGGATATGAAGATATTATCAGATTTTTACTTAGAACAAAATATGTGTATGCTATGTGTGCAAGGCCCATGATAAATGGAAGAATGATTAAAAAATTCTGGAGAACTGCTCAAGTTGAAAGAGATGATCAAGGAAACAAATTTTAAGAGCCTTGATCATATCAGAAAGAATGCTTGAAGCTTCTGAAGAAGCAATCAGACAAGCTCTAAGACTAGGTGATAATGATCTTGAAGATTTATCAGAATATACATTTAATGAATGTAGAGAGGTTTTTCTACAGATGGGTCATCCAGATCATTTCCCTGAGAAGCAATTTTTCAGAGCTCGTGTATTTAGCATTGGAAGCTTTTATGCTATATCTTTCAACATTGCATGTCTAAACGAAGTGCTGGTTGAGATTCATTCCCTGTAGACATTGCATCTCCAATTATAGCCTTATCCATAAACAGAAGATTTAATATGACTAAGTGGATAATGAATGGATTCATTTTTAATCTTGAAAGAGGATTAAGGCATAAGTATTTTATGTACCCAAGATTTCTTCAACTTCTTATTAATGATGCAAATCCAGATTTGTATGCTGAAGAAGTTATTGGTGAAATGATTCAGTTAGAGCACATGTCAGAGATTGTTTACAAAAGACTAGAAATGATCACTGGTGCTCAAAACATTCTAGTTTTTATTATATCAGGAATGTGTCAATGGATGAAGTTGATATTACTCAGCCACCCTTCCATCTAACTTAAGAAGAACCAATAGATCCAAATGATCTGATTGAAGATGTAGAAGTTGATGAAGAAAGTGATGATGATGTATCTGAAATTTCATCAAGTGAAGAAAGCGATGATAATGATGATAGAAATGATGATGCCACTGAAGCACATCAAGAAGGTTATGAAGAAAGAAATGCAGAAGATACTGGAAATGAGCCACAACCTTGGAATGAAGAAAATGTTGAGGAAGCTGTACAAGAAAGGAATTCTCAAAATCAAACATTTGATTCTGACTTTATAAATGATATTCTATTCAATCCAGTATTTGAAATTGATACAAATGAAGGAGTAGAAGAAATCCTTATAAGTATGTCACACAATGTGTCTATACAAACAGAGGAAATAGTTGACGTTGATGAGATCGAAAAATTGAAAGAAGAAAATTTAAGCAAAGAAAAAGAGATTGAAGAGTTGAAAGTGGAGAATGAAAGAATAAAAAAGATAAACAGATCTTGTGAAAAAGAAATTCAAAAGCTAAAAGATGAAAATTTAAAGTTGTCTGAAGAATGTGTCTTAAAAGATGAAAAGATTGTAAGTTTTGCCAAGATAAAGAAGACGTGATCAAGAACTTTGAAGTAATGATTAAAGATTATGATATTCTTGAGGAGAAATTCAAGAAATTATCTAAAGAAAATGAAAATCTCAAAGCTGAATTGCTAAAGGAAAGAGAAGCTCGGAAATTTATATCACCGGTACATGTGATTAGTACTGAGATGCAGATTGATGAAAATCTTGAGCAAATAAAAGGCAAAAGGAAAGTGAGTGAATTAGAAGATATTTCACAAACTGAATCCTCTTCTAAGCTTCAAAGAACTAAAGAATCTGTTGAAGAACAAAATGTTCAAGAACAGATTGATGCTTTAAATGATATTGAGGAAATATACAATGATGATTGGTATGATGAAGTTCTTGATAATGAAGATATTGATGAAGCTGAATTTGTATCACACTTCTCTTCATAAGAACATATTCAAGAACAAGATGAAGTACCACAAGACTTTGAAGAAAAATATAATTATCTTGTGAACATGAAATACAATCGAGTATATTTGGATGGACTGATTGTTTCTCAGATTAATGATGAATACGAGAAATGTATCTATACAGAGTTAGTTGCTTCAATAGATCCAAATGAGATTGTTGTTGAACATGGTGAATGGATAAGAGCAAAATAAGTAATAAATGTAGAAGAATTGTCTAGTTCTGAGTTGCACCATCCTGATCAAGATGATATGAGTATTCTAGCTCTTAGATCATGGTTGCAAGCTAGAAATTACCCTTGGAGGAAGCTAAAGAGATTACAATCTATATCTCTGAAAAATCTTGTCAGAAGCTTTCAAGAGACTAAGAAAGAAATGAAGAAAATATAGTGCTTGATACAGATAACCCTCACTATCTTGAAATAACAAAAAGAACAAGAATGTTAAAGCCTCAGGAGATAAAACAAATGTGAAGATTTGATGATGCTCATGCTCATAGAAAAGAATTGATAGAAATGTTTGCTGATCTAGAAAGACAGACTTATAAAGCATCAACTGAACAAAAGCATATTCTTGATAGTTCAATAACAACCGGAGACTTGGTAAGAAACATATTGCAAAAAGGACAATCAGTTGCTCAACTGTTGAATGCTATGATTACTCCAGATTTTACCAACCAAGTAAACATCATTGCATGGAAGTATGATGAAGTGTTTGATTCATTTTTGATAAAGAGAGTAAATGTTGTATGTGATGTTTATCATTTTTACTCCAGTATCATAAAACTTCCTGTGCAAGATTTAAAAGAGCTTAATAGATTACCTTTGATCAATCCTTTTGATTCAAAACGTGGGAAGATGTTTGTAGAATTATTAAGAAGAGGATTGGATAGATCAAGTATTTTCTTAACACAAGATGTGATTAAGAGGACAAATAGTACTTTGCTACTATGAAGAAAACAAGAAGATTAAGGGAGTTCATTCAGAAGAAGAACATTCTTTGATAGAATTTTGTGATAAATACTTTGAAAAAGTTACAACTCCTGGACTGAAAGTGATTGATGGTAATCAAAACTCAAAGCCAATTCTCAGATGGTTTTATAACATTGAGACATTTGAGCTGAAGTTAGTCCGAAATCTAGAAAGATGGGATGAGGACATGATTACTTTATTTGGAGTTTTTGAACTAAAACTGTTACATCCAAGTTATATTTCATTTTTGTCAGTACAAAAATTTGAGAAAGTATCTCCTGAAGTGGCTGAGCAAGATAAGAAATATTTCATTTCTATTATCAATGTGATGAATGCTGCCAAGGAAAGAATATCCTTGAGAAAAGCTCTTGCGTATGCCAACATTGTCAAGAAAGATATTAAAGATATTGAATTCATGAGAATATCAAGGAAAAGAGTATTAGAAGTGTACTCAAAGGAAAGTAACAAGCCTATTGAGTTATACGCTAACATTGATATTTCATGTCTTTCAAAAGACACATTGGAAAGAATGATCAAGATGGAGATTAAAACAAATGAAGCTAAACCCGAACAAGGCATTCTTGCAAGTAAATTCAAGTCTGCAATATCAAAAGCTTTGAAAGAATTAGATATGTACAAACAAAGCCATGTTCAAAGTCAAAGAAGAACCAACAGATTACTTTGAATGATGAAGTCAAGGTTGAAGATAGAATGAAGATAAAGTTAGCAGTCAAAGCTTGAAGAGTTTGAAGACTAAAGACCATGTCAATCTTAGGGGAGTATTGTTAAGTGCTCTAAGAAAGATTACATGTTGTCTTTATTTGTCTATTGATAGTTGTGAATAGTTAGGGGACTATTGTGTAATTTGTTAGTTCCTTTACTTTTGGTTTTCAGTATAAATATCTTAGATTTGCAGGTAGATAGTACGAATACACAAGATATTCGAAATCTTTTCATACTTGTAATTGTGTTAGCTTGATATTAATGAAAACTTGAAGTTTATTGATATCTTGTTTTGATTTGATTACTTTGTGTGAATTTCATTGAATTGTGTTATAAATCATCACATATTGATTCATTTGATCCTATCAAAGGCCATTCCCTAATCCCAAGGCACATGTTGCCAAAGGAAAGGGGTACATCAAAGGAAAGGGGAAAGGAAAGGCTAAAGCGGAACGTCCAAAGCCTAAGCTTAAGAAGCCTAAGGTAATGGAGAACGATCCATGATTTGAGTGTGGAGAGATAGGACATTTGAAAAGGAATTGTCCAACCTATCTCAAAGTGTTGAGAAAAAGAGGGTTGCTCGGCAAACCACATGTACAACATTCATAACTCACATTGGTTGAAATGTTACTTTTTCAAACAAATGGGTATTGGATACCGGATGTGGAACTCTTTTTTTGCAATTTGTTGCAGGGGTTCGTAGGAAATAAGCACTTCAGGAAGGGAGACACAAGTCTCTACATGGGCAACGGAGCAAAAGTTGATGTCGAAGCCCAAGGAGACAATATTTTGAAACTTTCAAATAGTTTGGAAGTTGTCATAAGAACATTTTGTATGCTCCTAGTTTGACTAGGAACATAATTTGATTTCCTTTTAGAACAATGTGGTTATGAATTAAAGTTTGTTAACAATGGTATTTATGTTTGTATGGATGATGTATTTTTTTCAAGGCTATGCTTTTTAATGGAATCTATGAATTGGTTCATGATGATTCATCCTATAATAGCTCATTATACCAAACAAGCACCAAGAAACTTAAAATGGGTTTAAGTGATTCTTATCTTTGACATTGTCGTCTTGGTCACATAAACAAGAATGAGTATCAAACACCTTAAAAGAATGGTCTTTGAAAATCAAATAAAAATGTTTCATTGGACAAGTGTGAATCTTGTTTACAAGCTAGATGACCAAGTCGCCCTTTAGTGGCACTAACGGCGAGGGCAACAGACTTATTGGGTATCATACATTCAGATGTATTTGGCCCTTTAAAGACAATGAATAGAAATGGTGATAAATACTTCATTACCTTTACCGACGATTATAGTCGCTATGGTTGTGTCTACATGATGACACACAAACATGAAGCTTTTGAAATGTTCATAACCTTCAAGAATGAAGTAGAAAATCAACTCTAGAAAAACTATCAAAGTTCTTCATAAGATAGAGAAGGTGAATACTTAATGATGCTTTTCAGTACCATCTAAAAGGTTGTGGGATCGTCTCACAAATTACTCACACCTGGAACACCATAGCATAATGGTGTGTCTGAAAGGAGAAATCAAACCCTGTTGGATATGGTTCGATCTATGATGGCTATAAGCTCAATACCTCTATCATTTTAGGGTTTCGCAATGCTCTCCGTGGTTCATATTTTGAATATGGCCATGACCAAGATAGTCGATTCACTAAGTGTTATTTGTTGGATATCCCAAGATTGTATAGGATACTACTTCTTTGATCCAACAAAACAAGAATAATTATGCTCGAAGGCTTAGTTCTTGGAAACTAAGTCCTATGGAAGGGATAACGTATAGAGTACTAGAATTTGATGAGGATCAAAATCCACAAGCCAATACATGTTTGGTTGACACTAGCAATCAACAAGAGGTTGTTGATGATGATCAAGAGGTTGATCAATACACACAAAACGTTCATAGATCTGGTAGAGTTAGCATTCCACCTGAAAGATATGGATCTTTCATGAATGGATGCTATGTGGTTGACTCTGATGAGTCAACTACATACCATGAAGATATGTCCAAATTGGATGTGACAAATGGCTGGATGCCATAAACGTTGAGATGCAATCCATGTATGACAATCAAGTTTAGGAATTGGTTGACCCTCCACTTAACTCCAAACCGGTTGGATAAAAATGGTATCAAGAAGAAAATAGATATACATGGAAACTTGATTACTTACAAAGAAAGACTTATAGCGAAAGGTTTCACTCAAAATCAAGGGTTGATTATGATGAAATTTTCTTGCTTGTGGCAATGCTAAAGTCAATTTGGATATATTTGCCATATGCAATTATGACTATGAGATTTGGCAAATGGATATCAAACCGCATGTTTAATGGACATCTCAAAGAGACTGTCCATATGGTTCAGGTTGATGGTTTTGTCGTCCATAACAACCTAAAAGTATGCAAGTAAAGAAGTCAATCTATGGATTGAATCTAGCATCGAGAAGTGGGAATCACGTTGATGAAGAGAGATCAAAATTTGATTTCATCAAGAACGCTGACGACGCTGTGTATATACAAAGGCTAGGGGAGCCTAATAACATCTAGTATTGTTGTGATGACATGCTAACTTTTGGAAATGATATTCCAACAATGGAGGTGTTAAAACTGGCTGGAAGTTGTTTTCCATAAAAATGTCATGAAGCCGCCTAGTTTTGGAAACAAGATCTATAGGGATAGATGAAGCGGTTAATAGGTTAAAATCGAAGTGCATATATCAATAAAGTATTGAAAAAGGTTCAAGATGAAAAACTTAAGAAAGGTATGGTACCATTCAAAGGGGACCATATGGAGTACATATCATTGTCCAGGCTCAATGGGGAGCAATATCGAATGAAGGACCATCCCATAGCGTCAGCTATAGGATCATAATGAGCGTGATATGCCTAGACAGGGACGAGTCATGCGCGGTAAGCATGACAAGCAGATATTACCAGATCTAGGAAATCGTTGTAAAGGGTTACACGGATGCGAGTTTCCAAACCGTTGAGGTGATTCTCGATAAGATCGGGGTATGTCTTCATTAGGAATGGAGTAGCATGATCCTAATATAAAACACCAATACATTGCAGCATCATAGAGGCTTAGGTAGATGCATGGATAAAGAAATTTATTGCCTACCTAGGGTGGTCTCTACATTCAGACCCCTTAAAACCTTTGTGTCACGAGAGTACGATTGCATAACTCAAGGTACCCTGTCTAGGGTAAAGGAATTGTAGCCTACCTAGGGGGTATCTACCATTCAAGACCCCTCGAAATCCTTGTGATAAAGAGAGTACGATTGCAAAATCAAGGTACCCTGTCCTCTTCAAAAGGCTAGGCACGATGAGCGGAGATTCAACACATAGGGTGAAGTTGACAAGGAAAAAAAATTGTATTCGTAAGGGCTCACCCCGGTCAAAAATTGAGGATCCCTCACGAAGCTCCTTAAGAGGCAAAAGCCTGAAAGTCTGTTGGACCAAAAGAACCAATGAGCCAAGATCAGAAAACCTCTAAGTCCCACATGGTATCACAACAACTGCTGAAAGCTTCATCAGCAGTTGACAAGTGCTGAAGACTTCAACAGCTGAAGATCAAGTGCTGAAGACTTCAACAGCTGAAGAACTAAAGTGCTGTGAAGACAACAGCTGAAGAACACAAGTGCTGAAGCTGAAGTTCAAAGTACTGAAGTACAACAGCTGAAGAGTTTACAAGTGCTGAAGATCAACAACTGATGTACAAAGTCTGAAGACAAAGACTGAAGACATCAGCTGATGATATCTACTGAAGTCATCAGCTGATGAAACGTTCTGAAGTTCAAGTCTGAAGATCAAGTACTGAAGTTTCAGTAGTTTGTCACAACACTGAAGAGTACTTCTTCAGTAGTTGTGATATCAGTAGTTTTATATTTTTACTTTCAGTAGTTTTGTAAAACGACTGAAGAGCTTGTTCTTCAGTCGTTGTAGTTTCAGTAGTTTTATGTTTTTCAGTAGTTATAAAACTGATAACACTTAGCATTTTTGTAAGGAGATGTCAGCTGTTTTGACATCTTCAGTAGTTGTGTTTCAGTTGTAATAAATCTGTTAGATGTCACTATCAAGTGACATCAGCAGACGTCACATCTCTTATATAAGAGGTGTCGACCTAATTGTAAGTGTGACATTCTGTTACCACGAAAGCGAATATTGAATGAAATATATTTGCAGAAATTCTCTCTCTATAACCGTCTTGTTCTTCATTGAATATCGTTTCGTTCTTGTGAATGGCTAATTCATTGTTGAATTCCGCTGCTATACTCTAATCAATCAAACATAGATCACTGATCCTAACAAGTGGTATCAGAGCAGGTTAATCATTGATCGATCTAACAATTGATCATTGAAACTGCTAATTGATATCTGTGTTTGATTGAATTAGCGTATTCGCAAGAACTGGTTATAGATTATTGAATTTCTGTCGCTTTCGTTCATTTATTTTGAGATCTTCTGGTTCAATTGGTTGTTGCGTTTTGTTCTAAATCTGTTTTAGCTTAAACGAATTTGATTGAATCTGAGATGACGACTCCTTCTAATGATCCTCACAATACCGGTTCCTCAACCAAGCCTCCGATGCTGGTTAGGACCGAGTATAACATATGCAACGAAGAATGCTTCATCACCTGTCTGTTAACAGTTCAGGTTTTGGACATCTGTGGTACATGGACCACATAAGCCTATGGTGAACAATCCGGAAACCAATCAAATGGTTCCGAAGAAGAAGGAACAATACTCTGATGAAGATCGGAAACTTTGAGATTGATGCTAAAGCCCATGGAATTCTGGCCATGGCACTGCCTAATGAAATCTATTAGGGCTTATGCATCATGAAACTGCTCATGATCTCTGGAATGCCCTGAAGGAACAATTCGGTGGCACAGATGAGGTCTTAGCAAACAATAGAGAAATCCTTGCCCAACAATATGAGACATTCTCTCATAGAAAGGGTGAGACACTGACTCAACAGTTTGAGCGCTTTTCCTGCTTGATCTCTGAGCTGAAAATGGTGAAACAGGAATACACCAATAGCCAGATGAACAACAGATTCCTCAGATCACTGCCTGAGAGATGGGACACATACACTATTGTCCTACGCTCCAGTGCAAATCTGGATGGCCTATCTCTCACCCAACTTCATGGGAAACTGCTTACATTTGAAAGAGAGATAGAGCAGAAGAGGAAACTGTCCTCATCAGGAAAGCTCACTGATGACTTTGTACCAGGGAATACTGCCTTGGTTGGTCATGAGTCAGAATATGCTGCATCTGAAAGCAATTATGATGAGCATATAGATTTCTCTTCAAATAGTTCTGATCATGCATTTGTTGGTATTGAGAGTCATTCTGGCAGTAATAGTGACAATTTATGCTTCATCATGGATGATCTGAAAGGAATAGCTGATGATGATCTAGAAGAGATGGATATTCTGAGCCAAATGGCATTGATTAATATCAGATCTCAGAAGTTCTATAAGAGAACTGGCAGGAAATTTCCTGGACTCTCTGGCAAAACCAAAGTTGGTTTTGACAAGAGTAAGTTGAGGTGTCACAAATGCCAAAGGCTGGGACACTTTGCAAGAGAGTGTAGATCAACTGGATCTAACTCTTCTGCACCCTTTGTGACTTTTCCTAGTACTAGTCCACAAAACAGAGGGCAACATCCTGCTGGTTCTGGTCATCATTCACATCCTAGATCTCCTGCATACTTTGTTCCCCAGGGTCAAATGTCATATCCTTATCCCTGCTATTATATGCCTCAACCAAATCCTGTTCAAGCTCCAATTGCACAACAACCACAAGCATTGCCTGAACCACACCTTCCCAATCTCATCAACAAACTCAACCTCAACAACACAGCTTCTTCACCCAGGAGTTGTTGACTGGAGCAGTTTACCAGATGACTTGTCTGGTCATGAACAACTGTTCTCAGGTGCTGGTCAACATGGTGGTGAAAGTCCCTTTGGAAATCTAGCTCTTATGGCTTTGGATTCTGCTGATACTTCATCCACTAATGCCTCTACATCAAAGGTATCACAGGTATCCTCTGAGGCAAAAGCCAAATTATGTTCTGAACATGCATAGCAGCATTTGCATCTATTAGAGAAGCAAATGTAGCTTTAATCAACAAGAACATTGAGCTAGAACAATAATTTCCAAAAGCAAAGCTGAATTTGAGTCTGTGCTTAATGATAAAAATGATGAGATTTACAAACTGAAATGCCAAATAACTGATGATAAGGCTAGGGAAGAGATACTTCTAGAGAAGTATAAAGATCTCAAAGAAACCCTTGCAGTTACCCAGGTAGAGTGTGATAGATGGGTACAATCATGCAAAGGTTTTGAAATGCTTCTTAGTAAGCAATCTGCTTCCAATGTGAAGTTTGGCATTGGTTACAATCACACTGCTCCACCTACAGATTTTACTCCAAGAGCAGAGGTAGAATCTGATGGTGAGAGTAATAACCAATCCATCTCATCATGTGATCTACTTTCTGATACAGCACAATCAGAAGTAGAAGTCAGCATCAAGCCCTCTCAGAACCTATCAGCTGATGTTGATGGTTCCACTGCTGACACTCACATGATCAATGAGTTGATCAACTCAGGAGTTAATTCTGAAAGTCCTGAAAGGACTAGAGAGCAGGATTTAACACCTGAAGTTCAAACTCCAACTACTGTCAGTACTGAAAAGAAGAAAACTGTCAGTAGAAAGAGTTTGAAGGCTACTAAAGAGGAAGTCAAGAAAGCAAACAATGCTTCCAAAGCACTGAAGAGCAAGTCTTCAGTTGCTTCACCCTCTTTAGTTGATGATCAACCTAAGATGAAGAAGAAACCATGTGAAGTATGTGGTTTGTTCAATCATCTTACAGATGATTGCTGGTACAAAAGAGGTTCCAAACTCAAACAAAAAGAAGAAATTAAAGAGAAAATGGTAAAAATGAAAACTGAGTTTGAGACCACATTTGTATCAGCAACATCAAATCCTGTAACCCTTAAGTCCTCAAAGAAATCCAAAAAGGAAGGGGTTAAACAGGTGACAGCTGAGAGTGCTCAGAAGAAGAAGGTGCAACATAGGAACTTATCAAACTCCACTGGCAATGTGTCTGATGAGCTGAAAGCTTTATCACAAAATCAGACACAGCTGGTTATGATGGTTCAACATCTGTGGGTAGAGTTAACCAATTAGATGCTCCTATGTTGAAACCACAGAAAAGGAGATCCAAGCCAAAGGATTCCTCTTCTTCACCATCTTCTTCCTCTCAGGCTGTTGTTTCAAATAAACCTGTTAGTTTACCATCTATTGATGAGACCAGGCCCAAAACCAAAAAGGTTTGGGTCTCCAAAACTAACTGATTGTTTATTATTGCAGGGTTCTCCAACATGCCAAAGTAGCATCTGGTATGTAGACAGTGGGGGATCTATGCACATGACTGGGAACAAGCTCTCTTCTTCATGACTACTCTCAAGGAAAGAAGGGTTTGTTTCTTTTGGCAATGATGCTAGGGGTTACATCATTGGAAATGGCTTTGTCTCCAATGGAGAAATCAAATTTGATGATGTTAATCATGTGGAAAATCTCAAGTACAATCTCTTGAGTGTCAGTCAAATGTGTGATAAAGGCCATGTTGCTCTTTTCACCAGTCAGAACTGTAGGATTCTGTCATCCAAAGTTCTGCATTTGATTGATAAGGTGTTGGATGATCACACTCTCCTGAGAGCCAACAGGACAGGAAGAGTGTATGCCTTAGATCTTTCCAAGAAAATAGATCTCAGAGGCAATCCTTGCCTATTTTCCAAAGCCTCTTCTCAAGAATCTAAACTGTGGCACAAGGCTGGGTCATGTTAATTTCAAAAACATGAATCAGCTTATCCACAATAGTTTAGTCAGAGGCTTACCAATAAAGGAGTTCCACTGTGATGAAACCTGCACTGCTTGTTTAAAAGGAAAAACCACAAAGTCTCATTCCCTCCTATTGAAGAGCCTAAGTCCACTGCCTGCTTGCAATTACTGCATATGGATCTATTTGGTCCTGTGAGAGTGATGAGCATGGCAAAGAAGAAATACTGTCTGGTAATTGTGGATGATTACTCCAGATTTGTATGGACTTTCTTTCTACATTCAAAGGATGAGGTTGCTCAGAAGTTATTCACTTTGTGTTGTATATTGAGAAGCAGTATTCCCTTCCAGTCAAGTGTATCAGGAGTGACAATGGAACTGAATTCAGAAACCATACACTTGATGACTTCTATCTCTTCAAAGGGAATCAAAAGGCAGTTTAGCATCCCAAGGACTCCAGAACAAAATGGAGTAGTGGAGAGAAAGAACAGGACCCTCATTGAAGCTGCAAGGTCCATGCTGGCTGACTCTGGTTTGCCACTGACCTTTTGGGCTGAAGCTGTAACACAGCTTGCTATGTGCAAATAGAGTTTAGTAAATCAGAGGTTGATGAAGACTCCATATGAAGTTCTCCATCACTTGGCTCCTCTAATTTCATTTTTCAAAGCATTTGGGTGTCCCTGTTTTATTCTCAACACAAAGGATCAACTCCATAAATTTGATCCTAAGGTGGATGCAGGGTATTTTGTGGTTATTCATCTACTTGCAAGGCATACAGAGTCTTCAACTGCAGAACAAAGATAGTTGAAGAGACTTTGCATGTGAAGTTTAATGAATCTCCTTTGGACAAGATTCCACAAAACCCTGTGGAGTTGTTTGATTTGGACATACTGCAATATGTTCCTTATCAACCTCCAGCTGTTGCAGATCCTGTGGATAAATCATCTTCTGCAGCATGTCTTCCACCTGGTGGTATTGATGATGATGATGATAATATCAATACTCACCTATTCAAGTTTAGTGACCAACTGCCTGTGTCTGCTAAATTTGATGTTCCTGTAGCTTCAGCAGTTCCATCCACAACAAATGCTGATGAGATCTCTGTTTCCTCTACATCTTTTGAGTTACCATCTAATTCTTGGTTTCAAGAGTCTACATCAACATCTGCTGCTGCTGAAGGTTCTACAAACACTTGCACAGATCTCATTGTTTATCAAGAACTGAAGAATCACCCCATGTCTCAGATTATTGGTGATATCAATGCTGGGTGTTTCAACAGAAGTCAATTGTCTAACTTCTGCTTCTATGCTCTCTTCATCAGTCAGCTAGAGCCAAAGAACTACCATGTTGCTTTGAGAGACAATGGATGGGTTGAAGCTATGCAGCTTGAGCTACTTCAGTTCAAGAAACAGCAAGTGTGGGAACTTGTTCCTCTTCCCCAGGTAAGTGTGCAATAGGCACTAAATGGGTGTTTAGGAATAAAACTGATGAAAATGGGCTTATTGTTAAGAACAAGGCTAGACTGGTTGTACAGGGGTTTCACAAGAAGAAGGTATTGACTATGATGAAACCTTTGCCCCTGTAGCCAGACTAGAGGCAATCAGATTGTTCTTAGCCTATGCTGCATTCCACAATCTTAAAGTTTTTCAAATGGATGTCAAAAGTGCATTTTATATGGTAAAATAAAGGAAGAAGTTTATGTGTGTCAACCACCAGGCTTTGAGGATAATAAACATCCTGAATGGGTGTATAAACTTGATAAGGCTCTTTATGGGTTGAAACAAGCTCCTAGAGCCTGGTATGAGACACTCTCTACTTTTCTTCTTAAGAATAATTTCACTAGAGGCTCCATTGATAAAACTTTGTTTATTAAGAAGGTGGATCAGCATAAGCTACTTGTTCAGATTTATGTTGATGATATTATTTTTGCATCCTCTGATCCCAGTTGTGTGATGATTTTACAACATTAATGAAAAAGAGGTTTGAAATGAGTGCAATGGGAGAATTACAGTTCTTTCTAGGCTTGCAAATCAAACAAAAGGCTGATGGAACTTTATTCATCAGTCAAAATATACAAAAGATCTTTTGAATAAGTTTGATTTACAAAACTGTAAGCCCTGTTCTACTCCCATGTGCAACACCACACAACTGGATGCTGATCAGAAAGGTAAAGCTGTTGATGAAACACTTTACAGATGTATGATTGGGTCCTTGATGTATTTAACAGCTTCTAGACCAGATATTATGTTTGCTACATGTGTTTGTGCTAGATTTCAGGCTGCTCCTAAAGAGTCTCATTTGATTGCAGTCAAGAGAATCTTTAGATATTTGCAAGGTACACAATCTCTGGGTTTATGGTATTCCACTGGACACTCTTGCAAATTAGTTGCTTTTTCAGATAGTGACTATGCAGGGTGCAAGTTAACTAGAAAGTCAACTTCTGGTGGTTGTCAATTCCTAGGCAACTGTTTGATTTCTTGGCAGAGTAAGAAACAAACATCTGTTGCTACATCAACTGCTGAGGCCGAGTACATTGCTGCTGCAAGTTGCACTCTCAGGTACTCTGGCTTCAGAACCAACTTCTGGATTATGGCATTACAGAGACTAAGACTCCATTATTAATGGATAGTGCTTCAGCTCTGTGTATTGTCAAAAATCCAGTCCAGCACTCTAGGACCAAACATATAGAGATCAGACATCATTTTATTCGGGATTGCTTTGAAAAAGGTCTGATTGATCCTAAGTTTGTGCCTAGTGCTGATGAGCTTGCAGATATTTTACTAAGCCTTTGGATAGTTCTACTTTCCAAACCTTGTGTTAAGGCTTGGTATGCTGCAGCTAGAATAAGTGACAACTACTGATGATTTCAGTAATAATTACTGGTGATCATTGGTAACCATGTCACATATAAGTACTGATGAGTCCTTTCACCTTCAGTAGTTTTTATAACTACTGACGGCTAAATGCCTCCCAAGTACTGAAGTACTTTATCTGTTCCAAACTACTGATGTAGTTAAACTACTGATGTAGTTACAACTACTGAAATCAGTACAATCAAATAAGTACTGACGTCCTATGAAACACCTGAAAAGCAGATGCAAAGTCTGATGAGTAAGTGTTGAGGACAGTATGAAACAGCTGAAAGGCTATGAATTGACGAAAACTACTGAAGAGAACTTTCTCTTCAGTTGTTTCAACAAGTGCTGTTTCATTCTAAACAACTGAAGCAAAACCATGTCTTCAGTAGTTTTAACTACTGATGACTAATACCAAGTCTTCAGCTGTTTACAACAACTGATGACAAAACCACTGTCTTCAGTAGTTTCACAACTACTGATGACAAACACCAAAGTCCTCAGTTGTTTCATCATCTGAAGTCAAAACCACGGTCTTCAGTAGTTTTCTAACTACTGATGCCTAACACCACGACTTCAGCTGTTTCAACGTCTGAAAGGGTAATACCATGTCAACAGTCGTTTAAAACTACTGATGACTAACACCAAATCCTTCAGTCGTTTTCTAACCCGTACCCTATAAATATCCCTGACCTAATCCTTCAAAGCTTCATCTTCTTCAAACCTAACGTTCCTCTCCAAAATTCTCTCTCTAAATGGCGTCCATGCAAATCAAACCGCGACACAACTGTGTAGCTTACCTTACTAAATCGCCATTCTGGGCTAAGTTCGATACTGCTATCGATCTTATGGTCCAGTCACAATACAAAACGGCATTTCTTCTCAATCCATCCTTCATGCCGAATCCCTCAAAAGTTTTGGATGAACGTCCCACCCACTGGGGAGAACAACACACATCTCTCCGGTCGGTCGTCAACAACAAAGAAGTGGTCATCACCCGAAATACTTCGCAAAACTCTATCTGGATGATGCCATTCTCCTGCTGGATATCCAAGGGCACAACTGATTTATCCTTTGCCCACCATGGATATCAGGGCAACCTTAGTGCCTCCACTATAATGAAGAAACATTTCCATGACGCTGAACGCCTAATTTTCACATGGTAAATGTTGTTTGGCTCCTAAGACTTCGTCTTGGGATCAAATGTCTACAAAGTGGCAGCAGGTAATGTATTCTATTCTTGAGCAACAGCCTTTAAATTTTTCAGAAATAATATTTCAGAGCTCAAGGATATGGCTCAAAAACTAACTGCTAACCGTTGGATATTATATCCACGGTTCATAATGGCCATAATTACAAACCAGCTTCAAGCTGAGGGACTTGTTGGCCTGGGAGTCCCTGCTACGGCTGTTCTGCCTGAAGTATTACCTCTGCCTGAAGTATACTCACGGACAACTGACACACACTCAAATTGGCTGCCAAGCTGCGCAAACCCACGCAGCTGGAACCCACAGCCACCACCTCCAAATCAAAAGTCCCCACCAAACCCACCAAAAAGAAACCCAAAACGGCTACTCAGGGAAATGAGTCCCCTGAGGATGCCCCTGCAACACAAACGCAGGATATATCCACTGGTTATAACCCCCTAGTGGATATCAGGACTCTTCCAGCCATAGCCGCTCAGGATTCCTCTCAACAGGAGCCTGCAGCAACCACCAAGGGGTACCCACACATCTGGGATCTTCCTCACTTGAGGGGATTGCCATTGAAGAGCACCTTCCTCCCCAGGTGCACACTGCTTCTATCCCTTCACCCCATGCAACCGCCCCCCAAAGCCCTACATTGCTTGTTGCACAAGTGCTGACTCAATTGCACTCCTCACCCCCTCCCCAGATACCAATTACTACTGGGAAAACCTCTACCATTGAGGGGAGGACCAAAGTGCATTGAGAACCCACAGCATAGGGTTTACCACTTTCTCCTAGTGTATAGGGAGATTAGAATATCTAGTGAGGCTGCCACTCTCTGCATCAGCACATGATCAGAATGAGGCTGGTAACATTGCTAAGACCTCACTAGAGGCAACAGCTGATGATGGACATAGTCCTGAGGCTGGAAGTCCCCAGTACCAAGACAAGGGGCACATGCTACAACTGGTCTACACCCAGTGCATGTTCATCCTGCTCCAAGCAGGAGGTCAGGTGATTCAGCTTCTGCTGATGATGACCTGGGCTTTTTCTACGATGTCTTGCCCAGAACACAATCCTGGAGGAGGAAGTCAGTAGGCTGCAAAACCTACTTGACCAACTCTCTCAAGGAGAAAGACCATCTGCCTCCACCAACCCAGATGGCACCTTCAGTTGAAGGTTCCCCAAACACTGAGCCACTCCTAACAACTAAGCCACCTGCCTCTGCTTCTGGCACTATCTCAGGAACAGAACCCTCCTGAGCAAATAGTTGTTGTCTTCAAAACCTCCCTCTCATCACACCCATAATCACTGACATTGTGACTAAAGCCATTGATGAGAGGCTTTCCTCAACTTTACAACCATGATTGATGCTGCTGTGCAAAAGACACTTTCTGCGGTACAAACCCTACCACCAATGCATCCAAAAAGGGGGAGAGTACTGCAGTGAAAGAAAAGAAGAGAAAAGAACAGAGGATGAGAAGGCCAAAAGCAAGCCCAGGAGGTGGAAAAAGAAAAGCAACAACTGATCACCTATAAACGAAAGAAAAGTGCTGATGATCAACCTACTGCTGAAGAAAAATCCTTGGAAGAGCTGGTAAAAGATGCTGATGATACACACAGCCGATCCATGGATAAAATCATTGAGCAACTCTTCAGGCAAGGTTTTGATACAGCCACATTAGATAGTGAAATCAGGAAGTTGGAAGTGGAGGAGATTCAAACCCGATGGGCTGGGTATGATGTACTGGAAAAGGAGAGATTGGAGATCATGATCCGTTTCATTGCCAAATACTTAGGAAGATCTTTGATGGAGATTCGTGCGTGGACCAGAGACAGTATTCTGGCTATAGCCACCAGAATCTGTCTGTCTGAGCAATTCCACAAGGGGATTATCATTGAAGCCCTTGATGAGGCTGGGGCTGGAAAAAGGTTTGAAATGGCAAGACTACAAAGGCTAAACTCACAACCAAGATGCTGGAACAACTTCCCTTCCACCCACTCAAAAACAGCCTACCCCTCAAATCTCCAAACCAATCTCAAAGCCCAAATCCAACAACCACAATCACAACCCACAAACCAACTCCCTTACCATCTAAACCAACAGCCGATGATGCACCTAAGAAGAAGAAGAGAAGGGTGTTGAGGCTAGAAGAAGAAGAAGAAGAGGATGATGTGGAAGAAGATAGGATGCCTCTGTCTGCAGTCCTAACACTGGCGAAAGCCAAACCTATGCCCATCACTCCCACCTCACAGATGGATGTGTGAGAGTAAAGATTGAAGAAGAGGAGCAGCAAAAGCTTCATGATGATGAAATGCTGAAAAGCATTGACAAAACCTATGCTGCCTCGTCATCAATTATCAGCATGAAGAAAGAAGCTCTGAGATTGTACACTCTCGCCAACACATTTCAATATCAGAAGGAAAGGGTGAGAGTATGGCCTGATCCGAGGGTGGCTCACAGGATTGTAAAGAAAGACATTCCTTCGAGATACAAGGGTCAAGTCAAGAGGATCGTAGATGAAGAGATCACAGTGGCCCTTGTAGTATCACCCTGGGAGATTGTCGAAGATTTCAAGAAGGCCTACGAGACTAAACAACCACCCAGAAGATGCTAGAGAACAGAATTATTAAAAAGGGGTTAGTCTACAAGAGGCTTGAGAACTTCAACAAAATGAGCTCAGTCTGCTACTCGAAGGGAATCATCCTGATGAGTTTGCATATAGACAATTACAACAGTTGAGCTCAAAATGGCAAACAGGCCAAGTACATCTCAGAGCTGTATGGGCGAGAAGGATTGTTTGATGGTGAAGCCGAGAACCTGACCATGGAAGAACAAATCATGTTTCTCAGAGCCTACACCAGAGATCCTACAGGCTCATACACGGGAAGTAGATCTCATGAATGGGATAACAACTCTGTGTCCAGTTCCCCAAAACAGAGTTCCCATTCATATCTTGCCAAACAAATATCTGAGACTTCTTCCCAGGCGGAGCTTATGGGTCATCTTCTCTACTGATCAAGAAGGAAAAAGACCAACTTTTGCCAACAATAAGTGGGATAATAAAAATTAGAGGTTTTGGCTGCATTGGTTCAGGGGGAGTTTGTTGGACCAAAAGAACCATGAGCCAAGATCAGAAAACCTCTAAGTCCCACATGTATCACAACAACTGCTGAAAGCTTCATCAGCAGTTTGACAAGTGCTGAAGACTTCAACAGCTGAAGATCAAGTGCTGAAGACTTCAACAGCTGAAGAACTAAAGTGCTGAAGTACAACAGCTGAAGAACACAAGTGCTGAAGCTGAAGTCAAAGTACTGAAGTACAACAGCTGAAGAGTTTACAAGTGCTGAAGATCAACAACTGATGTACAAAGTCTGAAGACAAAGACTGAAGACATCAGCTGATGATATCTACTGAAGTCATCAGCTGATGAAAATCTGAAGTTCAAGTCTGAAGATCAAGTACTGAAGTTTCAGTAGTTTGTCACAACTGCTGAAGAGTACTTCTTCAGTAGTTGTGATAAGTAGTTTTATATTTTACTTTCAGTAGTTTTGTAAAACGACTGAAGAGCTTGTTCTTCAGTCGTTGTAGTTTCAGTAGTTTTATGTTTTTCAGTAGTTATAACAACTGATAACACTTAGCATTTTTGTAAGGAGATGTCAGCTGTTTTGACATCTTCAGTAGTTGTGTTTCAGTTGTAATAAATCTGTTAGATGTCACTATCAAGTGACATCAGCAGACGTCACATCTCTTATATAAGAGGTGTCGACCTAATTGTAAGTGTGACATTCTGTTACCACGAAAGCGAATATTGAATGAAATATATTTGCAGAAATTCTCTCTCTCTATAACCGTCTTGTTCTTCATTGAATATCGTTTCGTTCTTGTGAATGGCTAATTCATTGTTGAATTCCGCTGCTATACTCTTTAATCAATCAAACATAGATCACTGATCCTAACAAAGTCACTTTGCCTTTGGACTTTGGTATTATAGGATTGGAATTGACTGTTTAGATAAAAGTGTGAAACAAGGAATATTTAACTTTTAATACTTGTGATATTTTGAGTTATAATTCATTTTAGCATGTATAGATCCACGACATGTTTATTATTCTAAATGGTCGTAGTCGGTCAGTTGTGGGAAACAAATATGAACGTAGCTATTATGACATGGATTGGTGGATATTCATAAGGATGAATATAGAGTATTGGTTGGTGCCAAGGTTCATAGTATTGTGGATACAAATATTGTACTGACCGCATCTCAATTTTACTACTGGAATCTTCTAGATGTCATAAGTAAATTGAGCAAAGGGAACATCATTTTGTATCCTCCGACTTGAGATACATATGGGTTTTGTATTCACCAAATGTTATATTTTGAGCTAGCTATTCATACTCTGAATAATGGCGCAGTACATAAGGCTATGTTCAGGTGTGACACAAGGTGATTGTGAAAAAACATGTAGTCAAGATGGAATTTTTTCTTATTCGTAAGAGCAAGATGTAAGGCCTGATTAAGTTAAATCAACAAGGAATGACCATTCTAGTCTGGATTGAACATGGAATCTGAAACAAAAGGATAAATGATTGGTTCCCTAAATCATTTCAAGTTGGATACTTAAAAGGGATGAGTTACTGAATGGCTTAAGTCATGCGATTAAGGGAGTAAACCGTTGTTAGGTGGTATTTCTGCTTGCTCAAATTCTATGTATCTTGTCCAAGTGGGAGATTGTTGGATCTTTATGCCCAAGACCCATAGAACATTGATGTGGTTAGTACGTTATGATCCAAGTGGGTCATACCCAATAACAAGCTTAGCAAACACAAATATTATTTAATTGATGATATGATCATGCAATAAATAAATACACCAATTTAGAAAATGGGTTTTCTAAATTAAGTTGCATATGAGATTGACCAACTTATATGGAATTTTGTTCATGGATATTATTTGTAATGTTGTTTAATTTAGTTAAATAACATAAAATAATAAAAGTGTGTATGTGTTATATAATAAAAGGTTAATTATATAACTATTAAAACAACTAGTTTAATAATTGGTTTTTGGTTTTGGGGGGAAAACCCTATCAAAAGACAAGTTTCGGCCGCCCCCTTTAGGGGTTGGTCTTGCTGGTTTTGACATACCATACTCCATGAACTCAACACACACTCTCCATCCTCTCATCTCTCTCACATATGCAAGAACCTCAAGGCAAAACTCTCTCCAATCTAGAAGTAAATCTCGGCTGAAAAGAGGTTTTCAGCAGCTTGATTTCGGCTGGAAGAAAGGTTTTCAGCAGCCTTTCAAGGTTTGTTTTGGTGGTGAAATCCTAGAAACAAAGGTGCTTGCTTGGTGCTTTTGGGTATGGATGCTTGAGGACATCTTTCCTTGATGTTTTGGCTGTTCAACAACATCATCTTCCTCTCCCAAAATCATTTTTCTATAGCTTTACTAAAGGTAGTATGTATGTTTTGTTTTGGGTTATTATCTTGTGTTGATAGTTCATACACATATAAATGATCCTTATGTTCTTGGTTTGTTGTTGTCATGTTATTAGCCCTAATTTTTCAGATTACAAATGATAATTTAAGGTTATTCCGCTACGTTTTTCATTGTTTAAAGGTTAAATAGTTGACTAAGGTCCAACAAACCCAACAGTTCTCCAGTCAAAGTACCACCACTTGAAGTGTGGAGTGAGTTCTGTGCATTCCCCTGAGAGGGATTCTTGACATCGTGTGCGGTGGACTCCACTTCAGCACTATTTTTGGCTTTCTAGTAGTGGCATCAACATTAGACCTTCTAATATACCTCGTCGGTTGTTGAGGTTTAAAGTTGACCCACTTGGTGTGGTACTCTCTTTTCAAAGCAGCTTCAAACTAGCCTGACATCTTTCTTAGGTTAGCATATAACAGCTTCAGTTTCTCCAGTTGGTTGAGCTTAAAACTAGGGAGTCTTCGATAGTCGTGTGGGAATCTGAAGTACTCGATTCCTTCTCCCTCTGACATCATATACATTATATCTTCAAATAGGCCCACGCAAAATCCTGCCTAACACCTTGTGATGCTTCTTCACTTTGTAGAGCTTGGTGTAGGCACTAGGTTTTGGAGCACTGTGTTGGGCTCTGATCTCTGCAAAACATGCTGCCCATTCAGCCCTTTTGATGTTGACATCGGCGTCCGAGGCTTGGTCTTGATCTTTATTCTTCTCCGACTATTGTTCCATATTACCCAGTGTTTCAAATGTATCACTGACAAGAGTGTCAACCAGATTGGGGACTACATTTCCTTGTTGTCAGCATATCTGGATAATGTTGGGCTATGACATCTTCAATCTATATGTCGTCTACATCATTTAGGTAAATCTCCAACCTTTGTTTCAATTGTGGGTAATCATCTAACGTTATGAGCTTAGGGGGCTTATTGTGATTCCCCACTTCATTTTCCTGAAGCAATAGATTCCGGATCCGTGAATCTCTACCTGTGGTGAATGCTGAATACTGATCTTCCATTGTTATTAACTTTTGATTCTAGAACAAACTTTGTACTTGTGCAAATGGAAGAATGTGATTGGGCTATTCGTGTGATTGAACAATGCGAATGGCTCCATCATGCGATTTAACACATGTGGATAGCTCCAACGTGCGATTAGACAGGTACAGATGAACAATGCGAATAGGGTATTCAGTGGTACTAATGGATGAATGACTGAATGCAATCGTACGTATGGGAGGTGCGTATGAGTCCAGTCGCGCGATTGAGTCAATCGTGCGACTGAAGCTGCTGGTTTTCGAAAATTCGAGGGTTTTAGGTACTTTGACGCAAAAATACGAATTTTTACTAACCCTAATTTCCGTATGCCGGAATAATGTTAACTGTTGACCTAGAGACGTCAAAAACACTGTTTGACACAAAAAGATTACGTTTTTGAGTGAAAAAACGATTTTTATATCAAAATCGATTGAATCACACGCAAATCAAGAGCCAAGGCTCTGATACCACTTGTTAGGACCGTTTTCGGTACGGAGTACTAATTGATTTACGCGTGTACCAAACCAAATAGTAGGGAATCCTATTTGATGGCGATCTAATGAGTGAGAACATGAGTATAATAATCCAAGAATGAAACTAAACGTAACAACGATAGTAGGATGATTTAGTGCGATCTATGAACTTGGAATAGATATTCTAGGGTCTCTCAATGGCTAGGGTACGATTTCGTGCACAGGGATTCGAATTCTTACATTTTCCACGAACTAGGTGGTATTTATAGGTTAGGGTCTTCCATTCATGCGACTAAGCCATTCGCATGGTTGAGTCGTGCAATTGAAGCGTGCGGTTGATCCATCTGCACAACTGAAGATTCATTCATACCACTGAGTCAATCTCATGTTACAATCATGCGACTGATTCAGTCTCCTGGTTCAGTCGTGCGACTGGTTCACTAGCATGAAGTATTCATGCGTATGATCCATTAGTATGGTCCATTCGCATGAGAACTTCACACGATTAAGTTTAAGCACGTTTCTCAATAATTAATGACTAAGAACTATGTAAACAACCATAAACCTATGTAGTTAGTTCAATATGTGTTAACACACAATAATCAATGAAATATTAAACATTATAAGCATCACAAACACATTATATTTCATTCATACCCATTCTCTTATGTATATGTAAGACATGAAAGACATTTTACATTAAGCTCATAAACAAGATACATATGTATCTACACTAACAGAGTCTTCTTCACAAGAGATGTTGCTCATGGTGCGTAGTTTGAGAGTTTTGTCTTGATTGCCTTGAATTATTCCAAGGAGAGATGTTTGGAAGGTGAGGGGATGGTTAGGAAAGTTGTGGTGTAGTGGTTCTGAGAGTGTTTTGGGTTGAAGGATGGGTAGTTTAGGTGGCTGAGGTGAGGAAGTAGGTAGGGATAATGGTTTGGGTTCAGGTGTGTAGGGTTCAGTTTTAATGATGAATGGAAAGGGTGTCAGCCTTGATTTCACTGACAATTCGTTGGAGTGGTTGGGTTGAGTGGTTGGTTTGAAGGTCATCCCATGTACCCTTCTATACATCTCTTTCTTTTTGCCCAGATGAATGCCAGCTTGATTTCACTGACAATTCGTTGGAGTGTCTTTTTAGACATGGGTCCCACCTGCCTGCCAGAGAAGCCATGAGCCCTGAGATAGTCTTTCATCCAGGCTGTCTCACCTATCTTCTTGGTCGCAGTGACCCTTGCTTTATCTTTTTTCTTCTTCTTCTCCCTCCTGAGCTGTATGTCAGCTTTCCTATGTTCTCTTTCCTTTGCTTCATCTGAGTCCAACCATGCTGCTTCCTTCTGCTGTTCATTTTGCAACCTGGTTTCCTTTTCCTGTTTCACCGACTTCTCTAACGGTAGTAGGAGTATGTCTTCATTGGTAGCTCCAAACTTAATAAGCTCATCAATGATTTCTACTCTCTTCTTGTTGTTGGCTGCCTCGTGGTTGGCTGTAGCTGCTTTCGAATAGGCAGCTAACATCTTTCCAGTGGAAGTCTACCTTTTCTTCTAAGCTTTGCAATCTTCTCCTCCTCCTGAAGCTCTTCCACTGTCATTTTCTTCTTTCCTTTATCATCTTTTGAAGTGCTTAACTTTGGTGGTTCTTGGAGAAAGGATTCAGATTTTATGAGAGGTAGTGAAGGTGTTTGAGCTAGAAGTTGATTAAGAAAGTCGTCACTATTCACCTTAGATGCCAGCTCTAGAATTGCATCTGTGATGATTAGATCCTCGGACAAGGAGAACAGTCCTTCCGCAGCTTCCATTTTAGCTTTGGAAGATTCAACTGGTTCTTCCGAGGCTTTGACTTCATCTTCAGAAGTTTGAGGGAGTGCAGTTTCTGTCCCAACAGTTTCAGTTACTGGGCCATTAGTCCTCATTTCCCATTCGAATTGAATCTCAGGTTTCATTTAGACCTTAGGTTGACCACACTCTTCCATAATGGTAAAGATGCATTGATCCTCTTCAGCTTTCATCTCCAAAGTACATCATGCTGCATCAGGCTTGGCTGGTCAAGAGAGGATCTCAACAAAAACTTAGAGAAGAGTCTATAGGATCTCTAAGCATCCTTGGGTTAATTTGCAGTACAACTTGGTATGGCTCGAAAAGGTAGTTGCAATGGGAGCGGAAAATTTGAAAGTTGAAGTTTGGCTTAGTGGTTCCTCAGGTGTTTGTCTCTGAATACTCTCCTCCTTTTTGGTAGCATCATCTTGAGAGCTAGATGAGCTAGAGGAAGAGGTCAAGGAGACCTGAATAGGTACATGCCTAACAAATCTCTTAATCTGTTTCTTAGCTAGTTGAGCCTTGAGATTGTCAGTCTCAAGTTGCTGAGTGGCGGATCTATCTTCTAAAGACCTAACCTTAGATTCAAGGTTTGAGACTTTAGAAAGTAGGTCTTATATGGTGAGTTGCAGTCTTCCCTCATCTTCTATTAAAGACTCATGGGGAGATGAGGTAACATACCTAGTATGTTCAGCCTCACCACCAAATGTGGTTTCTTGGCACCTTGGTTTCCCTTGCTTAATGATGTCTGTTTTAGAGTCAACCTCTATAGTGGCAGCTGAATCTGCATGTGTCCCCTCCATATCAGTGGGACTCACCTCAGTAAAGGTTTGCTGATGGGGGCTAGAGATAAGAAGTCTCTGTAGGCTCTGTTCATCTTGAGAGAGTGTTGTAGATCAACTTCATTGCCATGGAGGGACATAATCTCTTCATCAGTTTTGAAAAGAAGGTCGGTGAAAGATAAAGAGGTTAAGCCTACTAACCCGAGACCTTGATCAATGTCTATAGGCATTGAGCCTATCGTGGGGCTGTCCCTTTTGGGCTGCTCAGAGGAGTATAGATACTTACCTTGAGGGCTTTTAGCTTGAGCTTCAGGCTCATGGGTTTGAGATTGAGGAGACTCAATACCATATATTGAGGTCAAATGTGAAGGAAGGTGAGACCTCAAACTGAGTGGGAGCCCAATGTTCCCCTCTAGTCCTTTGGATGGAACAAGAGGAGCTTGTTAATCAGAGTAGATTGAACAAGGGTTCGTTTGGGGTGTCTTTGGTAGGTGATGGGGTGAGAAGTGTAGTTGGAAGGGTAGGGGCAGTTGTTGGTGTGGGTTCATCACCTGTGGGGTGAACAGGGATGTCACCAGAAGCTATTTGCTTAGTCATACCTAGAAGCAGAGAAGTGTACCTTCCAGTGAAGTTCGTGGATACCTTCTTCAAAGTCTTGAAGATGGTTGGCCTCATTTGAGGGACACTGAGAGCAGCTGCACAGACAAGCTAACTCTGGTCCAGTTCACAGTTGATAATGTGCTGGAGAAATCTAGGATACATAAAGAATGTTTCCGTCTGGAGATTTCCCATGAGATTTGTCAGCACAAATCTTCAATAGTTGAATTCGAGCCTCTCACCATTCCTGAACTAGGCACCCTAGGTCATATGGGATTTGATCCCATCCCCCAGATTTGTTGGACAGACAGTGAAGAATGACATGCAACATGAACTTGCAATTGTAAGAAAAGTTGAACTTGTAGACAGTGGACCTGCTGACGTCTCCACCATATCCCATTTGTATGTAAGTGTTGTCCAAATCTGCTTTGGGGAACTTTGTGGGGGCACCTTCATCGTGAAGCTCAAGATGCTCCCTGATGATTTGCTCAGTAATGACAAAGTCTTGGCCACAAATGCTTGATCGAATTACACGAAACTCATTTAGGGTTTCAATCTGGCCATTATCCTAAAATTCAGCGATGTGATTAGTACACAGTGAGATTAAAAGTTAGGGCAGTGTAATAGGATGACTGGGTAACAAAGGTGATGATGTCAGAGAAGTCGGCATCTCTTGAGGAATCAAGGAGTGCGACTTAATTGTGCTGAGGGTTAAGTGCAATTTGTGAAAGGTGAAGGTGAATGAGTTTGAGCTTGGGTAAATTGAAAGTGAAGGAAGCTTTTAGGGCAGTGAAAATGAGGTAAGAAGATGAAAGTGAATAGTCGGGATTATTTAAAAGAGGGTAAATGGTGGTAGAGGTGGTTTGGATAAGATGACGTGATGTTTTAGCGGGAGATTTGACAGGGGCGGTAAGGTTTTCGTTTAGTTAAATAATCCGACATCATTAACAAAATCTTTTCTTGTGGGGCCCAAAAGAGTTCTGTTACACAGTAAAATCTCTCTTCGGAATATAATCATTTCTGAAGGTAATTTGTCTTTCGAAGACAACTCTTACTTTCGAAGGTAAAGCTTTGCTTCCGAGAGTAAAGATTGCTTTCTGAATGGAGAGTTTTATAAGCTTCAGAAGTAGATCTGATATGTAATCAATCGCTTCTTTCGAGAGTAAAAACTCTTCCGAGAAGAAAACTTTCCTTGGAGGAATTTGCTTCGGAAGATATGTAAAATATCTTCCGAGGGTTAATTCCTCATTGGAAGAAATTATACATAGAGAGAATTTCAGAGAAAGACCTTTTCTAACAGACTTAGATTGCATTGACATAAGACATTACATATTCAAAAAGGTTTTCATAAGAGGTGAGCTAATTAATGTTTATCATCCCAATAGTTGTAATGAGAGACTTAATTAGCTTGATTATATTTTTCTCATGAATATCTCTAATGAAATGATACCTGATATCAATATGCTTTGTCTTGGAGTGCTTCACTATATTTTCAGTGATGGAGATAGCACCGTTGTTGTCAATATGGATAGCACTGCTCATAAAGTTGAATCCATAGTCTAACATCTGGTTTTGAATCCATAGCAGCTGAGCACAACAACTTGCAGCAGCAATGTATTCAGCTTCAACATTTGATGTAGAGACACATGATTGTTTCTTGCATTGCCATGAGATGATCCTTCGACCAAGAAATTGACATCCTCCTGATGTTGATTTCTAAATCCTGATGTTGATTTCTTGTCATGTATTTACCTTCAGCAGTTGATTATCGCGACTAATTGAAGCTCCACTATTCCTTGAGATGGTTATACTGTCAGATCTGCCAATAGCGGAAGCTTGATTTGTTATAGCTCTTGGAGAACTAGGAATAGGTCTGGGTAACTCAAATAATTGGGTATCTTCTGAATTTCCTTGAGTACCTGTTCTAGCTTAAACATTCTCACAAGATGGTTTAGAATATTTTGGAAAAAATTCTAAATCAAAAATAATCAGGTCCCCCTAACACAAAGAGTGTGCTCATTACAACTATGTTGGATGATCCTCAAATTATTGATTTTTGATATTGTACTCTATAAGCTTTAGAGATACAAGAGTATCCAACAAAGATAGCATCATTCGACTTTTTAGCAAATTTTGCCAAAATTTCCTTTGTGTTAAGTATGTACACCTGTTGCCAAAGGACCTTAGAAAGCCAATGAATAGTGTCCTCTTGTTCCAAAGCTCATAAGGGGTTTTTTACATGTGTTTAACTAAAGAACTCTGTTTAGCACATAACATGCAGTGCTGACTGCCTCTGCCGAGAATGTTAGAGGTAGTTTGGAATCAACTAACATAGTTCGAGCATCCACAATAAGTGTCATTTTCCTCCTCTATATTGTCTGGCAAACCCTTTTGAGTTACATAATGAGTCAAGAATAGAGTTCTTAAACTCAGCCCCTTGATCACTTCTAATTATCTTAACCTTATGATCATTGGATTTTATATTTTAAGAATAAAGATTTTAGTGTTTCGGCAGTTTCATCTTTAGATATTAAAAAGAAAACCCATGTAAATTTTGTAAGACCATCCACAATCACAAGGCAGTATGATTTCCTTCCAATGCTCATTATACTTGTGGCACCAAATAGATCCATATGCAATAAGTGTAATGGAGTGGTGATAGAGTTAACAACTTTGGATTATGTGATGCCATGTGTTGCTTCCCTTTCAGGCATACAACACAGTTACATTTGCAAAAAATTCCTTTTTAGGAAAACCATGTACCAAATTATGTTTAGCCAATTTATTCATTGTCTTAAAATTACATGACACATTTTTATGCCATAGTATTGACTTGTCACCATGAGCTTTGGAAAGAAAGCATGATCTAACAAGCACTGTTCAAACCTAGCTTGTACATATCCCCTTTCCTGGGAGATCTAACAAGCACTAATTTCTAAGGAATTGTCATCCTTGGTTTGAGGATAATGCACTCATGTTTGTGAAAAGCATTTGATGTTTTTTGATCATAGAACTGAGAAACACTTAACAAATTGTATTCAACCTGTTAGACAAAATGAACTTTGTCAACTTTTAACTTTCCATTCGATATACTTCATTTACCAGAAATATATCCTCCAGCCTCACCTCCAAACTAGATAGGACCTCCTCATCATATGTGAAATTATTGAAGAAGAGATCTGTTCCCTGTCATATGCTTGGAGCATCCACTATCCATAATACAAATATTGTTATTCTTGTCATATGGATGTCCCTGCACATAAGATGAGATGATTAGTTTTGATTGGAAATCCAATCCTTGTTGGTCTTGGGTTCTTCCAATGATAGTGACATAATTGAACCAAAAGTTAAACATGGGGTTCAATGGATGTCTTTGAAGAAAAGGTTTGGGTTGCAGCATCCTTCTTGATCTTCCAATCCATCATTTGATTGATCAAATAGGATGAGCCTTTTAAGGCTTTTGCAGCATGGCATTCTTCCGAAGCTTTTTTCTTTTCAGAAGAACCCTTCACCACATTTTCTTCCGAAGCAGTCTTCTTTTGGGGTAGTTTCAAGGGAGGACTTTTGTTCTTTTCATTTTTAACAGTTAGCTTCCGAAGTTATTTTCCCTTCGAAAGAAGAATTTTCTTCTAAAGGAAACCTTGCTCGAAGTTAGCCTTCCCTTTTTCATCACCTGGACCATTTGATAGGTCAAACTAAAGACCTTCCCTGACTCCTTCTCTCTTAACATTATTTGCATAATGTGTGCTAGCAAGATTGTAGTAACAATCTTTAGCCATGTAGTTTTGCAGACCACACATTATGCATGCATTGTTAGTCTTTTGGGACTTTGAGGATTGTTGTTTCTTGTGCTTTTAATCTTCATTAGTAACCTTTCCCTTTAACTTCTCATACTTTGGTAGGATAGGAGTGTTGGTACTACACCCTTTCCTGAATCAGAGTTACCTTCCACCTGTAATCCAGCTGAGATGAATACACCCTTTTGTTTAGGATCAATCATTAGCTTAGACTCAGCCACTTTCTTGGTAGTTTTTCTTGTAGCTTTAACTATGCTTTTTCTGGCTTTCATGGTTGGGATTTGATCTTCACTGGGAGAGGTGGGTTGATTTACGTGTCCTTTCCTTCCTTGTGTTGGCCTCTATTATTGCATCATTCTTCAACTCATGTGCACATGGGTCAACAGATGAGGCATCCTACACTTCAGTACCACACCTTGGTTGTCTTATTGACTCGTAAGAATATGGTGGAGCAATTTCATTAGTTCCCAACCCTCCTTTGTTTGGATAAAAAATTTTGGAATGGGAGGGTGATGCAATAATAGCTTGGAAATTCTGCTCAGAAATATCATACTTCCTGGCTTGAGCCTCAGCAGTGACAAGCTAGGCTTGAGCCTCAAACAATTTGGACATTAAATCCTTTATTTGTGTCTTGTAATTTGTGTGTTCATGTTTTACTAGGGAACAATTTTCTCTAACTCTTCAATTTTTCTTTGGTAGTCAGATTTAACCCTTTTTTAAAATCAATTTCAAAACATTAAAGACTTAATATCAGATTTAATTTCCATATGTAGTCCTAATACAGTTTAACATTACCAAACCACATGCAGAGTACAAAGATGTTCATATACCTTGTTGTCGTTTGTTCGCACCATGAGTGCTTGAGCAGGAGTCACATCCTCTGCCATAAAGCTCCAGCAATTTCTTGAGCCATTACAGTTGTCTTAGTCTACTTTTTAGAGGGCTTTGATGTAGAGGGATATGTGGAGGCCTATGGGATTCCCAGATTTGTTTTGGGAGCCTTGCATTCCCTTGCAAATGACCAAGCTGGTTACAGTTGTAACATTGGCCTTGGTTTTGTCAACCCAAATTTGTTGTTAGTTGGGTTGTGGGAAACTGCCTTCCAGTTCTCTTGAACACTTTTTTTCTGTAGGATAAAGAGCCATTTGTGGGACAAGTCCACATTCTACATCATCTAGACTGAAGCACACCATTTCCTGAACAAAGGCACTTTGTCCTGAAAGGGACCATGTTGAGCCTGTTAAGACCTTGGAGTCTGAGGAAAGGTAATGTATGTTCCATATGAGCAGGATGGCTACTGGTCGTAAGTCAGTTGAGGTTAAGTGGGTCATGAGCCTTTACCAACCATCAAAGCATTGCTAGCAGGAAGACTCGGGGGCGTGCTTGTCTAATGGCCTCTCTTACTCTCCATCCCTAGGCAGTATCCATCACGGATGCGGTAGAGTTCAGTCATTGTGAGGGTGTTCAATTTTTTGTTCTCTTGATAGAGACGTAGTAGAACGTCCACTCATTAGGGAGTGCACTCATGAACTTTCTTGTGAGGTCTCTAAGTTCAGAAGTAATTCCCACGGACTGAAGGGAAGAAATAAGATCCATATACGTGAATTATTGTTGGCTGAGGGTCTCTCCAGTAATGTAGGTGAAGTTCTCAAACTGCTGCTTCAGTGAGTTCTTCTTGGAGTCATTTGAGCTGGAGTACATTTGAGCAAGTGCATCAAACAGTTCTTTGGCTGACTTGCAATGCTCAAACCTCACCATGATAGGGTTGGGTATCGCAGTCATAATATGTCATTGCATTGCTGTCAATGCCCTCTTCTTCCGGTCCTCATCAGAGTAATCTTCGACAGCCTTCTCTATCATAGCACAATTTCCGCCAGGTGCTGCCACCTTGGGTTATACGGTCCATTGACAATAGAATACCACATCTTGCTGTCTTGATATCTTATGAAGCCTTCCATGCATCTGCCCCCTCACCTGAAGCTTTCAGGTGTAATGACGGGAGCTTTAGTCCATGGTTCCCATGTCTAATTCAGATTTGTTGAGGGCCATTTTGAGAGTTGTATGAGAGTGAAGAACAAGTTGATTTGGATGGTAAGATCTCACAATCAAGATCCTAAAAAGCTCTAATACCAATTGCATGATCGTTTATGTCACTAAACACTTGGATTTTCAAACTCATTTAAACTAACTCGGATGAAGAAGAGTCTCTAAGAATTGATAATAACATAATAAGTAACAATGAACACACAAAGATAATTTTCAAGGTACTTGCATATATTGCTTATCAACTCAAAATGTTATAAGATTCTTACAAGCAATGACATAAGTTACATGAGAACTATATAATACTATCTACACCCGGATGTACTTTGATACCAGCTAGAATACTCTAACTAAAGCAAATACTACAAAGCTGTAGTTTAAAGTATCTTAGATAATGTCTTATCTAAGATAAGGTAGTCATGACATGTCCATGACTTATCTTTTTCACCAACTTTTGGCAACTGTGCTATCTACTAAAGGAAACAATGGAATAAAGTATGGTCAACTACATGCTTTTGAGGAAGCGCCATACAACATATCAGAGGTCTGCAGCGGAGTGTCAGAGACACCATACTTATATCCACCAATTCATAGCATCTTCCGAAGGTAGTTGGCTTCGAAGAACAAGTTCTTCCGAAGCCTTATACTTCGGATGAGGCTACTTCTTCCGAGGCTTGAGGAATTCTTCTTTTCTTCATATTCGGAAGTTGTCTTCTGATCTTTTCTTCTTAAAATTGATCTTCGGAAGTGAGTACTTTGATTTTGGAAGTAGAGTTTGGCTTGGGTAGTTGATCTTTCACTTTGTCTTTCGAAGAACTCTACTTTTTTCAGAAGTTCCACACTTAGCTTCGGAAGCCTTTGTAGGTTGCACCAAAATTTATCTAAGTGATTTTGTTTTGGTTGCATTAGTCTTATTCTTGATCCAATATAACGAAATGTTAAAAGGGTACAACATTACCATAATATGACACATTAGTATAATATCACATTTGTTGTAAATAATTATTTATAGTGGCTATCAATATAATTATAGTAGATTGAAACTCTTAAATGTTATGATTTTCTCTTTATTTTGTATTCAATGTATCGTTACTAATGACCAATATAGTCAGTTATATGTTAATATGTAGAGATGAATATGAGTATTCTCAATTCTATATTTGTCGTTATAAACATATTCTGTATATTTTTTTCTAAATATTTTCTAATAGTTCGTTGTTTTGTAACATTTCTCATTAAAATTATTTTTAAGTTGGATACTTAAATTATCATAGGTAAAAAATCTTTGTTTTTGTCACGATCATTTAAACAAAAATCATATTTGTAATTCATATGATTTGGATTATGTTATTCATTGTAATTGCTCTATTATCATTACCATGAAGATATAACTTAAGATCAAGATATGCCACTCGAAACATCATACTTCATAAAGCTCATTTTAAACCTACAGAAATTTGAATGGTTTTAAAGAGATAAATAAGTATAACTTGATCATAATCATTACTCAAATGATATTATGTGATTTGAAGATTATTTTTAAGGAAATGTTGAATACAATTTCTATTTTGTCACACCTATATATGTCCCAAAAATGGTGATATTATTGAGAGTTTAAAAAGCGCTATAAAAGTTGTGTGGTTATAATCTGTTACCTGACGTGAATGTGATTATATAACGATGTCAAGATCAATTAAGTATCGAGAAAATCGTAATGATGATTATGTTAATAAGATCACCATATTAAAAATGAAATTGACCACAAGAAGTGGCACAATAAGACAGTGATTATATAATAATAAAATATAGAAATATGTTGAAATATAGTACTTGATTATCATGTGTATTATACCGTGCATTATACAGGCACAGATAAAAGATACATGATCATAAAGTATTAGTGTATGAATCATGAATATTTTATTAGCATAACCTATTAGTTATTTAATAACTATAGTAGGGTATGATCCCTAAATATTTTTAAAATGCTAAAAAATTATTTCATAAAGAGTATGCCATTTAGTGTATTAAATTGATGCATTATTTAGATTGTTATCAAAGTCGCAGTTTGACGTTTGCATGATATGTGACTTGGCAAATAAGATAGCAAGCACATTATTCCATAATAACAATTTTATTTTGGTAATATAACAAGATTAATCTCAAGTTACTAACGATTATTAGAATAAGTGGTGAATATCATATGTTCATACATAAATTGTTATTGTTGAGACGAAAACTAAACGTCTAATTGATTGCAAAGCCAATAATAATGAGAGCAACAGTTTTTTTTAGGACCATGCAATGTATTTGTTTCAATGGTAATTCACATCAATTGCAACACCTTAGGCAAATCCCATATCGGCAATGGACAGTAAAGATTCTTGATTCATAAGAATGCATTTCTCTAATATCACCAACGTGTTTTGGGCGTAGTGGCTATGGATGAAAGGAGAACTTCATAGTTATGCATGCTCAGGTGGCAACAATCTAGGGATGGGCGACCTTGTAGGTAAGTTTTCCCCGGGGTAACCAAATGTAAATCGTGAGTTCTTCATAGGCAGAGCGGACAATATTGGTGGTACGAGAAGCTGAAGGTTACAGAATGGTATCAGAGCCACTCATATGTTATTCGGGATGATGGGGAAACCTCATAAAGGATGGTGAGTCCCAGGGGTGTCAAGAGGGGTACCTTAGGCAAATCCCCCATCCATCGATAGGATGGTGGGACAAACCACATCAAGGATGATGAGTCCAAATCGGGGGTGATTGTAACACCCAAGGCAAATCCTATATTTGTCATGCACATAAGAGATTCTTGGTTTATAAAGAATTCCCTACCTCTAATATCACCAACGTGTTTTTCGTGTATTGGCTTTGGATGACAAGAGAACTCCACAATTAATTGTGCTCAGGTAGTAGCAATCCAGCGATGGGTGACCTGCATTGAAAGTTTTTAGCACCGTAACTAAAATCAAATTCATGATCTTCTCGTGGGCAAAGCAGATAATATTAGTGGTAGGCGGGGTTGGATGTTACCTCAAGCCTACAGGTTATTTTTTTCATTTCAATACAAATGGTTTTTAGTCAGGAACCAAGCACTTTCCATCAAAATATTTTTTTGTTGTGTGATATAAGTAATAACTAATCCATCACAAAATACAAAGACGGGATCTCAAATGAGTTTGTGATACATGTTGGAAATGAATACTATTAATATATTTACGTTTCTAGAGCTATTAACAATAGATTTACTTATGGCTCAATCTATTATTTTTTTCTTATAAATAAAAGAATTATCATTCCCACATGAGGGAGAGACATAAAGCAGTTAAGGAATGAAATACATTGAAATGAATTATCAACGTCTCATCTTGATCCGTAACTAAATTTCGTAAACTAAAAGTTCAAATGATAATTCATCTAACAGATTTATGAAATGATTTCTAGACATATTCACTAACATAAAAGATTGACTACGTCACATTTACCAACTGTTATTGCTCAAATTAAAATTAAAGTCCTAGAAGAACAACCACATATTGTTATAAGCTTAAGGTGTTTAAATCGTGATAAACTAGTCCATTCCAGCAATAAAATATCCTTGAAAAAATCCAAGCAAGCAATGGAGATGGTTAAGTCGAGGTAATAGTCAAAAGATCCCTTGAAAAGAGATTAATCATGATGGTTCTCGAAGAACCTCAAATACTTGAAAATAAAGAGATGTCAATAAACTAATAATAATATACCTAGAATGTATGAAACCGAAATAAAAGCGAAGTTTATGATAATTTTGTTATATATAGCGCTTGAAATGATGAAAATGACAGGATCAAGAAATAAGAACTGCCTATGAATGAAAAATGAATGGCCAAAATAGGAAGACATAATATGGTAGAGTTAAAACATCGTTATGAAATAGAAAGTCATTGGATTTATTGTTTGAAGTTGAAAATTATGTTGGATATATGCGAGGTCTTTATGAAAAATAGTTATGTGAAATAATGAAGAAACTCAAAGCAAAATTTATGACAAAAGGGTTTTACAAAGACCTATAATAGATTATAAGGAGATATATTCTCTAGTGGTGGATGTAGTCATTGCAACATCTCACAAGTGTGAATTGATATTCATGTTGTGATTGTTATTCATGTTGTGATTGTTGCAATGCACATGATAATGAGATTTACATGAAATCCATAAAGGATGTAAAGTTACAAATCATGTAAAGCAAGTTATTGAGATTAGTATGATTGTTTATACGAATACAGATCTAGATATTTCATTATGATTATATGTATACATTGATGACTTTTGGATAACTGATAATTCTCATAAGTTTTCTAAGATAGTTGAATCCCTAAAGGGTAATTCAAAAAAGCCTTTGGTTAAACTAAGTTTGTCTTGAGTTACATCTTATGGATGTAACCATTGTACATAATTAAAGACATGACAAATAAATGGTAAGTGATACTTGATGATTATGATGTACACTATGAATTGATACAATAGGGATATTAGAAATGCTGCTATAATAATTAGTTACGTATTTTTTACATATGACATAGAAATTAATATGCTAAATTAAGAAGTCATATGTTAAAACTTCTTAAGTGTGCATGAACATACATAACTCATCAAGATGGTAAGAAGAACATGATAATTTGTAAATGCTTAAAGCAATAAAGTTGAGAAATTATAAAGTCAAGTCCAATATGCTATAATTGCCTCGTTGCTTATCATGAAAAAAGAAAGAGGATGCAATTGCTTCATGCACTACTAGAAAAAGAGACTATTGTAACTTTTTAAATGCAACCTATTTCAATCGAGTTGCATTTGATTCTAATGCAACTTAGTTAAACATAAAAGTTGCAATAAATTATCTATTGCAACATTCTCTTTAAAAAGTTGCAAAAAATTATTTAAATTGCAACCTTTTTATTTAAGTGTTACCAATCTTACTTAAAGTTGTAATTTTTTAGAAAGGTTGCTAATCTTATTGAAATATGCAACATTTGTTACAAAAGTTGCAAATGTCAATAAAATTTGATTATCATATCATCAATATCTTGTTAATGATACGCTTAGAATAAAGTATATATTTCTATTTTTTAAAAAGAATATGCATTGAACAAATAGTTTGTGAAAAAAAATTACAATTTTATGAAGTACCAAGACATGAACCTGGGTGACGGGTATGGAGTCAAGTGACCCCATTGATTTTTGAACCCGTAGTGTAACATATAGTGTCGAATTTTTTAGTATACCCTTAGTTTTACATGAAGTGAAGATATTAATATATTTAAGTTGATAATATAGCACATAAAGTTTGAGTAAAAAGTTTTTTTATGAACTTTTTTTAATGTTGTAAACACGCTTCCTCACTCAAACTTTTCATTGATATGCCATGGAACATGTGTATCTGTGATAAATTTTTTTGACTCATATGGTTTAAGAACAAAATATTTTGCATTGTGGTTATAGTCAAAGGCTTCTAACAGTAGTCTAAACTTGGTCATATTATTTGTCAGGTTAGTCTTCGACCCAACGAAATTGATGGGATTGGAACCGATCTGAATATTTTGCACTGATGAAGTTATAGTGCTTTAGATTCTACTAGGCAATTGTTCTAGCCTAGTAGCCATTTTCCAGTAAAGTGACATTTTGACTTTTGTTTAGATTTGATGGCTTGGTACATAAAAGTAATATAAAAAGATCAGAATTCAAATAAAACATAAGTTAATCATGTTGTAGATAGATCGAAGTCAGGTAATAAAGATCATGATTCAAATAATAGTAGCGTTATCAGGTTTTGGGCATTTGATCCGGTTGTTGATTCATTGTAATTTTAAGATTTTTATAAAGTAAAATTATATAAATAATAATCTTATGGTAGAAGCTTAATTGTCCAAGTGATATAGGTTGAAATCCGCTAATCGGTCAACACGTAAAAAATGCATAAAAATTGCCATTTTAGTGAATGGGTCAATGGATCAAAGTATTTTTTATTCATGAAAGCTACTAACGGGTCAACGGGTCAAATTAATGCAATAGAGTTGGCGGTTCATATGATGGGTCAACGAGTCAGAGTACTTTGATACATGAAAACTGCTAATTGGTGGTTCAAATAATGGGTCAATGAGTGAGACCCCTTCTAATAAAATTGAATTGACACTTCACACGTTTTAATAACAGCAATTGACCATCCATAAGCCTAAATTGTCAAATTAATATAGTGCACATGTCATTTTAGAGAATAGGTCAACGGGTCAAAGTACTTTTCATGCATTATGAAAAAAATTGACGGTTCATATAATGGGTCAAGAGGTAAAAATACATTTAATGCATGTCAAATGCTAATGGGTCAATTGGTCAAGCTAATACAATAAAATTGACATTTTAAAGAATGGACCAACAAGTCATGATACTTTTAATGCATGCAAACTAGTAACTGGTCAACGGATCAAATTAATGCAATAAAATTAGGGGTTCATAGAATGGACCTATCGGCCAGAGAGGCATGAAACTACTAACGGGTCAAGAGGTCGATTAATACAATTGAACTGACACTTCACAATATGCAATAACTGCAATCGACCATCCATAAGCCTAACTGGTCAAATTAATACAGTATAGATGTCATTTTAGAGAATGGATCAACGGATCAAAGTACTTTTAATGCATATGAAAAAAAATTAATGGTTCATATAACGGGTCAACGGTAATAAATACTTCTAATGCATGAGCACTACTAATGTGTCAATTAGTCAAGCTAATACAATAAAATTGTCATTTTAGAGAATGGGATAATGTGATAGGTACTTTTAATACATGTAAACTACTAACGGGTCAATAAATCAAATTAATGAAATAAAATTAGTAGTTAATATAATGGGTCTATGGGCTAGAGTGGCATGAAAACTACCAATAGGTTAGCATGTCAAATTAGTTAATACAATGAAATTGATCTAATGACCCTAATTGATCATCATTGGGCATAAGATAAAAATCATTGGCCTTGATTGACCCTAATTTATAAAATTTAACTCTAATAGGTCATCAACGATCATAGTTAACTATCATTACCCATAAAGAATCATTATTAGCCTCAGTTTTCTTTCATTGTCGCACGGTGCCGCGACACTGTATGGGACATGATAAAGTATCATCTACCAACTAAATTTACGTCAATACGTTATATGTACAGTGACTCGAATTTGTAGCGTTGAATGAAAAGTTAAAAAGGTTTTATATTTGACCAACTGGCCTGGTGTTTTTCCAAACAAAACTAATGTCAAAACATAGACTAACAATTGGTCCGACTCATTTCCAAATTAATTTACGTCGAAACATAGACGTATGTCGATACGTAGATAGTCTTAAACTATGACTTTTCTTTTTCGGCGGTACTATAATTGTGATTCCCAACTAAGGTTAGATGAATTCTTGTTACATATTTACAAAGCTTTTTAAATTAAAATTAAAATATATAATAAAGAAAGGCAAATTAAAAAAACTAAAAATACCAAGATCTATTGCGCAACAGAAGGAAGAGTTAACCACTGAGCCGGTAATTGTTTTTGTAACAATATCTATCAAGTTATTATATAGACGAAATGTATTAGTAATAAAAAAAATAAGTGCCGCCTGTTGAAAGTTAAACCATCGAGGTTTTCCTCCTAGATTCTTCTTTAACCCAATTTTTTTTCTCAAAACTACCACATGGTTGAACATTCATGTGCACCTAAATTAGAACTCCCGCAACCATCAAACGTGCCTACAAAACCTCTCTCTCGCTTGCATATCGATCTGAATCTCAAATCTGTTTTCATCGCTTTCACAGCAGTTGCGAAACATCACCGATCGATATCTCTATAAGCTGCCTGATCTTCGTTCGATTTGAGTCATGTAAAGAGGTACACTCAAACTCCTTATTTGTTTCTAAGAACAATATGAACAACATACATAGATACGAAATTATAAGTTCGGGTGTGATCTGTGTATTATGATTAGCATTTTCATTCCGGCTACTAAAATGTTAACAAAATTGGAACCTGATTTATAATGAAGATAACATACTGAGTAATTTCTATTCAATTGAAACCTAATTGATCAAAGATAACGACCTCTAAAATTTGGATTCAAATATGTTCTTTTTGTTATCTTGTTTTTATTTATTGATCTTAGGCACAAAAGCTATACATATTTATCTCATAAGAAATTTCTGAGTCAATAAACTCTTCTCATCATTTTATAAATGAGATTTGTTTCTTATATATGTCAAACTATGAAACATGACAAAAATAGAAACATGTTAAACAGGTCATCATGCTGTTATATATACTTTGTGATTTGTTTTGCTAGTGTTTCTCATAAATAAGTTATTGCTACTCTGAGTTTGAGTAGCTCTAATGGGAAACAAAAGCAAACAAGATCAAAGTGTACAAAGACAAATAAATGATTATGAGAAAACTAGACTGTTGAGGGTTCAAGAAAACAAAAAAAGACTACTAGATTTGGGAGTTAAAGGCATTGCAAAGTCTTTGACAAGTTTGGTACAAAGTCAAAAACCAAAGACAAATAGAGTGAAACCAACATGTACCAATACGAGAGATGCAGACTGTATTCCTGACATGAGTGATGATAGTGAGGGAGATTATCAAAAAGTTGCTACACGTGTCGATGCATTTGCAAAGGTAATCAAATTATCAACTTTTTTGTTACTTTATTTCTATGACTTTGTTCTAATAAATGAAACTTTTTATAGCAACATCGTCCACAATATTTGCACCAATGTCCATGAATAAACTTGTTAGTTTAGCGAAGAAACATCGAGTGATTGCAATGGATTCAAATGCATCAAAAGATAATCAATCTGGAGCAACAATTATCATGGGTGAACTAATCTCAACTAATAACAGGTCATAAAGGCAAAGTGTGTTATATAAACAAAATATAGCAAAGCCTAATTTGTAACACCCAGTTATTTATCCATTTTGAGGTCGACGAAGAAAGAAAAGAAATAAAGTCCAAAGTCGAGGGACCAAACTCGCCAACGAGGGAAAGTGGAAATGTGGTGATATGTGTAGGAGGAGGGCAGCCATACTCTCCCCCACACACTCACATTTCAGCCAAGAAAAGAGAGGAGAAGAGAGAAAGGAAGAAAAGAGGAAGAAGTGTTGATTCAGGTTGGTTCGAGTGGTCAAAATTGTTGAGAAGCGGATCAAATCGAGGCTCTTCTTGTCCTGGTCATTTGTGTGAGTTATAAGACCCCTCCTTTAAATGTTTTTTATATGAATTGGGGCTGGAAAACATCTGAAAATTGGGTTTTTGAGTGTGACCCGTATGCGTATGTGTGTGTGTGATGCGTTTGAGCCTTGTTTGTGAGCTTGTGTGTGCTTGAATGGTGTTGTGGTATGCATTACTAAGGTTTAGGATGGTTGATTTGGGCTTAGAATGAGTTTGGATGAGCTTGGAGGTTGAAAATGGCAGATTAGGTTCACGATGAACTACATTCTGCACCAGCTAGGGCTAGGCGACCGAATGGAGGCCATACGGCCGATTGAGGTGTGATTGACGGTTCATTTGCACGATTGGAGTTCATTCGCATGACTAAGAGTTCATTTGTATGACTGAGGGTCCAGTCGCATAAGTGCTCATCCGCATTAGTTCAATTCGCATAAGGTCCATCCGCATTAGGTCCATTCGCACTATTGGGTGTTCATTCGCATGAGTGTTCATCCGTATTGGTTCAATCACATGATGTTCAGTCGCATGGAGGCCATGCGACTGAAGGGTGTCCATACGCCCGAATAGGGCTGTTGCACTCGAAAGAAAGTGTAGTTTGACCTCTGACTTTTGGGGGAAAGTGCAGATGTAAGTTTTGACGTAAAGGTTCCCATAAGTTCATGTAAGATGACGATTGAGGCCTTAGAGAGCATGTTGGGCATGATAATGATGATGTTGCGTGATTATGCATGTTATGTATGTATGATGTTGCCCTGTGCGATGATGATGATTGTGTATGTTGATGTTCCTTATTATGATGTATGTTTATCTTTCCGTGGCTTTACGTGTTATGTTAATGAATGAACCGAAAGTATTATGTAACGTAAAGCGAAATATAATGAAAGAGGAACATGATGAATGAATGCATGCATTAATGAACGAACGGATGTAAGAAGGCTTGCAAGCAAATGTATGGAGGTGCACACCCGATGAAGGTGTTAGCTCAACGGTGTGCGGGTTAGCTACCCCGAAGGATGCATATTGGGGTCAAAATCTTTGTGATTGACCGTATGAATCGGATCCTTGCCGCTTGCCCTAGGTGCTAGAGTCAACTTCGTGCACAATGTTTGGGGTCTATGAAAGACCTTAGGCTCGGTTACCCACTTCGTGCACAATGTTTGAGGTACAACATATGGCATTGATCCGGAATGGAAGAGAAAAGATAAATGGTGAATGTACTTGCCCTAAGTACTGGAGTCAGCTCCATGCCCAATGTTGGATGTCTATGAAAGACCTCAGGCCCAATTACCCGCTTCGTGCACAATGTTCGGGGTAATGTACATGTCACTGGAAGTAATGAATGAATGAATGAAAGTAAGAATGTATGAAAGAATGAAAGTTACGTATGAATGATAAGGATAATAATGATGTTATGTGTATATGTATGATGTATGATCGCATGAACGTAAAGTATGGTTTTAACAAGAGAACAATATGTTTATTTATAAAACTAGAATTCACTGTGTAATGCTGACTTTGATGTGTTTCTGGTTCGTAGGTAATAGTTGCTGAGGATGGCACGAGGCGACTACTCAGCTTTTTTGAGATGGCATCCATGTTTATAATACTTTTGTGATGTAATGCAACTGGGGGTTTGTAATTGAATTATGATGTATTATTTTGCAAAAGTTTTTATAATAGAATGAGATGTCATTTTTGAATGTTTCCGCTGCGATATTTGTGTAAAAGAAAAGTAATTATATGTTTTATGTGCGATAAGGATCCAACTGTAAGCGTCCTAGGAACGGGGTCATACATAATTGTATTATACATGGAGCAAAGAGACAATTGTTGCTTCTTGACGAGGATGATAATGAGGATCATGAGATATTTCAAGGTATTTTTTGATCTTATAGTTTTTTCTATTAATGAGAAATAATAAAGTCACTAATACAATTTTATTTTATATGAATTTAATCTTTTATCCTTTTAGATATTAATGGAGTATATATGGAACTAGATGGTTCAAAATACAATGAGAATGAAAATGATATTGTGAGATCTCAAGGTACTTGTGTTCAATGATTTAACAAGTTCATAATTTCTCGTCGTTTATAATTTGTATTTATTGATGACATGTATTTACTAATGACAAGATGATGACTATGAAGACATGGACCAAATAACCATTACAAACAATGAAAATGAGATACACGGGGATGATAACAATGATGATTTGGAAAACGAGGATGATATACTAGCTCAAGAACAATTACGAGGTCCGAGTTAGAAAAAACAATAGGTTGAGTTTAACTATTTGAGTATGTTTTGGTTTGTCACTGATTACTTATCTAATTTTGATGTATAATTGTCAACTGGAATTTCTAAACTCAAGAAAAGGGGACCAACAATGATGCATGACGTGCACACGTGAAAAGTCAATGAACGTGAGGTCATTATATGCAATGAATTTGGACAGCCCGTTGGACCAATAGAGAAGGACGTAGTGGGACAATTATCTTGATTTTTGGGTACAATAGCTCGTAATCACAGTTATGCACCAATGATTCATAATTTGTGGCATAAGGTGCCACATAAAGATAAGATGTGGGAGTATGTCTTGGAAAGGTGTTCAATAGTTTTATTTCTTACATTTGTTATGATTTTTATAATATTTACTAAAATATATATTTTAAGGAAAAATATGATCTGCCCGATGCTCCTAAAACTTGGGTGCTTACTGGACATTCCTATAAGGTTTACAAATATAGGTTTATGAAAAAACATTTCGACAGTATAAAGACAACAAAACAAAATGGATAAACCGACCTAAAAGCATTCCACAACATGATTTTTTACAATTGTTGAGCACGTGGAATGATAAAAATGTGGCGGTAATTTTCTAGACAACTTATCTATTACTACTATTAGTTATCTATTGTGGTCTTGGGATGTAAACTAATTTCTATTTATTAATATGTATGTAGAAACGTTGTTTGCGGGCCAAGGAAATACACTTGTCACAAAAAAAATTTTACACAGCTGGTCAAAAAGTTTTGCTAGGATTCGTGATGAGATGGTAATATGGTTTTGTTTGCTTGTGCTTTGTGTTTCTTATTAATTTATGTGGTCATATATTTTTTTTTGATGTTTTTGTTATTAATGAGGACCCAAAAAAAGAGTTATCTACTTTAACCCAATTGTTTGAACGTACACGTAAAAGGACCGAAGGACATTCATATGTTGATACATATGATGACACAGCGAGAAAAATTGTAAGTTCGTGTTCAATGACAATGCATTATATTTTAATATTAAGTTAGTTTTTACTTGTTACAATTTAGTTTTCTTTAGGAAAAATTAAACTTTTTCTCTTTAGATTAAAAGACGACATGGTTGTATTAGCCAAATAGAGTTGAAATTATATGACTTTGCCTAAATTTTATGACTGCCAAGAACAATTAACACACACACACACACATATATATATAGTTCCTTTCAAATGATTAGAATAAAAATGAGTATAATTTAAAGCTTTTTTGGTCATTATAATATGGAGTGCACATAAGTTTAACATCTTTGCTTTTTTGCCCGACAAAACCAACCCACACAACTTATTTCGGTCTTTTTGGGACTTCACATTCACCTATGAGGCTACTACGAAAAATTCTAAACTAGCTTATTCTTGCTTAAATTAAATCAAGTGAACATTAGGAATAAGTCAAAATTAGTAGTTACTTCAAATTTAGGTGTGTAAGAATGGGAGGTGAAAAACTATGGATATGTAAGATTTAGAGATGGTACCACTTATTTTACTACTTATGGTTTTTGTTTCTTCTAGGAAGAAATCATTTGTGTTGTTTTTTGGTGAAATTCTTTTTATAAGTTGGTTAAAGTAGCTAACTCTTTCTTACCTTGACTTACTTTTGCCTTCATATGACACTTTTTCTTACCTTATAAATCTACATATTCCTTTTTATACGTCTCCTTTGTAATTTTTTCATAGCTATTAAATAGTTGTTTATTCAACATTGAAGTGTAGTTTATTTTGACAACAGATTCTTAGACATTAAATAATAGTTTTTTAATATTAATCTTCAATTATTTTGACCATATGTTTTTAATAATATCACAGGAACAAATGAAATTATAAACCCTTAGAAGATGAAAGTGCTTCGGTAGATCCTTATATGGTTGTGATGAACAAAGTGCATGATGGATATTGTAGATTATATGGTAAAGGCGTTACCAATAAATTGTTGAAAAAAGTGGATGGTGGTGATACATCATACATGATTCCAAAGGACCATATGGAATTATTCAAAGCAAGTGTTGAAGTTGAAAAAAACCAGTTGAAGGACAAGTTAGAAGCTGCATGAAAAGATATAGATAACCAACGAGAAAACTTTGAAGCTATGGTGCGAAAGCTTATGGAGCAACTACCTCTTGGAGTTCAAGAGTATTTAACATTAGAGGGAGGTTCTAAGTAATTTTTATAATTGTAATTTCCAACTTTGTTTAACTACTGTTATTTTCAGTTTGGACATATATGTTAAAGTACATCGTATGACCATCTATGATATCTATATTATTATTGTTACGGCCTAACTTATATAGTAAAACATATTAATAGTAATTGTAGTGCTTACGATGGTGCTATAAGGTTGCATTTGAGTGTAATCAAAGTTGCATTTATTGTAACTGAAATTGAAAAAAAGTTGCATTTACCTTATTAATGGTTACATTTTTATAACAAAAATATAATAATGGTTGCATTAGAGTATGAAAAAGATTGCATTGTTGTAAATAAAGCTATAATAAAGGTTGCATTTTTAAGTTAGAAAAGTTGCATTTATAAGTTAAAAAAGTTGCTTCTGAATGTTCAAAAGGTTGCATCATAAAAAAGCTGCATTTGAATAATACAAGCAACATTTTTTAGAAATGTTGCATTATGTAACAAAAAAGTTGCTTTAGGTCTAATGCAACTGCACCTGATGCACCCCTAGGTAAAAGGTTGCTTTAGGCGTAATGCAGCCTTTTCAGGATCTAATGTAACATTTTACCGGGGTTGCGTTAGCCATCTTTTGTTGTAGTGATGTGTCTTTATTAAAACATCAATATAGTGTTTACAAATATTATAAGATATGTTGATGAATTTGATCTCTTAAAGATATTCAAAGTTTAAATTATTAAGAACAAATTGGAAATAAAATATAATATTGAAAATTTTATGTCTGGACCGGCATATGGAGCATTTGAATAATGATAAGAAAATCATGGTCTAGAAGTATCGTTGTTGAATGCAAGTAGGATTTATACATCACATGTTGTTGTGGGGTTCTTTTGTAATAAAGTAATTATCTTCCTTATCCTCTTCTATTAGACCGGACATTGAAACGAACATCCTATTGTGTAAGGACCCGTTCCCGGGACGCTTACAGCTGGCCAATCATTGCTCATATAACATATAATTACATAAGAAATAAATGTTGCAGGGGAAACATTTAAAACAACATTTTCATTAACAATGATTTTGCAAAATAATACAACATTCATTACACAATTTCAATTGTTTGCATTATCATGAAAAAACATTAACAAAAGAATGTCATCCCCATGCCAAGTAGCTAGGTCTATCATAAACTTTATCCAGCTATTCCTGGTACTGGACCTAGGTCTATCATAGACCAGCTATAACGATGCATCGCACCTCTGGTCACAGTTACTAGGATAGAGTTTAGGTGTACTACTGCTATGTGCAATACCCGGTTATTCTTGGTACTGGACCTAGGCCTATCATAGACCATCTATAACGATGCATCGCACCTCTGGTTGCAGTACCTAGGGTATGCAACAATGGGGCTATACAATGGTTAATCACAAAGAAAGACCCCAATATGCATCCTCCCAGGGTAGCGAACCTGCACACCGTTGGGCTAACACCTTTTAATGGCATGTCCCAACATATAAGGCTTGCAAGACTTTCTTTACTTTCATCATTCATTAATGCATGCATTCTTACTTCATGTTCCTCTTTTCTTTATCTTTCACTTTACGTTACATACTACTTTTATTTCATTCACTAACATTCAACGTAAAGTCACAAGAAAGATAAACATACATAATATGGAACATCATCATACATAGTCATCATACATAACATCATGCATAAGCATCAAACATACATCATACATGCCCATCATAACATCTATGACCTCAAAAGTCAACTTACATGAATCCCCGGGAACATCTCAAGTCATAGCCTACATTCGTCTTTTTCTCAGAAAGTTAGAAAAAGTCTAAGTGTTCATCCGCATTTCCTATAGTTCATCAGCATTTACTATAGTTCATGCGCATTTATCTTACTTCAACTGCATTTGTCTTACTTCATCCGTATTTGTTCATCCGCATTGGCCTTACTCATCCGTAGTTCCCATAATTAGTCAATGTTCATCCACATTTCTCAAACTTATTCAATGTTCATCCGCATTTGTCATGCTTAGTCAATGTTCATCCACATTTCTCATACTTAGTCAATGTTCATCCGCATTTCTTAGACTTAGTCAATTTTCATCCGCATTTTTCAGACTTAATCAATGTTCATCCGCATTTCTCAGACTTAGTCAATGTTCATCCACGTTTCTCAGACTTAGTCAATGTTCATCAGCATTGACTTTCATCTGCATTAACCTTTATACGCCTTTGTCATACTTAGTCAATGCTCACTTACTTAACAGTTAATACTCATCCGCATTAATTGTTCATCCACATTTCTTCCCATTACTCATCCGCATTGACTTTTCAACACTTATGCAGATTCTAAAACATAACATATGAGCCTTAAACACCAGATTTCAATTTCCAATCACTGTCCATCATGTTCTAAGCTTAAATCATACATCCTAAGTCTTAGAAACATCATCATACGTTATCAAGCATGAACATAATCATACATCACATCATACATTCAACACACACCAAATGAAATATACGAGTCCGAAACCCAGTTTAATGAAAACATACATTCATGTATTTCCAGCCCCAAATTCAGTTAAAATAGGTAAAAGAGGGATCCTAGAAATCACCTTTGTCTCTTGAGTATGGCTTTTTTCCGAACTCAATTGCAAATTGAATTCAACCGCCTAGAACCCACTAAAACAAACCCGAACACATATAAACACACATAAGCATAGACCCGAGGACATAACCGGTTAAGAACACCATAAAAACATGATTCTTACCTTGAATTCGCACTTTTCTTCTTGTTTCTCTTCAAACCCGAGAGTTCTCTGCTTCCTGCTACTTTCTCTCTCTAAATATCCGAAAATTTTGTGTGTAGAAACGATGATGGGCGGCCACGCCATCTTTATCACCAACTTTTCAAACATTTTGTCCTTTTGGACACTTTTTACCCCTAGACTTGGGTTTTATTTCTTTTACTTATTTTCTTCACTTTATTCATTCTTTCTTTGTCTTTAAAATAACCGGGTGTTACAAGTCCACCCCCTGATTTAGCTTCCATCCCTCAAACCTGTTATTCCTCAAAGAGTTGTGGGTAATGCTGTCTCATCTCTTCTTCAGTCTCCCACGTAGACTTGGATCCATTCCTGTTTTTCCACTGTACACGCACAAGAGGAACCACTTTATTTCTCAGCCTCTTCTCTTTGTGATCGATGATCGCCACTGGTTGTTCCACATAATTGAGCCGTTCATCAACTTTAATATCCTCGAGTGGCACCACCATATCCTCCTCGGCTAAGCACTTTCTCAAGTGAGATACATGGAATGTCCAATGAATTCCACTTAACACACTTGGCAACTCCAACCTATAGGCCACCTCTCCTACTCGAGCAATAATTCGAAAAGGCCCTATGTATCTTGGGCTCAACTTGCCCCGCTTCCTAAACCAAATGATGACCTTACAAGGTGAGACCTTTAACATAACCCTGTCACCCAACTGGAACTCAATCGGTATGCGTCGTTTATCAGCATACGACTTCTGTCTATCTTTGGCTGCCTTCATGAAGGCCTTGATCCTTTCAAGCTTCTTAGTTGTAGCCTTGATTACCTAGATGATCCCTAGTTCTTTTTGACCAATATCACTCCAACACACGGGCGTTCTACATCTCCTACCATATAACATCTCATAAGGTGGCATACCAATGCTGGCATGATAACTATTGTTGTATGAGAATTCAGCTAATGCTAAGCGGTCATCCCAACTTCCCCCAAAATTGATAACACATGCCTGAAGCATGTCCTCCAAGGTCTGAATGGTCCTTTCTAACTAACCATCAGTCTGAGGCTGATAAGCCGTGCTAATATATAACCTCGTCCCCATGGCATCGTAGAACTTCTACAAGAATTTGGATGTAAACCGGGTGTCGCGATCAGACACAATAGACACCGGCACACCATGATGAGTTACAATTTCCTTGATAAACAGATCAGCCAACATCTCAGATGAATATGTCTCGCGGATCGGTAGGAAGTGAGCATTCTTCGTCAAGCGGTCAACAATCACCCATATGGCGTCATACCCTTTCGGGGTACGCGGCAGCTTCGTAATGAAATCCTTGGTGATGTGCTCCCACATCCATTCCGGTATATCCAAAGGTTGGATCTTCCCATACGGCTTTTGATGCTCGACCTTCACCTGTAGACAAGTAAGGCATTTACTCACATACTCCACTACGTCACGTTTCATACCCGGCCACCAATAATCCTTCTTCATGTCTTGATACATCTTTGTGGTACCAGGATGAATGGAGTATCAAGTCTTATGAGCTTCATCCAAAATCTTCATTCGTAGATCCCCGAAACGAGGGATCCACACCTGTCCAAATCGGGTTTTAACTCCAAGTGTGTTCTCACCTAATTCCCTAACTAGACCTCTCATCCTTTCAGAGTTAAGATGATCTTCTTTCAATGCCTCATCCTAAAACTCTTTGACTTGCTTCATCACATCAGAGGTCATGATTAGTTGATATGCTTTCACCCAAATCGGCTCGGGCCTCTCTTTTCGGCTAAGAGCATCAGCCACCACGTTGGCTTTGCCCGGATGGTAGTGGATCTCACAATCATAATCCTTTATAAGTTCCAACCACCATCTCTACCTCATGTTGAGATCCTTCTGCTCGAAGAAGTACTTCAAGCTTTGGTGGTCAGTGAAAATGGTGCACTTCGTCCCGTAAAGATAGTGCCTCCAAATCTTTAACGAGAAGACCACGGCTGCTAGCTCCAGGTCATGAGTAGGATAAATGACCTCATGAACCTTCAACTGCCGGGATGTGTAAGCTATAACCTTCCCTCTTTGCATTAACACGCACCCAACCCCGAGTAGGAAGCATTAGAATAAACCACCAGATCTTCACTCCTATCGGGTAATGACAGAACAGGAGCTTGACTCAACCTTGCCTTTAATTCTTCGAACGCCTTCTCTTGAGCTTGACCCCATACGAACTTCTCATCACTTCGGCTCAACTTGGTTAGTGGAGAAGCGATCTTGGAAAAGTCTTGGATGAATCTCTTGTAGTAGCCCGCCAAAGCCAAGAAGCTACAGATCTCAGATGGCGTCTTTGGGGACTTCCATTGCATCACTGCCTCCACCTTTACCGGGTCCACCATAATCCCATAGGGATTCACCACATGACCCAAAACTGAATTTCACGCAACCCGAATGCACACTTCGAGAACTTGGCATACAACTTCTCCTTTCTTAGCGTCTCCAGAAACTCCCGAATGTGACCAGCATGCTCCTATTTAGTCTTTGAATAAATCAGGATATCATCAATAAACACAATCACTGATTTATCCAACATCGGCCGGCACACTCGATTCATCAAATCCATAAAAGCAGTTGGCACGTTGGTTAAACCAGAAGACATTATAAGAAACTTGTAGGGACCATAACGTGTGCGGAAAGCTGTTTTAGAAATGTCTTGCTCCTTCACCTTCAGTTGATGATAGCCAGATCGAAGGTCTATTCTTGAGAACCAACTGGCACCTTGAAGCAGATCAAACAAATCATCGATTCTCGGTAAGGGGTATCGGTTCTTGACCGTCAACTTGTTCAGCTCACGGTAGTCAATACACATCCTCATACTATCGTCTTTCTTTTTCACGAACAGGACCAGAGCACCCCATTGAGAGATACTCGGTCGAATCAACCCCTTATCAAGCAGCTCTTGCAACTATTCCATCAATTCTTTCATTTCCATCAGAGCCAACTGATACGGTGCCTTGGCAACAGGTTGAGCACCCGGTATCAGATCAATCTGGAACTCGATGTCTCGGTGAGGTGGCACTCCTGGTAAGTCTTCTAGAAACATGTCTGGAAAGTCACACACCACCAGTACATCGGATATTTGTGGTGTTGGCATATCCACATCTTTTACATAAGCCAAGTCGGCGCTACATCCACACCTCATACACTTTCCCGCCACCACCGTTGAGATCACTTTCCCAACAGTTACCGAACTCCCGTCAGGCGCTATCAAACGAATCATCTTCTTGCGACACACAATGTTCGCCTTGGAGTCCGCCAACCAGTCTATCCCAAGAACCAATTGAAACCACCTAAGGTCATTACGAATGGTCTAACAGGAAACTTATGACCCTCAAGTTCCACATTACAGTTCTTTATCATCTCAAAAATCCTGGTAGACTTACCTATGGCAGTTTCTACATCAATGGGCGCATCAACATGTCTACTACTAATAGGCAGTTTAGCACAGAAAGCAGCAGGAATAAAACATTTACCGGAACCAGAATCAAATAACACAGAAGCTAAAGTTTGGTTCACCAGAAACATACCGAACACGACATCAGGGTCTGTCTTAGCTTCCTCCTATGTCATTGTGAATGCCCTGACACTCACCCTTGGTCCTTCTCCCCCCATCTTCTTCGCCCCGGAACCCTCCGCCCTCGGCTTCTTGCATCTCTACTTATATGACCTTCTTCACCATAGTTAAAGCACCAGACCATACAACAGTCCTTGGCTATATGCCCTGTCTTCCCATATTTGAAGCACCCGTTCAATCCCATCCTACATTCTCCCGCATGATCCCTTCCACACTTGCTGCACCTTTTTAACCCCGCACTCGATGTGGCGACACGACGGTCATCCATCCGTGCCTTCTAATTCATTGTCGAGGCATTACCCCGACCAAACCTCTTCCCATTCCAGTGTTGATCACCTCCACCCTTCTTGCTACCTTCAGCCACCACCACTACAACCCTCTCATCATATAACCTCCCTGCCAAATCCACCGCCGACCTAAACGTCCTTGGTCGGGCAGCCATCATATGCCTGCGAATGTCCACTAGGAAACCCTGAATGTACCTCTTATCTTCCATGACAGAGGAGTCACCTGATCCGGCACCAGAAGCGCCATCTCGTTGAATTTGTTAGTGTACTGTTGGTGCGTCATTGTTCCTGCCTCCGGTTGCAGGAATTCCCTTTTAACTTTATCCATTTCTTTATGAGGACAGAACTCCTCAATCAGCAAATTCTTCAGCTCCGACAATCTCATCCTCCCAATTGCCCGACTACCCTCGGCTCGGACTATATTGTCCCACCAGCACAGAGCCGAGTCCACAAAAGAATAGACAGTGAACTTCACCTTTTGATCCTCCCAGCACTCACTGATATTTAAAACAGCTTCCATTTCTCTCACCCATCGGTAATCAGCAGCAGCAGTGCCATTACCGTCGAAAGTAGGGGGCTTACGCCGTTGAAATGCCCCATTGTTACAGACTCGTGTCGCCTCCTACACATGCTCTACTTCTTCCTCTTCATCCTCGTCATCAGACGGAATCGTCCCAGTCTCGGGCTGTCTTCTTTCGCCCGTAGGTCTACTCCTTTCCCTTCTCTTCCCCTCTCTATCTGCCTTTATCACTTCGGTCACCACAGACGGTAGGATCTCTGCATGAATTGATGCACTTCCTCCACAACCGCCTCCTTCACTAAGGCTCTCAGGTTATCACTCTCATCTCCGACCTCCAGATGAGGGGTTTCTGGTTCTTCATGAACCACCTTTTCGGCCCTAGGCCTTCCTCTCATAACCTGTGGTTAAGCACCACGTCCACCACCACCCGAATATTTAGATGATCTACCACCGACCATCCTCACACACACACACGCTGAAAGATTCAAACACAAACAAGGTCATTCAGGGAAACAACTTTGTTTATGTCAAGTATAATAAGTCCCTAATTACAGTGGCCAGTTGTGATTAGCCACTTACTTTACTCTTCATACCCCAAGCAGTACCTATCCTGACTACATTACTATCTAATTCTACCAGCAGCACATAACCACATAAGATGCGCATGTAATACCGGTTAACATTAAGAAAATACCTGATGGCACGCAGCAACTCAGATTAGCATTCCTTTCTTTTCATCCCATTCTCAGTTTAAGTTTAGGTTTATTTTGAAAACTTACCCATTTCACTTAAACTTTGGCTCTGATACCCACTTGTAAGGCCCCGCTACCGGGACGCTTACAGCTGGCCAATCATTGCTCATAAAACATATAATTACATTAACAAGAAATAAATGTTGCAGTGGAAACATTTAAAACAACATTTTCATTAACAATGCTTTTGCAAAATAATACAACATTCATTACACAATTTTAATTGTTCGCATATTCATGCAAATACATTAACAAAATAATGCCATCCCCATGCCAAGTAGCTGCCCCACGCCATCCTGAGCAATGCTCACCTGCCAACCGGAAAATGCATAAAAAGTCAGCGTTGCCGAGTGAGTTCTAGTTTTACATTAAATCATACTTTTCTCACATTAAAACCGTTCTTTACTTTCTTGCGATCATACATCATACGTACACATAGATAATATCATTATTATCTTCATTAATCTTTCATACATTCATTCATTCATTCGTACATTCATTAACTTCGCATTCTTTCACCATAACCTCTTTCATTTCCCTCAACCATAAACTTTACCCAGTTATTCCTGGTACCGGACCTAGGTCTATCATAGACCAGCTTTAACGGTGCATCACACCTTTGGTCATAGTACCTAGGGTAGAGTTTAGGTTTACCACTGCTATGTGCAATACCCAACTATTCCTGGTACTGGACCTAGGCCTATCATAGACTAGCTATAACGGTGCATCGCACCTCTAGTCGCAGTACCTAGGGTATGCAGTAATGGGGCTATACAAATGGTCAATCACAAAGAAAGACCCCAATGTGCCTCCTCCTGGGGTAGCGAACCCGCACACCGTAGGGCTAACATCTTTTAATGGCGTGTCCCGACATACAAGGCTTGCAAGACTTTCTTTACTTTCATCATTCATTAATGCATGCATTCATACTTCATGTTCCTCTTTTCTTTATCTTTCACTTTACGTTACATGCTACTTTCATTTCATTCATTAACATTCAACGTAAAGTCACGAGAAAGATAAACATATATAATATGGAACATCATTATACAGAGTCATCATCATCATACAGGGCATCATACATACATAGCATACATCGTAGATACGATCATGCATAAGCATCAAACATACATCATACAGGCCCATCATAACATCTGTGACCTCAAAAGTCAACTTACATGAATCGCCGGGAACATCTCAAATCAAAGCCTACATTCGTCTTTTTCTCAGAAAGTCAGAAAAAGTCTAAGTGTTCATCCGCATTTCCTATAGTTCATCTGCATTAACTATAGTTCATCTGCATTCACTATAGTTCATCTGCATTCACTATAGTTCATCCGCATTTGTTCATCCGCATTGGCCTTACTCATCCGCAATTCCCATACTTAGTCAATGTTCATCCGCATTTCTCAGACTTAGTCAATGTTCATCCGCATTTCTCAGAATTAGTCAATGTTCATCCGCATTTCTCAGACTTAGTCAATGTTCATCCGCATTTTTCAGACTTAGTCAACGTTCATCCACGTTTCTCAGACTTAGTCAATGTTCATCCGCATTGACTTTCATCTGCATTAACCTTCATACGCCTTTGTCATACTTAGTCAATTCTCATCCGCATTGACTTACTTTGCAGTTAATACTCATCTGCATTAACTGTTCATCCGCATTTCTTCCCATTACTCATCCGCGTTGACTTTTCAACACTTATGCAGATTCTAAAACTTAACATATGAGCCTTAAACACTAGATTTCAAATTCAAATCATCGTCCATCATGTTCTAAGCTTAAATCATACATCTTAAGTCTTAGAAACATCATCATACATTATCAAGCATGAACATAATCATACAAAACATCACACATTCAACATACACCAAATGAAACATATGGGTCTGAAACCCAGTTTAATGAAAACATACATTCATGCTTTTTCAGCCCCAAAATCAGTTAAAACAGGTAAAAGAGAGGTTCTAGAACTCACCTTTGCAGCTCTTGAGTATGGCTTTCTTCCGAACTCATTTTCAAATTGAATTCAACCGCCTAGAACCCACTAAAACATACCCGAACACATATAAACACACATAAGCATAGACCCGAGGACATAACCGGTTAAGAACACCGTAAAAACATGAATTCTTACCTTGAATTTGCACTTTTCTTCTTGTTTCTCTTCAAACCCGAGAGTTCTCAGCTTCCTGCTACTTTCTCTCTCTTAAAATCCGAAAATTTTGTGTGTAGAAAGGGTGATGGGCGGCCATGCCACCGTTATCACCAACTTTTCAAAATTTGGTCCTTTTGGACACTTTTTACCCTTAGACTTGGGGTTTATTTCTTTTCCTTCTTTTCTTCACTTTATTCATTCTTTTTTGTCTTTAATATAACGAGGTGTTACATATTGGTTCGTTGGTCGGACCGAATTTAAGAACCAGATAAGATCATAAATGATTTTGTGATTTAATAATATATAAAATTAAAAATAAAAGTCTTGATATAATAAAAAATAATAATAAATTAAATACATTTAAAATAATCCTACACATAAACAATAAATGGCTTTTAGAAAATTATAGATAACAAATTAGTTGAATATAAAAAATTATAAATATATAAAAGTAAAATGTAGTGATTACAAAGATTAAAAACTAGCAAATCTTCCAATTTTACAACTTCCCATATATTTTTTAAGATTCTCCTATAAACTATTGGTTTTAATATTACTTTAAAATCATATATCTCTCGTGGAAACTAAACCTCTTCTTCTCTTTCTTTCTTTTTAAATTAATCTAGTCCTTATGATGTTATCCCATCTTCATCATTGGTTGCGTGCTATGAAGGTTGTTTTGCGTCACTCTATGCCACTCATTGTCGCTCTGCCGCTTGCTTCCCACTATGATATGATCGACAGCATCGTTTCTTCCTCTAGGTGCGGTCCAACCATACTTAACAGTCCAGCGATTCAATCGGAGACTGCCCTGATCCATTAGTTATTGTAGGGCGGCTCAAAACAAATCAATCGGGACCACCCTGATTCTCTCCCTCTGTTTCTAACAAAGTAAAAAACAATACATATTACCAAGGGAAATTTTGTAATTTAATGTAATAAAAAATTAATTTGGGTACTGTACACACCGACATATGATTTTAATAGTATATATAACTGGTAGATTTTGTTTTGTTAAAGAAAATCCAACAACAAGGGTTTGGAATGGTAAAATGAAATATTTAGTATGATTAAGGTTGAAAAGGTATAATAGTATGTTTTACTAACCCATCAACAAAACTTTGGTTAGTTTTGAATATACAACGAATGTAACACAACACATTAATTAAAATAAGATTGTTATACGAAGATAATACATCATCACTTAATGTAAAAAGTTAAGGATCAAGAGTCAATCATTGACTACAAAAGTTTTGAGCAACTCATAAATGATCGAAAGCCATCATTTGAGGTAATATAAATTAGGGGGTGTCTACACTCTTTTTCCTTATCTATGGTTTTGTCCTACTGGTTTTCCTTGCAAGATTTTTAACCATACAACGTCTCCAAGCGTATTAAGTATGATATATTGATAACCAAGGGAGAGTGTTGTAAATAATTATTTATGATGGTTATCAATATAATTAAGTGTAGACTGAATATGAGTATTCTCTATTCTATCTTTCTCTTCCTTAGCATATTTTATAATTTTGTTTTAAATATTCGCTAGTAAGTCGTTGTTTTACAACAATTTTACATTAAATAAACATTACAATACTTATTCTTTAATTGACCATATATGTTTCACCAAATTAGCCCGAAATGCATGATGAACCCCTTGATTATGTAAACATTTAAACCTTTGCAAATAGCTTTTATATCCTATAAGAACTTCATGTTCATAAGTTATTGACCATCTTCATCTCATCACCCAACCACTCAAATATAGCATAGCCATCATCCTCTACAATCAAATTATCATACATGTATACATGATATCACATAGTTGTTGCAAGCTACAAGATCTTATGGGACCACGTACGATTGCCTATCAAGCTTGGAAGACATGAATGACTCTCTCGACATCCTTTATTGAGGATTCATGTCACTTTTTAAAATCATTCATCTTTTTAGTATGTAGATATGTATAGTTGAAGATCAAGATTAGGTTGAAATCACCTTAGGGAGTGTTTATATTACGTTTAATGTAATAGGCTTTATGTTATATCGCTTAGCTTAATATTTATATTTTGTGTTTTTTGTAGTCCAGCGGAGCTATAAGCAAAATTATAGTTTCGCTCATATTCAGCAGACAATGGACACCCGATGAATCTTTGTTTTGTCGTTGGGTGAACTGGTCATGGGCTAGACAGTTTCATCGTCTAGCGAAGCAGCCGGCGAAGCATCCGGCGAAGCAGCCGGCGAAGCATCCGCGAAGCAGCCGCGAAGCATCCGGCGAAGCAGCCGGCGAAGCAGCCGGCGAAGCAGCCGGCGAAGCACCGGCGAAGCAGCCGGCGAAGCAGCCGGCGAAGCAGCCGGCGAAGCAGCCGGCGAAGCAGCCGGCGAAGCAGCCGGCGAGCAGCCGGCGAAGCAGCCGCGAAGCAGCGGCGAAGCAGCCGGCGAAGCAGCCGGCGAAGCAGCCGGCGAAGCAGCCGGCGAAGCAGCCGGCGAAGCAGCCGGCGAAGCAGCCGCGAAGCAGCCGGCGAAGCAGCCGGCGAAGCAGCCGGCGAAGCAGCCGGCGAAGCAGCCGGCCAAGCAGCCGGCGAAGCAGCCGGCGAAGCAGCCGGCGAAGCAGCCGGCGAAGCAGCCGGCGAAGCAGCCGGCGAAGCAGCCGGCGAAGCACCGGCGAAGCAGCCGGCGAAGCAGCCGGCGAAGCAGCCGGCGAAGCAGCCGGCGAAGCAGCCGCGAAGCAGCCGGCGAAGCAGCCGGCGAAGCAGCCGGCGCAGCAGCCGGCGAAGCAGCCGGCGAAGCAGCCGGCGAAGCAGCCGCGAAGCAGCCGGCGAAGCAGCCGGCGAAGCAGCCGGCGAAGCAGCCGGCCAAGCAGCCGGCGAAGCAGCCGGCGAGCAGCCGGCGAAGCAGCCGCCAAGCAGCCGGCCAAGCACCCGGCCAAGCAGCCGGCGAAGCAGCGGCCAAGCAGCCAACCAAGCAGCCGGCCAAGCAGCTCGCGAAATTAGGTTGCGTATATATAGAACTGATTCTATCATTGTAAGATAACTTTTGCAAAACCCTAATTTGATATATCATTTTTTCAAATCTATATTTGGTGGCTAGATGTCAATGAAATTCATATTGAGCCTTTGATTTTGTTATTGTTTGCTTTCTCTTGTTTATTATTGAAAATCATTGAATCTAAATCATTGTTGTTTTGTTATCATGGATGATTAATCAGTGGATTTTCAACGTTTTCACAATCATTTATCGATTAATTGGACCAACAAAATGGTATCTGAGCCATAGTGTTCTTGATTGATTGAGTTTTTTTGGATATTTTAGTTAAAAATCACTGTTTCATCAATTATGAGTGATTCGAATATGGAGATAGATTGAGTTTGTTTAGAGTTTGGTATGGGAAGCTTATGTGATAATCAAATCTTAAGTTCTTTGTGATTTGGGTGATTTTGGATCAATTTCGTGTTGAAAAGGTTTTTCAGATTCATCTAGCGAAACAACTAATTATCCAGTGAAACAACTAATTATCCAATGAAACTACTTGTTCAACTAGCAAGACTATCATTTATTTGTTAGTTGTGTTTGTATTTCTGATCCCAGCGAAAGTACACTTATTGAACAAAAGTTCATTAGTGATTGTGAACTCACTCTTATCAAAATTGCTAGCGAATTTTTTTTGAACAAAAGTTCAACTAATTTCTAGCGAAACTGCTTGCGAAACTGCTTGCGAAACTAGTATTTGTGAGCTGCTTGCTAGCTGTTGGACCAAAAGAACCAATGATCCTGATCAGAAAAACCTCCAAGTCCCACAAACATTACAACTGCAGAAGAGATCACAACGGCTGAAGACATCAGCTGATTACAAGGTTTGAAGACAAGATCTGAAGATTTCTACTGAAGACAAAGACTGAAGACCAGAGTGGTCAGTAGTTGTCACAACAGCTGAACTTATTAACTTCAGTAGTTGTCATAACAACTGAAGTTATTAACTTCAGTAGTTGTGATGGTTTTTCTTTTCAGTACTTGTAATTTACCTTTCAGTAGTTTATAGTTTCAGTAGTTTTATGTTCTTGTACTTAGCATTCTCTGAGATGTGATCAGTTGTTGAGAACATTCTCAGTAGTTTGCATAGTTTCAGTTGTTTGTATAATTCTATTAGATGTCACTATCAAGTGACATCAGCAGACGTCACATTTCTTATATAAGGAATGTTGACCTAATTGTAACGTGTGACTTTCAGCCACCACGAAAGCATTTGAATGAAATATTCCTTTTGCAGAATTCTCTCTCTCTCTATAATCGTGTACTATTCCATTGAATATCAATTGAGTTCTTTCTAAATTGACTAATTCATTGGTCGAATTCCACTGCAATCTACTCTAAATAATCAAACTTAAATCACTGATCCTAACAAATGGTATCAGAGCTGGTTAATCATTGATCGATCTAACAATTGATCATTGAAACTGCTATTTCGATATCTAAGTTTGATCGAATTAGCATATTTACAAGAATTGGTTATAGAGATTGAATTTCTGCTGCTTTCCGTTATTTGCTTTGAGATTTCTCTTGGTTCGTATTGAGTTTGTTGTGTTTTGTGCTAAATCGATTAAAACTTAATTGAATTTGATTGAATCTAAGAATGACTACTCCTTCTAATGACCCTCATAATACTGGCTCCTCAACCAAGCCTCCGATGCTGGTTAGGACTGAGTATACATATGGCATGAAGAATGCTCCATCACCTGTCTGTTAACAGTTCAGGTTGTTGGACATCTGTGGTACATGGTCCACACAAGCCTATGGTGAACAATCCGGAAACCAACCAAATGGTTCCGAAGAAGAAGGAACAATACTCAGATGAGGATCGAAAACTGTTTGAGATTGATGCTAAAGCCCATGGAATTCTGGCCATGGCACTGCCGAATGAAATCTATTTTGGGCTTATGCATCATGAGACTGCTCATGACCTTTGGAATGCATTGAAAGAACATTTTGGTGGAATAGATGAGGTCTTAGCAAACAACAGAGAAATCCTTGCCCAACAATATGAGACATTCTCTCATAGGAAGGGTGAGACACTTACTCAACAGTTTGAGCGTTTTTCCTGTTTGATCTCTGAGCTGAAAATGGTCAAATATGAATACACTAATAGCCAGATGAACAATAGATTCCTCAGATCACTGCCTGAGAGATGGGACACATATACCATTGTCCTATGCTCTAGTGCAAATCTAGATAGCCTATCTCTCACCCAACTCCATGGGAAACTGCTTACATTTGAAAGAGAGATAGAGCAAAAAAGGAAACTGGCATCATCAGGAAAGCTCACTGATGACTTTGTACGAGGGAACACTTCCTTGGTTGGTCATGAGTCAGAATATGCTGCATGAGAAAGCCATTATGATCATATAGATTTCTCTTCAAAGATATGATCATGCATTTGTTAGTGTTGATAGTCAGTCAGGCTGTAATAGTGACATTTGTGCTTCATTATGGATGATTTGAAAGGTATTGCCGATGATGACTTAGAAGAGATGGATATTCTAAGCCAAATGGCCTTGATTAATATCAGATCTCAAAAGTTCTACAAGAGAACTGGTAGGAAATTTCCAGGACTCTCTCGCAAAACCAAAGTTGGTTTTGACAAGAGTAAGTTGAGGTGTCACAAATGCCACAGGCTTGGGCACTTTGCAAGAGAGTGTAAATCAACTGGATCTAACTCCTCTGCACCCTTTGTGACTTTTCCAAGCAATAGTTCACAAAACAGAGGGCAACATTCTCCTAGTTCTGGTCATCACTCACAACCTCTATGTCCTGCATATTTTGTCCCTCAGGGTCCAATGCCATATCCATATCCCTTACCTGAGCCTCAACCATCTCAACCATCTCAATCACAACCTCATCACAGCTTTTTCACCCCTGGTGCTGTTGACTGGAGCAGTTTACCAGATGATCTTTCTGGTAATGAGCAATTATTTGCTAGTTATGGTCAACATGGTGGCGAACATCCTTTTGGGAATCTTGCTCTCATGGCCCTGGAGTCTACTGAGGGTTCATGCTCCAATGCATCTTCATCACAGGTAACCCAGGTATCCTCTGAGGCTAAGGCCAAGCTATGTTCTGAATCTTGCATAGCTGCATTTATCTCTATTAGAGAGGCAAATATAGCTTTAATAAATCAAAATCTTGAGCTTGAGCAAACCCTTTCCAAAAGAAAAGCTGAGTATGAGTCTGTCCTTAAAGATAAAGATGATGAGATTTATAAGCTTAAATGCCAATTAAATGATGAAAAGGCTAAGGTTGAGGTCATTCTTGAGAACCACAAAGATCTCAAAGAAACCCTTTCAGCTACCCAAGTTGTGTGTGACCGTTGGGTATCATCCTGCAAGGGATTTGAAATGCTTCTCAGCAAGCAAACAACTTCGAATGTGAAGTTTGGAATAGGTTACAATCACATTGCACCACCTACAAATTTTACTCCAAAATTAATAGTAAAACCTGAAGGTGAAAGTAATTTCCAAACCACATCATCATGTGTATCATCCTCAAGAGATCACCCAAAATCAAAGATGAAATCAGTGTTGATACCTCAGCAAATCAATTGCCTGATGGGTTAACTACTAATAAGCACATAAAGCTGAGTACTTTAGATGTTGTCCCTCAAAGTACCTCAAGTACTGAAATAAAAGGATTAACAACTGCTGAGGAATCTATCATACGGTCTTTTAGGACGGATAGAGAACAGCTGAAGAACAAGTCTTCAGTTGTTACAGATCCTTCTGTACTTAACACAAGTACTGAAAGGAGGAAAGTACTGAAGATCACACCTTCAGTAGTTTCCACTTCCGCAGTTGATCAATCCAAGATGAAGAATAAGCCATGTGACATATGTGGTAAATTCAATCATCTTTCTAATGAATGTTGGTACAAAAAGGGTTCCAAACTCAACAGAGATAAGCTCATTAAAATGCAGATGGATGAAAAGAAAAATGAGTTTGAGACCAAGTTTGTACCATAGTCATCCCAAATTGATAAACCCAATGCTTCACCCAAATCCAAAAAGAAGGATAAGGTTTATCATAAAACAGCTGATAGTGTTCCTCATGATAAAAATTAGACTAAGTCTGTGAATTTCAAGGAGGAAATGGTGGGCCACAAGAACTCATCAAAAACAAGTACTGATGTGTCACAAGAGCTGAAAGCTTTAGCTACAAATCAGACACAACTTGTTATGATGGTTCAGCATTTGTTGGGGAGAGTTAACCAACTAGATGCACCTGTGATCAAACCACTGAAAAGGTATTCCAAGCCCAAATCCAAGAATCCATTTCAGCAGCATCTCCACCTTCATCAGCTGTTAATCATGAGAAACAAGTTATGGTTAAATCTGTTGATGAAAACAGACCCAAAACCACAAAGGTTTGGGTCTCAAAACCTAACTAGTTCCTTGTGATGAATGAAGGGTTCTTCAGCATGCCAAAGAAGCATCTGGTATGTAGACAATGGAGGATCTATGCATATGACAGGGAGCAGTTCTCTTCTTAATGACTACTCTCAAGGAAAGAAGGGATTTGTTTTATTTGGTAATGATGCTAGGGTTACATCATCGGGAAAGGATGTGTCTAATGGAGAAATCAGATTTGATGATGTTAACATGTGGAGAATCTCAAGTATAATCTACTGAGTGTCAGTCAGATGTGTGATAAAGGGCATGTTGCACTTTTCACAAGCCAGAACTGCAGGATTCTGTCTTCCACAGTTCTGAGGCTGATTGACAAGGTATTGGATGAACATACTCTCCTGAAGGCTAATAGGATTGGAAGAGTATATGCCCTGGATTTGTCAAAGAAGATTGATTTGAAGGGTCATCCTTGCCTGTTCTCCAAAGCCTCTCCTCAGGAATCTAAACTGTGGCACAGAAGGCTGGGTCATGTAAATCTCAAAAACATGAATCAGCTGATCCACAATAGTTTAGTGAGAGGTCTACCAATAAAGGAGTTCCACTGTGATGAAACCTACACTGCTTGTTTGAAAGGAAAACAACACAAAGTCTCATTCCCTTCTATTGAAGAACCTAAGTCCACTACCTGCTTGCAGTTACTGCACATGGATCTATTTGGTCCTGTGAGAGTGATGAGCATGGCAAAGAAGAAATACTGTCTAGTAATTATGGATGATTACTCCAGATTTGTATGGACTTTCTTCTTGCATTCAAAGGATGAGGTTACTCAGACGATTATAAACTTTGTGTTGTATGTTAAGAAGCAGTATTCCCTATCAGTCAAGTGTATAAGGAGTGATAATGGAACAGAATTCAGAAACCATACACTTGATGATTTTTATCTCTCAAAGGGAATCAAGAGGCAGTTTAGCATCCCAGGACTCCAGAACAAAATGGAGTAGTGGAGAGAAAGAACAGGACCCTAATTGAAGCTGTAAGGTCCATGTTGGCTGATTCTGGTTTGCCATTGACCTTTTGGGCTGAAGCTGTCAACATAGCTTGCTATGTGCAGAATAGAGTTTTAGTAAATCAGAGGTTGATGAAGACTCCATATGAAGTTCTACATCATTTGGCTCCTCTAATTTCATTATTCAAAGCCTTTGGGTGTCCTTGTTTCATTCTCACACAAAGGATCAACTCCACAAATTTGATCCTAAGGTGGATGCAGGGTATTTTGTAGGATATTCATCCACAAGCAAGGCTTACAAGTCTTCAACTGCACAACAAAGATAGTTGAAGAAACCTTGCATGTGAAGTTCAATGAATCTCCTAAGGATAAAATTCCACAAAACCCTGTGGAGTTGTTTGATCTGGATATACTGCAATATGTTCCTTATGAACCTCCAGCTGTTGCAGATCATGTGAATAAATCATCTTCTGCAGCAAGTCTTCCACCTGGTGGTACTGAAGATGATGATGATATCCGTACTCACCTTTTCAAGTTTAGTGATCAACTGCCTGAGTCCACTAAACTTGATGTTCCTGTAGCTTCAGCGCTCCATCCACAATAAATGCTGATGAGATTTCTGACTCCTCTACATCATTTGAATTGCCATCTCATACTTGGTTTCAAGAGTCTGGATCAACATCTATTGCTGCTGAACCTGCTACAAACACTTGCACTGATCTTATAGTGTACCAAGAGCTGAAGAATCACCCCATGTCTCAAATCATTGGTGATATCAATGCTGGTGTCTCAACCAGAAGTCAATTGTCCAACTTCTGCTTCTATGCTCTCTTCATCAGTCAGCTAGAGCCAAAGAACTATCATGTTGCTTTAAGAGACAATGGATGGGTTGAAGCCATGCAGCTTGAGCTACTTCAGTTCAAAAAGTAGCAAGTGTGGGAACTGGTTCCTCTACCCCCAGGTAAGTGTGCAATAGGCACTAAGTGGGTGTTTAGGAATAAAACTGATGTAAATGGGTTTATTGTCAAGAACAAGGCTAGACTAGTTGTACAGGGGTTTTCACAAGAAGAAGGTATTGATTATGATGAAACCTTTGCCCCTGTAGCCAGACGGAGGCAATTAGATTGTTCTTAGCCTATGCTGCATCCACAATCTTAAAGTTTTTCAAATGGATGTCAAAAGTGCTTTTTTATATGGACAAATAAAAGAAGAGGTTTATGTGTGTCAACACCAGGTTTTGAGGACAATAAACATCCTGATTGGGTGTATAAACTTGATAAGACTCTTTATGGGTTGAAGCAAGCTCCTAGAGCCTGGTATGAAACACTTTCAAATTTTCTTCTTCAAAATAATTTCACTAGAGGCTCCATCGATAAAACTTTGTTTATTAAGAAAGTGGATCAACATAAGCTACTTGTTCAAATTTATGTTGATGATAATTTTTGCATCCTCTGATCCCCAGTTGTGTGATGATTTTACAAGTTTAATGAAACAAAAGTTTGAAATGAGTGCAATGGGAGAATTACAATTCTTTCTAGGCTTGAAAAAACAAACAAAAGGCTGATGGAACCTTCATTCATCAGTCAAAATATACAAAAAATCTTTTGAATAAGTTTGATTTACAAAACTATTAGCCCTGTTCTACTCCCATGTGCAACACAACACAACTGGATGTAGATTAGAAAGGTAAAGCTGTTGATGAAACACTTTACAAATGTATGATTGGGTCCTTGATGTACTTAACAGCTTCTAGACCAGATATCATGTTTGCAACTTTTGTTTGTGCTAGATTTCAGGGTGCTCCTAAAGAGTCTCATTTGATTGTAGTCAAGAGGATCTTTAGATATCTGCAAGGTACACAATCTCTAGGTCTTTAGTATTTCACTGGACACTCTTGCAAATTAGTTGCTTTTTCTGATAGTGACTATACAGGGTGTAAGTTAACCAGAAAGTCAACTTCTGGTGGATGTCAATTCCTAGGCAACTATTTGATTTCTTGGCAGAGTAAGAAACAAACATCTGTTGCTACATCCACTGCTGAAGCAGAGTACATTGCTGCTGCAAGTTGTACATCTCAGGTACTCTGGCTTCAGAACCAATTATTGGATTATGGCATTACAGAGACTAAGACTTCATTGTTAATGGATAGTGCTTTAGCTCTGTGTATTGTCAAGAATCCAGTCCAGCATTCTAGGACCAAACATATAGAGATCAGACACCATTTTATTAGGGATTGTTTTGAAAAAGGTCTGATTGATCCAAAGTTTGTGCCAAGTGCTGATGAGCTTGCAGATATATTTACTAAGCCTTTGGACAGTTCAACTTTCCAAATCCTGTGTTAAGGCTTGTATGCTGCAGCTAGAATAAGTGACAACTACTGATGATCTAGTAAACAAGTACTGATGACCATTAGTAAACATGTCACAAATAAGTACTGATAAGTTTTATTCTCAGTTTGTTTCATAACTACTGAAGACTAAATTACTTAATAAGTACTGATGTCCTATGAAACAACTGAAAACAGCTAAAAAGTCTGATGAGTAAGTATTGAGGACAGTATGAAACAACTGAAAAGCTAAGAATTGATGAAAACTACTGATGAGAATTTTCTCTTCAATCGTTTCCACAAACTGTTGTTTCACCTTAAAAAACTGATGACAAAACCATGTCATCAGTAGTTTCACAACTACTGATGACTAACACCAAGTCCTCAGTTGTTTCCTACACCTAAGCCAAACCCAAGGTTTTCAGTAGTTTCATAACTACTGATGACCAAAACCAAGTCTTCAGTTGTTTCAAATGTTTGATAGTTAAAACCAAGTCTTCAGTTGTTTTCATACAACTGATGACAACACCAACACTTTGAGTGGTTTTCTTTTTAGCCTTTTCTTAACCTATAAATACCTGCACTTATAGTCGAACGTTTCATTAGCCGTTTTCTATCCTTTTCTCTCTCAACAATGGCGACCATGAAACTCAAACCCAGACACAAGTGTGTTGCCTAGCTCTCGAAATCGGCCTTTTGGAACAAATTTGATAATGCCATCGATCTTATGGTGGATTCCCAATACAGAACCGCCTTTCTTTTGAATCCTACCATATACCCCGATTCCTTAAATTAATTCTGGACCAACGTCTCTGTAACAACCAGTGAAAATGATAGCCAAATCACTCTCCAGTCGTTGGTCAACCAGAAACAGGTGGTAATCACCCCTGACATAATTCGCAAAACCCTAAATTTGCATGATGCCACATGTATTATAGATTACCCGAAAGGCACCATTGATATGTCTTTCATCAACAACGGGTATGAAGGAGACTTAAGTGCTACAACCATTCTCAAAAAGCACTTCCATGAAGCTAAAAGACTTATCTTCCACATGGTGAATGTCTGCCTTGCTGCAAAGACATCTTCATGGGATCAGATGTCCTCACGATGGCAACAGGTATTGTACTCTATCTTTGAATGACAAACTCTAAATTTTCTTAGATAGTGTTTGTGGAACTTAAGGATCTGGCTCAGAAACCTGTGACAACAGATGGCTACTATATCCCAGTTTCTGATGGCCATAATTTTAAATCAATTAAAATCTGAAGGCCTTGTTGGTCTTGGAGTCCCTGCTCCAGCTATCTTAGCTGAGGTATACTCCAGGCATAACTCTGACCCTACTCTCAAGGGGCTGCCCGGCTGCTCAAACCCAAGCAGAGGGAACCCACAGCCTCCACCTCCAGATCCAAAGTCCCCACCAAACCCAAACCCCAAAAGCCCAAAGAGGCTACTCAGGGAGATGAGTCCCCTGAGGATGCCCCTGTACCACCAATACAGGAAACACATACTGGTTCTAACCCCCCAGTCATGTCAGAGACTCAACCAGCTGAAACCGCACAGGTATCCTCTCCACAGGATCCTGTTGCAACCAAATTTGGGGATACCACATACTGGAACCTATCTCAGTTGAGAAGGTTACCATTGAAGAGCATCTCTCACCCCGGGTGCAATCTGCTTCTGACCAATCTCCACATGCAACCGCCCCTCAAAGCCCAATTTATAGTTGCTAAAGTGCTGAGTCAGCTGCATTCCTCACCCCCTCCCCAGAAACCAATTAACACTGGGAATACCTCAACGATTAAGGGGGAGGACCAAAAGCCACTGATAACCCCAAACAGGGGTTATAATGTTAATCTCCAAGTGTAGAAGAGGAGGTTAGAACATCTGGTCAGGCGCCACTTCTACTTATTCAGCAAATGAACAGATGAAGTTGTAACATATATAAGACCTCACCAGAGGCAACTGCCGATAAAGGACAAAGTCCAAGGCAGGAAGTCCCCAGAACCAAGAACAAGGGGCACATGCATATATGATCTACACTCAAGCATGTACATCCTGATTTAATCAGGAGGTCAGATGATTCAGCAAAGACTGATGATGACCTGGGCTTTTTCTTTGATGTCTTAGCCCATAACACAATCCTAGAGACTAAGGTGAGCAGACTCAAAGAACTGCTAGCCAAATGTTCTCGGGATAAAATTCCATCTGCCCAATAAACCCACACATGGCACCTTCATTTGAAGGTTCACTAAACACACAACCAATACACTTAACTAAGCCACTGGCCACTGCTTTTGGCACCACCTCTCAAGGACAGAACCCCTCTAAGGAGATGGTTGCAACCTTTCAAAGCTCCTTACCTCTCATCACTCCGATCATCACTGAGATAGTATATAAATCCATTGATGAGAGGATCTCCTCAAATCTCCGAACACTCCTTGATGATGCTGTTCACAAGTCACTTTCTGCCTTTCAAGCCCCTGATCCCAATGCACCCAAAAAGGGGGAGACTACTAAGTCTAAGGCAGTGAAAGAAAGGAAAAGGAAGAGAGTAGAAGATGAGAAAGAACCAGAAAAAGAAAAGGAGTTGGAGAAAGAACAAGAACTGATCTTAGAGAAACAGCTGATCATAGTGCAAGAGCTGAGCACAGACAAAGAGCAAAAAGATCAGCTGATCACTTACAAAAGGAAGAGAAGTGCTGAGTCAACGTCTGATGGAGAAAAGTCCTTAGAAGATCTAATCAAAGAAGCTGATGAAGCTCACAGCAGGTCTATGGACAAAATAATAGATCAGCTCTTCAGACAGGGTCATGACACAGCCACCTTAGATGTTGAGATCAGAAGGCTAGAGATAAATGAAATTCAAGCAAGAAAGGCTAGTTACAGTGTGATGGATAGGAAAGGTTGGAGATTATGATTAGGTTTATTACCAAATATCTAGGAAGATCATTGATAGAGATGGAGTCTTGGTCGAGAGACAGTATCTTGGAGATAACCAAGAAAATCTGTTCTGCTGGAAGCTACAACAAAGGGTTGATCATCGAAGCACTGGATGAAGCAGGTGCTGGGAAGAGAACTGAGATGGCAAAGCTCTCAAAAGCCAAACTCACCACTAAATTGCTACATCAGCCTCTCATACTCCCACTCAAAAACAACCCTCAAGCAATCATCTCAAAATCTGCCAATTCTATCCCTAAACCAAAAACCACCACAACTCAACCCACAAAACCAATTCCATTACCCCAAAAACCATCTCAAACCTCACCCAGTGATACACCCAGAAGGAGGAGAAGGGTGTTGAGGGTAGAAGAAGAAGAAGAGGATGAGAATGAAGACAGTCTGCCAATCTCTGTAATTCTCAAACATAAAACACCTGAGCCAGAAGTCAACAGAGGATCACACATGACTTGCAAATGCAAATGGTGAAAGTGAAGATTGAAGAAGTAGAACAGCAGAAGTAGCATGATGAGCAATTTCTCAAAATGGTTGACAAGGACTTCCCTCAGTCCTCATCCATTCAAGCAATGAAGAAACAAGCTTGAGACTGTACACTCTTAGGCATACATTCCAACATCAAAGAGAAAGAGTGAGGATTTGGCCAGACCCCAGGGTAAGTTCTAGAATACACAAGAAGAACATACCAAGTAGATATCATGGCCAAGTGGAAAAGACTTTGAATGCTGCAATTATGTTGGCTATGGTAGTCTCACCCTGGGAGATTATAGAAGAATTCAAGAGAGCACACAACTCAAAGACAACCCCTCAATCTCTACTTGAGAACCAAATGATCAAGAAGGGGCTCTTATACAAGAGACTTGAAGATCTTCAAAAGAGTGAACTCCAGTTGTTGCTAGAAGGCTCTCAACCAGACTAATTCGCATACAGAGAGATCACAACTGTTGAGTTGAAGAATGGGAAGACAGTAAGGTATCTGTCTGAATATTATGGCCTCGAGTTCTTCTTTAAGGGAGAAGCAGAAGAACTCACCAAGGAGGAACAAGTTGTTCTCCTTGAGGCCTATGCAAGAGAGTCTTACAGACTCATCAATGGGAATTAGGTTTCATGGTTGGGACAAGACTCTGTGTCTAGTTTCCCCAAACAGAGTTCCCTTCCACACTTAGCCAATCAAAAGATCAGAAGCCTTTTCCCGGCTGTGCTTACATGACTACCTCTGAAGCTCATCAAGTGGGTGTTTCTGCCAAAGAATAAGTGGGATCATCAATAAGCTTAGAGGTTTTGGCTGCATTGGTTCAGGGGGAGTTTGTTGGACCAAAAGAACAAATGAGCCTCATCAGAAAAACCTCCAAGTCCCACAGACATTACAACAGCTGAAGAAGATCACAACAGCTAAAGACATCAGCTGATTACAAGGTCTGAAGACAAGATGTGAAGATTTCTACTGAAGACAAAGACTGAAGACCAGAGTGATTAGTAGTTGTCAAACAGCTGAAGTTATTAACTTCAGTAGTTGTCACAACAGCTGAAGTTATTAACTTCAGTAGTTGTGATGGTTTTCCTTTTCAGTACTTGTAATTTACCTTTTAGTAGTTTATAGTTTCAGTAGTTTTATGTTCTTGTACTTAGCATTCTCTGAGTTGTGATCAGTTGTTGAGAACATTCTCAGTAGTTTGCATAGTTTCAGTTGTTTGTATAATTCTGTTAGATGTCACTATCAAGTGACATTAGCAGACGTCACATTTCTTATATAAGGAATGTTGACCTAATTGTAATGTGTGACTTTCAGCCACCACGAAAGCATTTGAATGAAATATTCCTTTTGCAGAATTCTCTCTCTCTATAGTCGTGTACTATTCCATTGAATATCAATTGAGTTCTTGCTAAATTGTCTAATTCATTGGTCGAATTCTGCTGCAATCTACTCTAATTAATGAAACTTAAATCACTGATCCTAACACTAGTAAAACTACTACCAAAATTCATAGCAAAACTAGTTCATCTTCAGCGAAACTAGTTGATCTTCTGCGAAATTGTTTGTTTGATCATGTCAAAAATGACAACTCTTACGATATCTGATTTAGAGATTGTGGCACCATACCGACCTCCAAGATTGATCAAAGGAGGCAACTTTGAAGACTGGAAGAGGTGTTTGACGACATTCATTTATTACATAGATCACAATAAGTGGGAATCAATTATATCTGGTTCGCACATTCCTACCGTTACTGTTGGGGAGGTTGTCTCTCAAAACAAGGATCTATCTACTTTCATTGAGAGAGACTTGAAACTGATTGATAGAGACCAAAAGGCATTTGAAGCTTTAACTTTATGCCTTGCACCTGAAATTTAGAACCCCTTTGCCAAACACAAAAATGCCAAATCTTTGTATGATGTTTTATGTGAATTATATTATGGGAATGATGACCTAGTCAATGATAAAGGGATAAATGCTAAGAAAGAGTTCAATTCATTCATGGGATACAAGAATGAAAATCTTACTGATGTAATAAAACGATTTCTGACAGTCTCAAGCACTCTAAAGAAATATGATGAAAAGCTTACACACTGTGAACAAGTGATTAGGTTGTTGGATTCACTCCCTCTTCAATGGAGTTTGCATGTTCGAATGATAAAGCAAGAGAGAGGATTCACTAATTATAAGCTTAGGGATATCATCAACAAGTTAAAGTTTTTGGAATTAGAATTGAACAAAAGAGAGTTCAATCAGTCCATAATGCCATCATTTGTTTTTTCTCAACATGTTGCGTTAGTCACATCTGCTACAAGCTCGCTAGTGCATGTATCAAGACATGGAAGATCAACTATAAATGTTTCATTTCATCAATCAAGTTTTGGTGGTACCTCAATCAGTTATCAACCAAACTCAAAAGTTGCATCTGGTACTTCAATTTCGTCTGACACAATGGCACTATTTGGTATGTTTGTCCACAACTACGAAGCATTTGTAGCTGGTGAATTGAAAGGTAAAAGGATGATTATGGAGAATATGTCTCACGTTGATCTGGATTACTTAGATGAAACAGACATTCAGTGGCAGATGACAATGTTGACTCTTAGAGCTAGGAGGTTTATGGAAAGGACTGGTAGGAAGAATTTTGGAGGTCAAAACTCCAACTCAAGATTGGGTTTTGATAAATCCAAGTTAAGATGTCTTAACTATAATAAATTAGGACTCTTAGGACTGTTTTCGTATGGAGCACTAATGGATTCTGTGTGAGACTAGATCCAATAGTCTGGAATCCTATTTGATTGGCGATCCAATCAGTAAGAACGACAACCTAATTGATCTAACGATGAAACAAACATTAAGAATTAATTAGAAATCGATCAGGAACAAACTATGAAGTTGGATTGGTTGTTTACGACGCTCTGGACGGCTAGGGTTTGTAAATATTCGAAGTCTCTGTTTTTTCACAAATTATGTGGTATTATAGGTTTGTAGTTTTCATATGTACGACTGAACCATTAGCATGGTTTATTCATGCGACTGACTCATGCGGTTGATTCATACACACAATTGAAGGTTCAGTCGTGCAATAGAATCAATCTTATGTCTCAGTCATACCACTGATCCAATCTCCTGGTTCAATCGTGCGAGTGGTCTATAAGCATGATTCATTCGTGCGTATGGTCCATAAGTATGGTCCATTAGTATGAATAATCACCCGACTAAGTGAACACATTTCTTAATCATTATTGACTTAGAACCATATACAACAACCTCAAACCTATATATAATATACATATATATGAATTATATCAAATACAATAAAATATGTAATATTCAAAGACAAATAAACATCAAGAAGCATATTATATTTCATTAAGAATTCACATTACATATGTGTAAGAAATGAAAGACATTTACATTAAGAACATAAACTAGGTACATAAGTATCAACAAACTCCCCGTTGGACCTAGTTTAGCCTATTAGTTAACATTCTTTACATGCTCTTGAAATTTCTTGTACTTCTCTTCTCTGGTGACTCCTGCGTGTACCTCGAATGCAAAGCAGAGTCATATAACATGTTGGAACTGTAGAACTTGTACAATATCTTGTGTGTCATTGAACAGTGGCCATTTGTATAAAGTGTAGACATCTTTAGCAGACAAGTTAGTAATCCACATTGGGTCAAATACCTGATCGTCTCAATCTTTCCTTCTCTGTTCAGAACTATTACCGCTTCCCCCGTCCTCCAATCATAATAGCACCATTTGAAGTGTGGAGTGAAGTCCTAAGGCATATCCCGTAAGGAAATCTTAGACATTGTGTGTGGCGGACTCCACTTCAACACTACTTTAGGCCTTCCAGATATAGGGTCAAATTCATACTTATTAATGAACCTCTTAGGTTGTTGAGGTCTGAAGTTTACCCATCTGGCATGGTACTCTTTCTTCAGAGCTGTCTCAAACCATCCTGACATCTTCCTTGGGTTGGCATACAAAAGGTCTAAATATGCCAATCTGTTTAGCTCAAAACCAGGATGACTCTTCAGATCATGTGGATATATGAAGCACTCAATCCCCATCTCTCTTTTCATAGCATAGAGATCCAAATCTTCAAAATAGGCCCACACGATGATCATTCCTGACACTTTCTTATGTCTCTTGACTCGGTAAAGTCTGGTGCATGCATTCAGCTTTGGAGGTGCGCGTTGGGCTTTCAATTATGCAAAACAAGCTGCTTATTCAGCTTTCTTTATATCAACATTAGCATGTGTAGCTTGGGCTTTACTTTTATCCTTTTCTTTTTCTTTCTCCATCTCCTCTAACTTCTCAAAAGTATCACTGCCAAAATTTTCACCCAAGTTAGGGATAATGTTACCCTCAGGTCAGTGTACTGTGGATAGTAATGAGATATGACATCTTCAATCTCAATCTCATCCACTCCTTGTAGGTCGTCATCACTCAAAACATCAAGCTCTAGAGCATCTTTAACAAGCTCATCTGGAATCAGTCTAAACATCTTAGCGAGCTGCTCGTTAGTCAGATCATGTACGATTTCTCCTTCTTCTATAGTGTAGCTCACTGACCTTTGCACAATCCCTTGCAAGTCAAGAATCATAGTTAGTTGACTCTTTACTTGCTAAAGGAGAAGAACATCATAATCATTAGCTTATGGAGCTTTGCCTTTGCCCTGATCATGTGTCTCCTCAGCTAGAGTTGCGGAGGACGCGACTCTTTTGGAGCGCCTCCGTTGCTGGTTGAGTTGAGGCGAATGTAGATGCATCACCTTCTTGATCATCATCATCATCCCTATCATCTCCTTTTCCCTTTCCACTTGGTCCTGCTTCCTCATCATCATCATCTTCTTCTGATTCATCATTTGTAAGCTCATCATCAACATCTCCACCATCATCACCATAATCTTTAATATTTAGGGGCTCACCATTTGTTCCCTTCGATCTCATCATCAGCTTCTTGTTCTTTTCTCCAACCCCTCTATCCTTTAATAGATGCCATAATAAGCTCATTTTGAGCCTTTAGTGCATGGTGAGCTCGAACTAAAGCTCTCTCATAAGCAGCATTCTTCTCTGTCAGCTGAGCGATCTGCTTGCTCTGTGTAGTATTAACTGCCACCAGTTGGTTCATCTGGTTGGCTCTCAAATCATCTGTGGCTATCAGCTTTAGAACCAGTCTATTAAGGCTAGCTAGTTGTTCCTCTAGCCCGACAGGGTGGTTAGAGTAGAGCTCTGAGTGGGTGGAAATTGGTTGGAAGTGTCGGCTTGTTGAGTAGTGGGTGTAGTGGTGGATGTGGTGTAGATGGTAGTAAGAATGGAGTGGATTATGGTGGAAGTGATCTGGGTATTGTAGGTGAGGTAGGTGTGAATGTAGGAGTGGTGGTGGGAGTGTTAGTGGTTGTGGTGGTGGTAGTGGTAGTGGTGGTGGCTGTGGTAGTTGCTGTGGTAGTGGTGGTGGTTGTGGTAGTAGTTGTTGTGGTGGTGGCTGTGGTGATGGAAGAACTGATCAAGGTGATCCTCTGTCTTTTACCCTTCTTTCCATAGGGATGGGCCATCCTCTTCTTCCTGGAACCCTTTGCAATTAGGGCTCCCCCTAAACTGATCGGCTGGTCTGGTGTGTGTGTTTGATCAGTGACATCAGTCTCACCACCCTTTGAACCAGCTTGCCTCCACCAACCGCCTCTTTCCCCTTCTCGGTAGCCACAACCCAGCTACCGACTCTCTTGGTGAGAGGCTTATCATCACACCTATCTTCTTCATCTAACAAGAAATCTTGGTGGAAAGTAACTAGCTTGGATCCACTAGGTGCATCTGAAGTACTGTGTGGAGGTGATGGAGATATAGTAGACGTGTTAGTGGCCCGTGACTGACTGGGGCCAGCATCTCCACCACCTTGACCGTCATGATGGTCATCATCATCACGATCCTCTTCCTCTGTGGGAACCACTATGGGCTCAACATCAGAATCACTATCAGGATGACGCCACTTCTTCCGTGAAGGCGCCACATAATCCTCGTAGGCTAGATGGCCAACCAGTTTCTTAAATGGGGGCTTCACCTGCTTCCCCCCATACACCTTCATCTTTCCTAAAGTGGTGTCATCCATCACCTCTAGAATAAGTGCATCATCCTTCTCTTTAAGCAGCATAGGAAGCTTCTCATCTATAATCGTCTGCAAGAAACATGGATACATGAAGAAGCCTTCCTTGCCTTTGGCCTTAATGTTCTTTATCAAGTAGGAGAATAGGATGTGGGAGAAACTGAATGGGTGTTTCAGTACCAGTGCAACGTATGCATTCTGGATTTGGTCAAACGTCTCATCAAATCCTCCACGCCTAGAGGCTATGTAGTTGAGGATCACATGTGCCAAGTACTTGAACTAAGGGCACATGTGCTCTTGTTCAACACGACAACATTAATGTCCCCAATGTACTTGATCCTCAGAAAACATCCCCGAACAGTTAGGGGATGCAGCTTGGTTGGGTAGGCTCCATGCTCACCCAGATCCAAGACCTTCCTTAGGTCGTCTTCAGTGATCTCAATCTCCTGTCCGAATATAGAGCTCGAGATACAGTGGGGCAACGGACCAATCAACTACAGCGTTATCCTAGAAAGTCTGTTGTATAGATCTATACGGGTGCATGGTGTAGAAATAGCCTTGTAGATCCTCGATCTACGTAGGAAGTCTATGATCCTAGTGAACTCAGAAGTGTTTCGGGATGTAGCATCCAGATGAGCACAAATGTTGTGCTTAGTGCTCATAGTCCATCTCTCAGCCATATTGCTGCAACACAAGAAACATATACATTATATTTGTGCATAAGACATAACAGTTGAATTTTAGTTGCTTTTGATCAACTGGTTCAATAGTGCGATTGAACCATTCAATTGCGTTCAGTCGTATGATTGAGCCTGCGACTGAGTTTAGTCGTACGATAAGCCTGCGACTGAACTTAGACGTAAACTATGCCCTGTGGTTGAGTTAGTCGTGCGACTGAGTCATCGATTGATTCACTCGTGCGATGAATCATGCACCTGGCTCAATTGTGCGATTGAGGTTCATATGGAGTGTCTATTTGCATCTTTCTCTGTTCGACACTCTAACTCAGAATCTTTGTCAAAATGTTATATACACTTTGTGTTTAGATTCATTGGGTTCGTAAGGACTCGAAATAGCACTTGTTATCATTTAAATCAACATTTATGTTCATTTAAGTGGTCTACTTTAGAGTACAGTATCGGTTCTTTGAGTTTAACACTTTGGGTCATTGTGTGTCCGATTAATCCAATCATTTGAACCGATTTCAGTTTCTAAATACCTGAAGATGAATAGGAAATCAATCGGTATAACTTTTAAAGAGTAATCATAACAATTAATAATTTGGCAGATTTCCGGGTATGGGCGGTTTTTAAGAGTTTTTAAAGGGTGGTAGGGTATACGACCGACTGACCCCCCTATTTACACTGTTTTAACTTCCAGTCGTGCGACTGGACCCAAACACATGATCATTCATGCGACTAGGGTCAGTCGTGCGACTGGCTCAGACTCCTTCATCCAGTCATACGATTGGTTCATTCTTGTGATCCAATCGCATGGTTCCCCCATACTCATGGTCCAATTAGGTGATTGGCTCGTACTTATGGTTCAATCATGCAATTGGCTCATACTATGATTCAATCGTGCGACTGGCTCATACTTATGAGTTTGACCTCACACATTTCCATACACTCAAAATCTAAGTTTTGATATATAACATTATGCCCAATGATCATCTCAGACATGACCGTTTAACAGAAAATCATTTGATCACCTCAGACGTGATCCTTTTAATTAGTGATTCATAGAGTTCATCTAGTTATATAATCCGACATAGACGCAAAGAAGATAACAAAAAAAAACACCAAAACAACTTGAATTAAAGCAAAACAAGACATATTTTTGTTTTTGGTTTGAGGTGGATTGAAAGCTTTTAGAAATTATCTAACCGATTTTTCCTCCTGAGCATAACAACTTCAAATAATTCTATCATTTTTGGAAAGATTCATATGGAATCATACAAGTATATCATAATCATTTGGCACCCTTTTATATGTACTTTGATACTAGATTCTCAGTTGTCTAAGAGTCAATAGCACTTTCAGGAAAACATACTAGAGCTATAAGATGCGCACAATGATTTTGACTGTCAAGAGTTGCAGCCACGATGATTGCCTGTATATTTCTCCACTTAAATCCATACACAGATTTTGACTGTCAAGACTTGTAGCCACGATGAGTTAGGTTATATATTTCAACAAGCATTTGTGGATCCCACACTTATATGGTAATCAACATTCCTTAGGAGATTTTTGAGCGGTCTACGGGTATTTAACAAGAAGAAACTATTCTAAGAGCTTTCAAAGAGATGCCAAGCCTCAGGTCAGTCCCATCGCACAACATAGAGGCGCAACCAACAATTTATTCTAGAATATTTAGGTTATGCTTATCCTCAGGTTAGTGCCATCGCACAATAGAGATGCACACAATCTATCTTCTTGTTAGAGCAATTTTTTTTCTTTTGCACATAACGAACCAACAAAAATAGTTATTAGCTTGATTCCGCTTAATAGTTTTTCCTTGTGCTTTGCTTATTTTTATGATCATATGCACACATTTGTGGCGTTTATTTTGCTCGTCACCCCTTATTGGAAATGCGTTGATTGTGTTAACCAGGGATAAGATGAGAACCCATAGCAAGTTGAACAGATTAGTTTGAATTTGATTCACTAACGAAATCTACTCGTCTATTGTGTTGAATCTACCGACACATCATATAATGAACTAGCAACCTCTAGGCCTACTTTCTCTATGTTACCTCAGTAGCAGACTAGTTTACTATCATTTTCCTTTATTTTGCTTAGACTTTTTCAGACTTGTAATTTGAATATAGAAATTTGATCATTTAAATCATTTTGATGTCCCAAACAATTTAATCCCTGTGTACTATCATTTTCCATAACTTTTGAATCCATCTCACAGATTTGATTTATTTGCTTTCAGCTTATATGCCCACCCTCATTTTTTAAGTAAGTAAATACTAAAACTAATTTAAATAATAAAACTAAACTATTCTCCCCCTAAAATTATAAAACTGAAAATGTTTTTGTCTTTTTGGATTTTGTAAAGAGAGGAAAATAAAATTAAAAATAATAAGAAAAAATTTGGCGGACTATGAACTTGACCCTTCTGGAATCACAATACTTTTCTTTTACACGCCATTGACCTCCAAAAGATATAAAAACCGACGTTTGTCAAAAGTTTTCGTGTAGAGGTCAGCGCATTGAAAATCCGTATTAATTTTAACAACATCGATTAATTTCTTTTCAAAACAGTCACGTATAAAGTGATCTTTAATACTGATGTGTTTAGTTTTTGACTGTTGGATCGGATTTTTAGTGACAGCTATTGCAGCAAAATTATCAACAAATATGGGGTGTTAGAAAATTGCAAACCGTAGTCTCGCATCTGCTGTTGAATTCAAATGATTTGTGAACAGCAACTTGCAGCAGCAACATATTCAGCTTCACATGTTGAGAGATCAATAGATGTCTACTTCTTACACTATCTATCACACCCCTGATAAGAGCGAAAACACAGGGATGTAACGAGATGTGATCATCATAACACACAATAGACAATAGAGATGCAATATAAGTAATGATGACAAAGCGTGTCATGATGACACCCGACACAAAGGAAACTTATGTCGTGTTTAGTCAATATTCACGACAACATAGCCATAAGTATAAACATGTTAAATGATTCACATAGTCAAAAGTAGTAACAATTGTAATGTAATTCCCACAACCTAGGAACAAGTATCAAAAGAATGATATGGATTAATCAGACTACAACAATGTTCCAAAAAGAATGTTTGTCAAGTATGTTTAGTCTCAAAAATGCATCGTAGGGTCTCTACTAAGGAAGCACACCTAGATCTTCAATTAGCATTGTCACCTAAAAAGATATGCTCAAAATGGTCAACAAAATTGTTGGTGAGCTCGCAAATTTAAATAGTAATAGTAATTGATGTTGTATAGTAATTTTTGTGGAATATGATGTATACATTTATAAGTAAGCAAAATCACATGATAATGAGCTTTACAACCATACCTAACGACGTAAACACAGAATCTTGTCAGCATATATTCACCCAAGGCCCGTTGCTGGCCACTGTTGGTACTAACTAGTATACCAACAACAAGGGTGGGGGTGTCAACCCAGTAGTACTACCAATACCTATCTGGCGGTTCCAACACTGGAATTAAATGGTTGTAAAGAAAGTACCACACGGTGAACTCAAGCATGTATCAGATAAGTACTCACAAAACAGTAACACATTGATTCCAAGTATGTAAATGTATGTAAGTGTATATAAGTTGTACAGCATGAAGAAACTGGGTGAGCATACTTTTCCCCCAAGTTTGTAAATGATTGAAATGTTGTATAAGCATAAAAGGGAGCCACGAAACTCACTTGTTAAGTGGTAAGTATGAATGATCAAAGCTTCCAAATGTTGTATGCAATGAGCGGTCAAACACCTATTGACATTTATGGTTAAGCATTAATGATATGTATAAAGTAAATAGTAACGTTCGATCGGTTCAGGTTGTATCGGTTCGGTCACGTGTAACACACACAAGCAGACACACGTATTAGATCTTACGTATATCCAAGTACTAGAAATCACTATCATTGCCGATCATATTTGTGTAAAAGTGTCATTGTTATTAGAGATGCTTAGTAAATATTAGTGGTTACCATTCGGTTGGTGATAATTGTAAAATGTTATGTTGATTTGATTTGGAATAGCATTAATAAGTTTGATATTGTTAACTGAAATATTGTCATTAGCAATGATAACCACGTCGACATCAGCTTAACATCACACGACAAACACACACCACACATAGAAGAAACTCACACATAACAACTTCAGTCACACGACAGGACCAGACGCACAACTCAACACTCCATTCGCACAAATCAACCCTCATTCGTACGAATCAGCTTCATTCGTACCATTGAACTTCATTCATGCGACTCAGCATTCAGTCGTACCACGCAGCACCCAATCGCACGACTCAACCTCCATACGCACGAATCAACCTTCATTCGTATGAATCAGATTCATTCGTATGACTGAACCTCCATTCGTGCGACTGGCATTCAGTCATGCGATACACACACGATCACACACCTTCATTCGGTCACATTGACTCAATCGCACATATCATTCATCCGTATTGAGTCAATCGCACACATCATTCATCCGCATTGACTCAATCACACACATACACACAGTCGCATGACTCAGTTGCCCGACTCACCTAGTCGCACGACTCACCTAGTCGCACAACTCAGTCACACAAAAGACACAGTTGCACCAGACACCAAGTCACACGGCTCAGTCGCACGGCTCAGTCGCACAGCTCTGTCGCATGGCTCAGTCGCACGATCGACCCAGTTGCCAGAACAGCAGGTTCGCGACTGCAGAAGTGCAGAGCCACCTTCGGCTGCTCCGAGCATGAGGTTTACACCATAAGGACTTCCAGAAACACATTTCAAACACACTTAAGCAAGAAGAACACACAGAAAGACATCACACGCACCCACATGACCTCATGCACTCGAGTTGGCCCCGAGCACCCGAAACCCTAAATGGACAGCAGTAAACAAGAAAGAAAAGGGACGATCAAGGTCATCTACCTGCAAGAATGGAGTAGACTCAGCAATAGCCGAGGTCTTGCCGATGAAAACGCGAAGAAAAATGGGCGGTTTGGTGCAAGGGGGGAGAAGAGTGGAGAAGAAGAAGATGAGAGGCTAGGGCTAGAATATGGGTGTTTATACCCAGCCCTAGTTTGGAAAATGTCACGTTTGGTCCCTTCACTTAACCCCCGAGTTTCACAAATTTGTTTCGGTTGAAAACGACTTAATTAGGCTAGTTATATTAATGATAAAAATGTAATTAAAGATGTTGGTATCTTAAAAATGGTTTTATTAATGACAATAATATTATACAAAAATGGTATATTTAGTGATAATGATGATGACAATTGTAAAAGTTTTAAAAGAAAGCATACGTTTGCGATGAGAGCATAAGCATAAAGATGATAAAGCAAGAATGATATCCACATGAATAGTTTATAAGGATGTGGAATGAACGTTTGAGAAAAGTTAACAGAAATCCCGTAAATTGATAGACCTTTAGGTGACAGATGTCACAGCTAGGTGACTAATCGTCTTCCAAAGAACTGACATCCCACTGATGTTGACTTGTAATTCATCATGCAACCACCATAGTCTAAGACACTATACGCTATAAGCTCAAAGTCATCATCATGAGGATACCACAACATGAGTGTTGGAGTACCCTTCAGATAACGAAAGATCCTTTTAACCCCAATTAGATGATTCGCTTTTGGGTTAGCCTGATATCTGGAACAGAGACACCTGGCATACATAATATCAGGACAAGAGGCTGTGAGGTACATCAGAGATCCGATCATTCCTCGGTACATGGTAGCATCAACCAGATCACCATTTTTGTCAGGTGCCACATCGTGGTTCGTGGCAAGTGGAGTCCCAACAACAATTGCATTCTCAATTTCCAACCAACTAAAGATATCTCCTACATATTTGGAATCATGCAGGAAAATTCCATTTGGTGTCTGATCCACCTATAACCCAAGAAAGAACTTCATCTCTCCCATGTTACTCAACTCAAACTTAGCTTTCATCACATATTCAAATTCTTTACACGATTCTTCATTTTTGGAACCAAAGATTATGTCATACACATATATCTATACCAGTAGCAAATCCCCATCTTTCTCCTTGATGAACAAGGTCCAGTCAATAACCCCTCTGCGAATACCATGTTTCACCAGATGAGTAGATAATTTCTCATACCAGACTCGAGGGGCTTGATGAATCTGTAGAGATTAATGAAGAGGCTTATGCAACCTAAACATCTTTAGTCTTTCCTGCATGCTGCATAAGTGCATTGAAGTGGAATGCTTCGGAAGTTTCACATGTGCAACTGAAACACTCTAAGTGTGAAATCTTCCGAAGCCAACACCAACATCTTCCGAAGCCAAAGATGAAGTCTTCCGAAGCCTCAGAGACAAAGTCTTCCGAAGCTTCAAGTTCATGAAGATAGATTTCTTCCGAAGACTTTTAGTAACATGCTTTATCTGATGTACTGTTCCATAAAGCTGGACACCTTTCCGCTGCAACTCTACAAGTCACCAACTAACATGGTTTGGTGAAAAGGTCCATGCTTTTGGTAACTGTACATTGAGGTCTTGAGTCTGTAACTTTCTACTTTATGTACTTTATCCTTTTTGTAATAGATAAGGATGTGAGCTATGGCATGTCATAGTCACTAGTCAAAAGGCAATCTGCCTTTTGACTCTACAATTGATTTTGTGTGTCTAGTCAATTGTATCCAGCTGGCTTTCAAAGTATAGCCGGCTGTAGGATGTTGTATAAGTATCTCATGTTCTTGTATCTTTCAAATATGCTTTTGTAACACTTGCAATAGAACATAGAGAAGGCAATATACTGCATTCTTGAAAACCAACACTTGTGTTCTATCTCATATTACTTGTGTTTTTAGTGTCATCACTTGGTTAATCCAGTTTACTATTTGTTCTAAGTTTAGTTTATCTCCTCTTTGTGTTGTTGTGTTATAACTCTTCACCCTTCAACGATCCGGCATTTGGTATCAGAGCATTCCAGGCTCTTGATATAAGATCTCACCATCTTTAGATCCCTCACACACACAAATACTAAACTTTTTAAATGGTAGCCATTTCCAAAACTGATATGGAAACTGGAACCATGAACAAGTCCCCACTGATCACTCTTGATGAGTTTGACACCTGGTGTTTAAGAATGGAAGGTTTCATCAGGTCTCTTGATTCAAGAATGTGGGAGTCTATTGAGAATGGACCTTTCATACCCAGAACACCTTCTGCTACTGGTGCTGGTATGATCCCTAAAGATGTGGCTAACTATTCTGATGAAGATAGGAAGAGAGTAGAGATAGACAGAAAAGCCATGATAGCTCCTCAAATTGCCCTTCCAACTCTATGTACAGAGGTTTCAAGAAGTGCAAAACAGCCAAGCAGCTGTGGGATGCACTGAAACTAATGTATGAGGGTTCTTCTGAAGCCTAGGAGAAAAAGAAGGATCTCCTGAAGCAGCAATTTGAAAACTTCACCTTCAAAACAGGTGAAACCATGACTCAGCAGTACTTCAGGTATGTTAAGATTGTGGATACCCTAGTGGATGGAGGAGTTTCTCTTGAAAACAGAGACGTTGTAAGGAAGTTCATGTCCTCACTTCCTAGGCAGTGGACACACTATTATGTGGTGATCAAGAGAACTAAAAATCTCAAAACTCTTACTCTGACAGAGTTATATGGGATTCTCAGTGGATACCAAATCGAGATGAACATGTAAGGTTCATCTGGAAACTCCAATAATCAAATGGGTTTAGCCCTACATGTGGTTGAAAGGGATAGCATAGAACCCAAACATCATCTCTTATGCTACCTTGACAACTCACCCAAGGGTCCTTTCATCACCTTCCCAGAGACACCAAAGGAGAACTACACTCAAGGAAGCCCATTCCAAGAGACAAGCTCTTCTCAAGCTTTTGTGTCTTGTGACGAAAGCTGTGGCAACTCTCTTTTCACTCTTGAAGACCTGGACTGTATCCATCCAGAAGATCTGGAATACATGGAAATAGTCCAGTAGATGGCTCTTCTCACTCATAGAGCCAAGAAATTCTACAAGAGGACTGGAAGGAAGTTTCCAAGCAATGCAACCAGTGGAAAGTTTGGACTGGACAAAGGCAAAGTCAAATGTTACAACTGTAACCTAATGGGTCACTTTGCCAGAGAGTGTAAGGCACCTAGAACAAATGGTGGCCGAACACAATCCAGATCAAACTACACTAACAAAGCTCTCCATGATGAGAAGTCAAAGCAGCAAGCTGTTGTTGCTGTTGAAGAAGGTGGCTGTGACTGGAGCTTTCAGGTTGAAGATGCCTCTCCAAACCAAGCAGTGATGGCAGATCATGATGAAGCCAAGGTATTGGAACATCTCTGTACTCCTCAATGCATTGCTAAAGTTAACAGGTACAGGTCCTATAACTTGGAATTGAGATATGAGATTGAGTCCTTAAACATCTTAAAATCTGATTTTATAAAGTCTGAAAATGATTATAAGCTGAAAATAGAAGACTTAGAGAAAACCATTTCAGTTCTAAAACATGAACACACAGATTTTAGGACTCAAATTAAATACCTCATAACCAAGTTAACTGAGTGCCAGGCTGAGCTTGTGATCAGCAAAGCCAAGGCAGAAAAGAGTGTTCTTGAAGAAAAGATCTTCAAGAACATGATATCCTCATCCCTGCACAACAAAGTGTGCTATCAAAACAGACAGGGACTGGGATCCAATGAGATAGCTCCTCCACACACAATCTTGTCAGTAAGATCTCCTAGGTGTGGAACTTGTGAAGATGAGCTTCCTCTCATAGATCCTATGAGTGAGGAGGATGAAGAAAAGATAGTGAAGAATCCCTCTACAAAGAGTGAAAAGGAGGATTCCAAGAAGGGCCACTATCCTTCTGAGGAGAAAGTGAAGACTGTGATGACCAAGTCCATGAGAAAGAACTTGATCAGAAAGAGCAAAAGAAAGGACAAGGAAGGCTCAAGAGATCAAGGCTACTTTCGACCTATGCAGAAACAAGTTTTTATTTCTGCAGGGTTTAAAGTGGTAGGGACTAAAGACATCAACCAAAACTCTGCCAAGAGTTCTGGTTCTTGCTCAACTCATCTCAGCAGCAAGAAGAAGACTGATCTGTTGTGTACCACTACTGCACAGCCTGGTCCATCAAACTCCAAGCACAGTTCTCAGCCCAAGAGGACTGTCTCAGCATCTGCAAAGATGAAGGTGGAGAAGGGAAGTGACCAAAGACAGTCTTACTCTCAAGACAAGGGTCTTGTGAAGAAGAAGATGAATTGTGTTATGTGTGACAGCACCACTCACATTGCAAAGGATTGTCCCTTCAATCCTAAAGTACTATCCATCTGGCGAAAACAAAGGCTTCAAAAAGTTCTAAGAAGATTCAAGCTTCGGAAGGAAAACTAGTTTCCTTCAGAAGTTCCAAATCTAACAAGAAGGGAAGTGGAAAATTCTCTTCGGAAGAATATTTGGTCTCGGAAGAAAGGAGTTCTTTCGAAGCACTGAAGTCTGCTGCAGTGTTTACAGAATCATCCGAAGGTTCAGTCACCAAAACTTCTGAAGCTCCAAAAGCTTCTAAAGTTTGGAAGGTCAAGTCCAAGACTCCAAAGGTGGTGTGGACGTTTAAGAAAGACCAAGTGACTGAGATTTCTCCATCAAAAACAGGTCAAGATCCTCTTACTACAACCATAGGATCTATTACTGTTAAATTACCTTCTTCAAATGAGCCCAAGACAAGCAAGGCTTGGCTTTCCAGATGTAACTAATCATTCCCTTTTGTGCAAGGATAGCTAAAGATAGACAGAAATGTCTGGATCATAGATAGTGGTTGCTCCAGGCACATGACTGGTAATAGGTCACTACTCCATAACTTTGAAAGGATTGTTGGAGGACCTATTGCTTTTGGAGGAGATGAAGGAGCTTACATTTCTGGTAGGGGCATGGTCACAAATGGTAAGCTCAGCATAGAGTAAACTTTGTAAAGGAGCTTGGATACAATCTTTTGAGTGTATCTCAGCTTTGTGATCAGAGTCATAACATGCTCTTTACTGAGCATGAGTGCATTGTTCTTAAGCCTGGTGTGGTCATTCCTCATTAGCATATCCTGCTTAGAGCCCCCAGGAAAGGAAACTGTACAAGATGGATTTGCAAGAAACCTCTCCCTCTGGAGAAGTTTCATGCTTTTTGTCTAAAGCCAATAGTGACGAGTCTTTCCTATAGCATAAAAGAATGTGCCATGTAAAATTTAAGAGCATGAATAAGTTAATTAAGCATTACTTGGTAACTGGAATGCCAAAGAAAGAGTTTATAAGTATGACCACTGTGTTGCATGCCTGAAAGGGAAGCAACATAAGGTATCTCACAAGCCTAAGAAAAGAACTCAATCACTACTCCCTTACACTTGTTACATATGGATCTCTTTGGCCTGACTAGTGTAATGAGTTTAGGAAGGACCTTATACTGTCTAGTGATCACAGATGACTTTACAAGATTCACTTGGGTTTTCTTCCTTAGAAATAAGGATGAGACTCCTGAGATTCTGAAGAATTTCATCTTAAAGATTGAGAATCAATCTGATCACAAGGTCAAGATCATAAGATGTGATCAAGGAACCGAATTTAAGAACCATATCCTTGACACATTCTGTGATGAAAAGGGTATTACAAAACAATTTAGTGCTCCCAGGACTCTCAGTAAAACGGTGTTGCTGAGAGAGAAAAAGAACACTGATTGAAGCTGCAAGAACCATGTTATCTGACTCTAAATTGCCCATCACCTTCTGGGTAGAGGTAGTCAACACTGCCTGCTTTGTGCAGAATAGAGTTTTAATAGTTAAGACTCATGGCAAAAACTCCTTATGAACTTTGGCACAAGAGGAGACCTTTCATTGGTTTTCTCAGGTCATTTGGATGTCCTTGCACCATCTTGAATACCAAAGATCAAATTGCCAAGTTTGCTGAGAAATCAGATGATGGACACTTTATTGGATACTCTTCCCAAGCTAAGGTTTATAGAGTGCACAATCTCAGAACTAGAACTGTTGAGGAGTCAGCCAATGTGACTTCAATGAACACACACCTTGTGTTACTGGTTCTGGTCCAGATTGGTTGTTTGATCTTGATTTGGTTACCAACTATTTTAACATATCTTGTAAGAATGTTTCAGGATCTACAGAAAATTTGAATACAGATGATCCTAATCTAAGATTTGAGCTAGGAAGATCTTCAAGACACATATCTTCAGCTCTAGTTGGAAACACTTCAGCAAATGAGGTTTCCATTAGCCCAACAATGACAAATTCAGCTGATACATCTGGTATGCCTTCAAATTCCAGCTCAGAGGCTCTACAACAAGATAAGAACACCTCAACTGTAGAAGACAACAATGGTGATGGTGATAGTGACCAAGAATTTCTTGATGCCACTAACCACACCACAGATAAGAACATCAATGATGTCACACATTGCTTGGATCAAGTTTCACTTGAAAAGTGTGCCTATGTGCGGGGAGAAACATCTATGCCAGATCTAAATTTATCAAATTTAGATCTTTCTCAACAACTTGCTATGATCCCTCAGCTTAGGATCCACAAGTCTCACCCTACCACAAACATCATTAGAGATGTTATCTCAAGGGTAAAGACAAGAGGACAAACCCATGAAGCAAATGTTGGTCTTCACTCTTGTTTTCTATCCCAGATAGAGCCCAAGAAAGTTGATGAAGCTCTAAAGGATGGAAGTTGGGTTCAATCTATGCAACAAGAGCTACTTCAATTCAAAAGGCAGAAAGTTTGGAACCTTTGTCCTGTTCCTTTTGGGAAGACTACTATTGTAACAAAATGGGTGTTTAGGAACAAGAAAGATGATAGAGGCATCATCAATAAGAACAAAGCTAGACTGGTTGTTCAAGGATACACACAAGAAGAAATGATTGACTACACTGATATCTTTGCTCCAGTGGCAAGATTAGAAGCTGTTACGATATTCCTGGCATGTGCTGCATCCAAGAACTTCAAGGTTTTTCAACTTGATGTGAAGTGTGCATTTTTGTATGGAGTGATAGATGAAGAGGTTTAAGTCAAACAACCACCTGGTTTTTTAGATCCTGATCATCCTGATCATGTCTGCAAGCTTGACAAAGCTCTCTATGGGTTGCATCAGGCACCCAGGAAGTGGTAGGAGACACTATCTGAGTATCTCTGTAAACATGGATACAGGAGGGGTACTATAGATGGAACTCTCTTCATCAAAGGACAAAGGAAAGACATATTGCTAGTTCAAGTATATATGGATGACATCATCTTTGGTTCAACTAATCCAAAGCTCTGCAAAGACTTTGAGAAGCTGATGAAAGACAAATTTGAAATGAGTGCCATGGGGGAAATAATTTCTTTCTAGGAATTCAAGTGAAGCAAGTTGAAGATGGCATCTTCATAAGTCAGTCAAAGTATGTCCAAGACATACTCAAGAGGTTTAATATGACTGACTGTAAGATTGCTAAGACACCCATAGCCAGAAACCACTCTCTTGGTCCTGATCTTGAGGGGGAGTGTGTAGATAAGCATTTATATAGGGATATGATTGGGTCTCTTATGTATCTTACTGCTAGCAGGCCTGATATCATGTTTGCTACATGTTTTGTGCAAGATATTAAGCCAACCATAAGATGTCTCACTTATCACTGTCAAGAGGATTCTAAGATACCTCAAGGGTGCATCAACACTTGGACTATGGTATCCCAAGAATTCTGACTTCAATCTGTATGCCTATACAGATAGTGATTATAGTGGTTGCAACATGATTCCAAAGTCTACATCTGGGGGATGTCAATTTCTTGGTGGAAGGGTTGTCTCATGGCAATGCAAGAAACAATCCTGTGTCTCTACATCAACTGCTGAAGCTGAATACATTGCTGCTGCAAGCTGTTGTGCTCAAGTACTTTGGATTCAAAATCAGATGTTGGACTATGGATTAAACTTCAAGGAGACTCCCATTCACATACACAACAACAATGCTATCTCAATCATAGAGAACCCTGTGTAACACTCAAGGACAAAGCACATCAATATTAGGTATCATTAATAAGAGATAACTATGAAAAGGTGTTAATTAAACTAGTCAAGGTTCGCACAGATGAACAATATGCTGATCTGTTTACAAAGGATTTTGATGAACAGAGATTTAAATATCTTATATCAGCTATTGGGATGATAACCATGAGTAAGCTTTTCTTAAAACTAATTCTTATTATTTCTTAAAATATGTGTGTCCTAAGTTGTCTAGTTCATCACTTTCATAAGCTCACGTTTTCTTTGGATAAAAATTCCCTTTTGAACACTTTTCTTAGATCTTTGAAATTTCTGATACTTCAGAAGTTATGTTTTAACTTTGGAAGTAAATCATGTCTAAGAAGTTTACCTTCGGAAGAGTTCTCAAAATTTATCTTCCGAAGCTTAAATATTTGTCTCAGACACTTTACTTCCGAAGCAAAATTAACTCTCGGAAGCATTGTTTGTGTACACACAAAGCACTGAAGCTTTAATTTTTCTTCAGAAGCAAAATTTTCAAATCTCTCAGGAAATTCTTTCGAAGTCATTTTAGCTTCGGAAGCTTTTTAATTAAAACTTCCGAAGATAATAACCTTCGGAAGCTTTTTGACTTCCAAGAAAACTACTTTTTGAGCAAAAAGTAAACTACTTTTTCAGAGGTGGGACCGATATCTGGATTTCAAAGTTTATCCTCTTCATTAAACTTTATCTGAAATCCCTCTCACATATAAACCAACGGTTTCCCCCTCTTTCTGTCATCTGTTCTTCCTCCAAACCTAAAAACCCAAATTTCTCTGTGAAATTTCTTTCTTTCTTCTTCCTTCGTCCTTAAGCTACTTCAAAATGGCCAACCTTGCTCACAAAAATGATCCAAACTTTACCATGCAGCTAGACAGACAACACAATCAATTGCTCTGTTACGCTCTGAGAAAGATGCACATTTCTTAGAGGTTTGTCGTTTCTTGTCTCTGTCGAACTACTTCACCTCCCTCACCATTGATCCTCCACTCTATGAGGATCAGTTGCTTGAATTCTGGAAGACCTGCCAAGAGGTCATTATGGATGGGGAGAAGACACTGTCTGCCATAGTGCAGGGGAGAACAATCTTCATCACTCAACCATCATCAACAGACATCTTCAACTGGATGATGAAGAAGGTGAGGTGTTCTTTCCAAAGGAAGCTGTTAATCATTCCTTGAGCAGGTGGGTTATGAGGGAGATTTCTCTGTAAAGACCTTCAAGAAAGGGAAGGTCTCATCCCAATAGAGATTCCTGCTCCATGTGGTCATCCAAAGCTTATCAAACAAGCATGGTGGATGGGACCAGATTCCTGAAGATCTCTCCTTCATAGTCCATCGAATGGTTCAACGGGTCAAATTCAGGTATTCTCAGTTTGTTTATACAAATTTGGTTGCTAATTTAGACTCCTTAGAATATTACATGTTTCCTAGATATGTCCAGTACATTCTTAACTGTGAACTGGGCTCACAGTTAAGGGAAACCGGTACCATTCTTAAATTGGGACAGATGATGCCCGACATCTTTAAAATATTGAGAAAGTGCACTGTTGGATTTTGTAGGGTAGAAACAGCCCTAGTCCTAAAAATGTTAGAGCTCATTGCTCAAGGTGACAACCTAGCAGCACAAGCTAGTGTTGAACTCACACCTGCTACTTCCCAACCACCCACATAGCCTCAAATCTCCATCACCTACCAAAGAAAATACAAACGAACCCCTGCTCAGACTATTCAGTCTGTGGAGGTCCCCATACACTCACCCATACAGGAAGAAGTGGACACTAGAGCTCCCATTTCTCCTGAGGAGCAGACCACTCCCATCTCTTCAAGAATCAGTGTTGAGGTTCCTCATGCTCAGCCTAATGAGCTCGTTAGCCCTACTGCCTTCAGCCATCATATTGAGTCTCAACACTCAAGTGATCAACCTTCAGGAGACAGTTACCATCCCCAGCCTATAGATCTTAACCAACTCATTCCCAACCTTGACTTCTATACAGATGAAGATATAGGTTTTAGTGAGTATAATGAATCTCACTTCTTTCCCTCTTCTTAAAGAGAGATGAGTACTACTGAGTCTCCTACATCTATCCCACATCAGTCACCTACAACTGAGGTGGACACTACTGAACCTGTTTAGGATGTCCATATGGAAGAGGCTCTCTCTTCTGAAAGTGACTACATCATTAAGACCTCAACCATGACAACTCAGCCCACTGACATCTCAACTGAGACTGCCAGTGAGCAGAGGAAATCCAATAGCCAAGAACTTAGAATTGGTCATGATAGAAAGGACTCTGGTCCAATCTTCTCCACCCCCAGTGATTCGTGATTCTTATGATGAAGGTGAGGGGGATCTGAGACTAAAAGTGCAAAAACCGTCTAAAACATGCACTTACCTAGTCTCAAAGGTTAGTCACCTTGAATCTTAGGTGACTACCTTACAAAACAGGATCAATGATCAGCAACTTGAGATTTTATATCTTAATAAAAACTAGTTGGGAGACCCTTAAGGAGAGCTCAACAAGGAACACAAGAACCTGTGGATGTGATTGACCTATCCTCCAGCTCACTCTACAAGTGGGTGATGCTACCAAAAAGGGGGAGAAAGTCATTTCAGCCACAGAACCTGGGAGTTCCTCCGAGAGAATGGACATTGAGGACTCTCCATCCTCACTTGCAACTGTGCATTCTCAGCAACCTCCTCTAGATCACATTGATGTGGACTACACATACTCCTTCATACAAAATCTGTTTGAGGATAGGATACCAAGGGCTATGTCACCTTCCTCATCCTTCAATCACATTATTGGGTGGAGGTATGACAATAACAGGAAAGCCCTCATTATCATAAGAGTTCAAGGACAACAAGAAGTCTTTAATTTTCAGAACTTGGACTACTATGAAGGTCTGGATCTAGTCAACATGCCACTTGTCAACCTAAGCCAATCAAGACAAGCTGACAGACTGGTTAGAAGAATCCAAGACAGTATCATTGTAGAGTTCAGCCTAAGAAGGAGACTAAGGCAATCAGGTAATGTCATCGGTCAACTAGATGTTGAGGCAGACCCTAAGATTAGCTTCATATGGGAAACCTTGACTGAAGGCAGTGACAGAACCTGAGAGCCCTGTCTTATCATCTCTAACTGCTGTAGAGATCCATATTCCTTCTTAGACACCTGCTGGTGAAGGTGCTTCTCAACCTCTCTCTGGCATGAGCTCAGATGCTGCAACGAGCAATGAAGGCCAAAGCTCTCTCCACCCTGAGTCATAAAGGTCTGAGAGTGACAAAGGGAAATGAAAGATGACATCTGAGGAGATTGAGGAGGAGGAGAGAGAGAGGAAAAGGAGGCTAAGGGGAGAAAGTTCCTCTACTGAGTCTTCAAGACTCATGGAGTCTGGAATCAGGGCTACCCCCAGACCAGATACTCAGAATGAGGAGTTAAGGGCAGTCAGGATCAACTATCTACAGACTAGGAACTATGACATAGATAATGTCATTTCTCTCCCCTTGGATCAATTAAATGAGCTAGTTTATCTGGAAAGGTCAAGAGAGAAGAAGGAGGCAGAAGATGCAGAACTCCTAGTACAAGTCAAAGACGAGAGAAGAAGAAAAAGACTATACAACGGTATGCCTACCCTCTCACCAGTTCAAGAATGTTCTGAACAAGAGGATGTTGTTAAACAAGAACCTCAGGTAGATAAGGAAGAAGACAGAATCAAGATGATTAACTACCTGAGTGCCACAGACCTTTATCAGGCAGATGTACTTTTTCCTTACCTTAAGACTATATTGAGTTTGAGTACTTAAAACAACTTGAGCTTGAGTTAGTCAAGGAAAGAAAGACAACAAAGAAGAAGCTGCAAAGTCAAGAGCCATCATCCAAAAGAGCATGAAGAAGTCTGCTGACAGGCAGAGGATGATGTGCTTCTTGAAGCTGTATGGATTCTCTGGAAGGAGACTTGGACCCATGTCTCTAGACACTATGGATGAGCATATCATGGTAATCAAGCAGAAGATTAAGAGTGGAGAGCTCACTGACTTACACTCCACTCCAAGTCAGGCCCCACCTGAAGTGGAGGTTAAGGTTGAACAAACAGACACAACACAACCTCAACCTCCTGCTAATGCTCAGCAAGCTTCATCTTCTGATCCACAGCAGGGTCAACCTCCTTCTCCATCTGAACCTGAGAGAGAGGAAATCCCAACTGAGAAAGATGGTGAAGATCAATCTGGTGCTGCAGGCCAGTCTTCTCAGTTAAAATTTGGAAAAAGAAGGAAAATGATGGCTTCTAAACCAAAGTCTAAGAAGAAGAAGAAGCCTGATTCCCTTCTGAACCTCAGGATGAATCAGAACAGCCTGAGGATGTGCAGTCAGAGGAAGCTCAATCAACTCCAACTTCAGTAGCTCCTCTAGCATCAGGAAGACCCATCTTGTCTTGGACATACACCACAAATCCAGAAAGGTGGCATGTCATTAGAGATGAAGGCATTGAAGACATCTATACATGGCAAGATATGTTTCAGTTGCCTCTGCATGATCTCTTTGACATGAGAAGAAAATTTGACAGCCTGGAGGATCCTGATCATCTTATGAAGAAAGGAATGGTGATCATCCTAATAAGGACTGTTAATATATGAGGTTTTCTAAATGTTTTGGTAGCATCAACCTAGGAGGAGTTTGTAGAGATTAATGAAGAGGCTGATGCAACCTAAACATCTTTAGTCTTTCCTGCATGCTGCACAAGTGCATTGAAGTGGAATGCTTCGGAAGTTTCACATGTGCAACTAAAACATTCTAAGTGTGAAATATTCTGAAGCCAAGACTAACATCTTCCAAAGCCAAAGATGAAGTCTTCCGAAGCCTCAAAGATAAAGTCTTCCGAAGCTTCAAGTTCATGAAGACAGATTTCTTCCGAAGACTTTTAGTAACATGCTTTATCTGAAGTACTGTTCCATAAAGCTGGACACCTTTCCGCTGCAACTCTACAAGTCACCAACTAACATGGTTTGGTGAAAAGGTCCATGCTTTTGGTATTTGTACATGAGGTCTTGAGTCTGTAACTTTCTACTTTATGTACTTTATCCTTTTTGTAATAGATAAGGATGTGAGCTATGGCATGTCATAGTCACTAGTCAAAAGGCAATATGCCTTTTGACTCTACAATTGATTTTATGTGTGTCTAGTCAATTGTATCATGCTGGCTTTCATTGTATCTTTCGAATATGCTTTTGTAACACTTGTAATAGAACATAGAGAAGGCAATATACTGCATTTTTGAAAACCAAACACTTGTGTTCTTTGTGTTGTGTCTCATATATTACTTGTATTCTTAGTGTCACCACTTGGTTAATCCAGTTTATTGTTTGATCTAAGTTTAGTTTATCTCCTCTTTGTGTTGTTGTGTTGTAACTCTTCACCCTTAACGATCCTGCAGAATCCTGTAAAGTGCCTTGTCTAGTTTATACACTCTATCAGAATGATAAGGATCCTCAAATCCTTTGAGTTGAGTGACGTATACCGTTTCACGGATTTCACCATGAAGGAATGCACTTTTCACATTTAATTGATAAACTTTGATCTTCATGTGGGATGCATAGGCTAAGAAGACAAGAATTGTTTCCATCCTTGCCACACGTGCAAACACTACAATGTAGTCAACCTTCGACTTGTCTAAACCCTTGAATGATAAGTAGAGCCTTGTTTCTGATTATAACCCCTTGGTCACCTTTCTTACACTTAAGAACCCATTTAGTGCCAATCACATTTGCACCTTTTGGTCTGTCCTCAAGAGTACATACTCCTAATTTCTTAAACTAAAAGAGTTCCTCTAGCATAGCACTAACCCATGCATCATCGTTTCAGGCATCAGTTACATATTTTTGTTGGGTTTGTTGGACCAAATCAAACTAGTTTAACCATTTAAACTTGAAAACGCAGCGGATTAACATCAAATAAATATCATTGGTAATCTGAAAATATGGTTCATTTCATGACAACAACAAACCCAAGAACACAAGGATCTTATATATGTGTTTGAACTAGCTATCACCAATAAATAACAACCCAAATAAGCAATACATACTACCTTCCAAAGGCTGCTGAAAAACGAGATATAGATGAAGAGAACGATGTTCTTGAACATCCAAAACATCAAGAAGAGGTTTCCTCAAGCTTCCATACCCACAAGCATCAAGCATACACCATTCTTGCTAGGATTGAGCATCAAATCGGATCAAGAAAGCTGCTGGAACCTTGTTCCAGCCGTGAACAATCAACAAAGCTGCTAGACCTTTGTTCCAGCCGTGATATCTTTCTTCCAAAAGAAGAGTGATGTTCTTGTGACCCTTTTGCATATGAGAGAGTGAGAGTGATCTGAATGGGGAGTGTGTGTATTCTAGGAGTGCCAAAATCTCAAAAGAACCAAAAGAAAAACAAAAGAGAGGGGCTGCCCAAAGGGGCGGCCGAACCTTATTCCCCATTTTTTGTTTTCCCCCCAAAAACCCCTTTTAGTCCTTGTTAAAAGTATTTGATTAAAATAGATATATAATTAACCTTTTAATTATATAACATACACACACTTCTATTATTTGATGTTATTTAACTAAATTAAACAACATTACAAATTATATCCCTGAACAAAATATCCATATAAGTTGTTCAATCTCATATGCAACTTATTTAGAGGACCCATTTTTCTAAATTTGGTGTATTTATTTAATTTCATGATCATATCATCATTTAAATATTATTTGGTGTTTGCTAAGCTTTTTATTGGGTATGACCCGACTTGGATCATAACGTACTAACCACATCAATGTTCTATGTGTCTTGGGCATAAAGAATCCAACAATCTCCCACTTGCACAAGATTCATAGAAGATTGATGCAAGCAGTAAATACCGCCTAACAAAGGTTACTACCCTTAATACGCATGACTTAAAGGCATTTAATAACATCATCCCCTTCAAGTATCGAACTTCAAATGATTTAGGTGAATTAATCATTTATCCTTTTGTTTCAGATGTCATGTTAAATCCAAGGACATAGAATGATCATTCCTTGTTGATTTAACTTAATCAGGCCTTAGACATCTTGCTCTCAACGCATAAGAGGAACAAATTCCATCTTGACTACATACGTTTTTCACAATCATCTCGTGTCACACCTGAACATAGCCTTATGCACTGCCCATTATTTCAGAGCAGCAAAGAACAAGCTCAAGGTATAACATTTGGTGAATATCAAAACCCAATATGTATCTCAGGTCGGAGGATACCAAATGATATTCGCCTTTACTCAAATTTACTTATGATCAATCTAGAAGATTCCATGTAGTAAAATTGAGATGTGGTCAGTCCAATATTTGTATCCCACAAATATCTATGAACCTTGGTAGCAACCAATTGCTCTATATTCATTCCTTATGAATATCCACCAATCCATGTTCATAATAGTCTTACGTTCATATTTGTTCCCACAAACATGACCGACTACGGACATTTAGAATAATAAACATATTCATGGATCTGTACATGCTAAAATGAATATAACTCAAAATATCACAAGTATATAAAGAGTTAAATATTACATTGTTTCAAAATTTTAATACTAAACAATCAATTCCAGTCACTAGAATATCAAAGTCCTAAGGCACAAGTATGACTTTCATGCTTTGCCCTTTCAAGGAGCTTCGTGAGTGGATCCGCAATGTATTGATCGGTGTGAATTTTACGAATACATACTTTTCCCTTTTCAACTTCATCCCTTATGCAGTTGAATTTTCGTTCAATGTGCCTAGCGTTTTGAAGATGACAGGGTACCTTGATTCTTGTAATCGTACCCTCGTGATCACAAAAGGATTTCTAGGGGTCTTGAATGGTAGAGACCACCCTAGGTAGGCCGTAAATTTCTTTATCCATGCAGCTTCCTGAGCTGCTAATGATGCGGCTATGTATTTGGATTTTGTAGTGGACAATGCTACTCCATTCATAATGAAGACATACCCCGATTGAGAATCATCTCGAACGGTTTGGAACTTGTATCCGTGTAACCCTTTATAACAAGTTCCTCTCGATCAGATCCGTATATTAGAAACATTTCCTTAGTCCTTCTAAGGTATTTCAATATACTTTTAATAGTCATCCAATGGCTATTATCTGGATTCTGCTAATATTGCTCGTCATGATTAACACGCATGACTCGTCCAGTCTAGTGCATATCATCACATACATGATGGATCCTATAGCTAACGCATATGGGATGTCCTTTATTTGATATTGCTTATCCTTTGAGCTTGGACATTGAGATGTACTCAATATTGACTGAACCTTTTCAAGACTTTATTAATATATGCACTTTGATTTAAACCTATCAACCGTGTTGATCTATCTCTATAGATCTTTATTCCAAAATATAGGCGGCTTCACCGAGATTTTATGAAAAACAACTTCCAAGCCAGGTTTTGACACCTTCCATGGTTGGAATATCATTCAAAAGGTAGAATGTCATTAACATACAATACTAAGAATGTTATTATGCTCCCACTAGCCTTCTTATATACACAAGCCTCATCAGCGTTCTTGATGAAACCAAATTTTGATCTCTTCATCAAAATGTTGATTCCAAATTCTCGATGCTTGATTCAATCCATAGATTGACTTCTTTAACTTGCATACTTTTAGGATGTTGTGGATCGACAAAACCATCTGACTGAACCATATGGACAGTCTCTTCAAGATGTCTATTAAGACAAGTGGTTTTGACATCCATTTGCCAAATCTCATAGTCATAATATGCAGCTATGGCAAATAATATCCTAATTGACTTTAGGATTGCCATAGGCGAGAAAATCTCATCATAATCAACCCCTTGATTTTGAGTGAAACCTTTTGCTACAAGTCTTGCTTTGTAAGTATCCAAGTTTCCATGTATATCTATTTTCTTCTTGAAACCCACTTGCATCCAACCGGTTTGGAGTTAAGTGGAGGGTCAACCAATTCCTAAACTTGATTGTCATACATGGATTGCATCTCAATGTTCATGGCATCCAGCCATTTGTCACAATCCAAATTGTACATTGCTTCATGGTATGTAGTTTGCTCATCAGAGTCAACCACATAGCATCCATTCATGAAAAATCCATATCTTTCAGGTGGAATGCTAATTTTACCAGATCTACGAACGTTTTGTGTGTATTGATCAACCTCTTGATCATCATCAACAACCTCTTGTTGATTGCTAGTGTCAACCAAATGTGTTTTGGCTTGTAGATTATGATCCTCATCAAATTCCACTATTCTATACGTTATTCCTTCCATAAGGAACTTAGTTTCCAAGAATTCAGCCTTTCGAGCAATAATTACTTTTGCTCTTGTTGGATCAAAGAAGTAGTATCCTATATAGTCTTTGGGATATCCAACAAATATACACATAGTGAATAGACTATCTTAGTTAGGGCCATATTAAAATACGAGCCTCAGGGAGCATTGCGAAAACCCAAAATGATAGAGGTAGTGAGCTTATAGCCATCATAGATTGAACCATATCAAATAGGGTTCGATTTCTCCTTTCAGACACACCATTATGTTATGGTGTTCCAATTGGAGTAAGTTGTGAGACGATCCCACAACTTCTTAGATGGTACTAAAAACATCACTAAGGTATTCACTTCATCTATCTGAATGAAGAACTTTAAGAGTTTTATTGAGTTGATTTTCTACTTCATCCTTGAAGATTTTGAACATTTCAAAAGCTTCATGTTTGTGTGTCATCATGTACACATAACATTAGCGACTATTATCGTCAGTAAAGGTAATGAAGTATCTATCACCATTTCTAGTCATTGTCTTTAAAGGGCCACATACATCCGAATGTATGATACCCAATAAGTCTTTTGCCCTCTCATTAGTGCCACTAAAGGGCGACTTGGTCATCTAGTTTGTAAACAAGATTCACACTTATCGAATGAAACATTTTCATTTGCTTTTCAAAAGACCATTTTTTTGAAGTGTTTGAATTTGATTCTTGTTTTATGTGACCAAGATGACAATGTCAAAGATAAGAATCACTTAATACCATTTTAAGTTTCATGGTGCTTGTTTGGTATAATGAGCTATTATAGGATGAATCATTATGAACCAATTCATAGATTTCATTAAAATGCATAGCCTTGAAATAAAATACATCATCCATACAAACATGAATACCATTGTTAACAAACTTTAATTCATAACCACATTGTTCTAAAAGGGAAATCAAAATTATGTTCTTTAGAATAACTTCCAAACCATTTGAAAGTTTCTAAATATTGTCTCTTTCCTTGAAGCGCTTATTTCATATGAACCCATACAACAAATTGCAAAAAAGAGTTCCACATCCGGTATCCAATACCCATGTGTTTGAAGAAATAACATTTCAACCAATGTGAATTATGAAAGTTGTACATGAGGTTTGCCCAACATCCCTCTTGTTTCTTAACTCTTTGAGATAGGTTGGACAATTCCTTTCCAATGTCCTATCTCTCCACACTCAAAGCATGGATGGTTCTCCGTTACCTTAGACTTCTTAAGCTTAGGCTTTGGAGGTTCCGCTTTAGCCTTTCCTTTTCCCTTTCCTTTGATGTGCCCCTTTCCTTTGGCAACATTTGCCTTGGGATCAGGGAATGGCCTTTTCTTATTGCCTTCCTCATTGATCGAGAGAACAGGTAGAACCTTTCTACCCATCCCTGCCTTAGTTGTTTTGAGCATTGCGTGAAGCTCACCAATGCTCTTTCCCACCCGTTCATATTGTAAATCATTATGAATGTCTCAAACCTTTAGTCAGGCCATTAAGGATCAATTCCGTGGCCAACTCCTTTGAGATGGGACAATTAAGCCACTCGAGGTGATCAACGTGGCTTTTTTTCTTAAGAACATAAGATGATACCCATTGGGTTTCTTCCATATGACACGCATGAAGTGCTCGATCCGTTTCGAAGCGCTCTACCCTAGCTTGTTGAAGGAACATTTCTTTCAACTGGGTAATTATGTCATATGCCCCAAGATGATCCAAATCCTTTTGGAGTTCAGGAATCATAGTTCCTAACATGAGGCAGGAAACCTGCATGGAATCCTTAGTGTATTGAAGCCAATCGTCATAGGCCTCAACATCCTCAGGGTCGGGCTGGTCAGGAATAGGATCGTCAAGGACATACGCCCTTTTCTCTTACTTGAGAACAATTCTCAAGTTTTGATACCAGTCCATAAAGTTATTACGGTTAAGATGATCCCATTCTAAGATGGTTCTCAGTGATAGGGTAGGGATGGTCGGGGTGGTAGCATTATTGTTTGCGGCCATTACTACAAAATTTACAAAGTTCATTTTAGTATTTCTGAAAAAATTGCATTTTAATTATTAATACTCTTTACACGTCTCATAGACAATTAATAATTAAAATCTAGAATCCAACGTTACATTTAAATGATGGTTAGGTGACCTTTATCCCATTATTTAAATTAACAAGGTAGTCAACATTTGACAATTGCAACCTATTGCAACTTCTAGCTTTATGGGATTGGTAAAACATCTTATGTTTAGTGGGCATGTAAAATCCCATCAACACCATTGAATGCCATGCTTCGGTGACCCTATGCATATGGTTTCCAATTCAAGTCGTCCTACTTACCCACACGTGTGAGTTTACACATACAAGTGGTTAGGTGACCTTTTTCCCACAAGTATATTAAGCCCACCTCAAACACACAAGTTCCTTAAAAGTGGTTAGGTGACTTTTATCCCACAAGTAGTTCTCGAGTGATTCGAGTGTCGTGTAAAAGGATGGTGTTTAACTTGTTTCCAAAGGGATTTAAGTTTCCATTAATTCTAGTTACGAAAACTCTATGTACCTTGTATTCGCATGCTTTCAAATACATGGTACCCTATAGTTCCTTTTTAATAAAACATCTTTTATTTTGAAATCATTAGTCCTTTTAATAACCTTTTATTAGTCACTTAATGTTTAGGAACCAAAAATTCAGCTTGTTATGATAATTTATTTAGACTGTTAAGCATATCCATATATCAAACAATCAACATAAAATGAATAATCAAACAAGCATATATCAAACAACCACATGTGCGTAACCATAGCCACTATGTTGGTAACACTTGTTTCCATCAGAAGTATTGTCATTTGGTGTTCCTAAGGGTTGAATACAACACAAAGACGAGATCTCCAAAGACCCCCACTTGAACTTGCATCCAAATGCTTCAAGTCCTTCTCTTGTGTCTTCTTTTGTGTTTCCATCTTGTGCATCTTCTTTAACAAAACTCATATCCTAATACAAATTTTCTAATAAAAGAAAACATACTTAATCTATCTATTACATCACAAATGAATGAAAAAATAAATTACATCCAAATACTAAACACAAAAGAATAATATTACAACCCATAAGAATGAATACAACTAACAAAAACATCCATTCAAAACCAGAACAACACAAGGTCAAGGCTAGGTTATGCACCAATATGAATAATCATATACAACATTCAAGAACAAAATAAACCCCCATATGACCCTAAATTTTCAGCCAACATAAACCATGAATTTAGGGTCTTTTGTCCAAACAAAAACATAATCAACTACTTGATATCTTACTTTCAAGGTTTAATCACTAGCATGTTAGATATAACCTTGAAAGGTTGGGGATTTACTATCATCACCACAAAACAGCCCCAATATGGTTGTTAAAGCCTCATAAAACCAATTTTACAAGAACACATGAAACTAGTCATCCACATATCCGGCTCTAGATACCAATGTTGGGTTTGTTGGACCAAATCAAACTAGTTTAACCATTTAAACTTGCAAACGCAGCGGATTAACATCAAATAAATATCATTTGTAATGTGCAAATATGGTTCATTTCATGACAACAACAAACCCAAGAACACAAGGATCTTATATATGTGTTTGAACTAGCTATCACCAATAAATAACAACCCAAATAAGCAATACATACTACCTTCTGAAGGCTGCTGAAAAAACGAGATATAGATGAAGAGAATGATGTTCTTGAACAGCCAAAACACCAAGAAAAGGTGTCCTCAAGCTTCCATACCCATAAGCATCAAGCATACACCATTCTTGCTAGGATTTGAGCACCAAATCGGATCAAGAAAGGTGTTGGAACCTTGTTCCAGCCGTGAACAATCAACAAAGCTGCTAGAGCTTTGTTCCAGACGTGATATCTTTCTTCCAAAAGAAGAGTGATGTTCTTGTGACCCTTTTGCATATAAGAGAGTGAGAGAGATCTGAATGGAGAGTGTGTGTATTCTAGGAGAGCCAAAATCTCAAGAGAACCAAAAGAAAAACAAAAGAGAGGGGCTGCCCAAAGGGGCGGCCGAACCCTTATTCCCCCTTTTTTGTTTTCCCCCCAAAAACCCGTTTTAATCCTTGTTAAAAATATTTGATTAAAATAGATATATAATTAACCTTTTAATTATATAACATACACACACTTCTACTATTTGATGTTATTTAACTAAATTAAACATGACAGGATCAGCGATCACAAGTTTGATGTATTAGGATTCAAGCAGCGGAATACAAACAGGAATTAGACAAATTGTAGCAAGCAATCGATACTTGTATGCATTAACAGCGCATACGGTTATAGGGAGAGAATATATATTTCTGATTTCACGGAATGTTTATAGATGTAGAATATTTCTAATCAAATCATTCATTCATCCATTCATTCATGCACTAAAATTACAATAGGTTGTCACTCCTTATATAGAGTGCAACAATCACTGCTGTTATCACGGAAAGTGACAACTGGCAGATCTAATACAAAAATAACTAACTCTTAACAAACTACTGAAATGTTCACAACTACTGAGAACATATCAGAGTGTTAAGTACAAAATATAAAACTACTGAAACTACAACGACTGAAGAACAAGATCTTCAGTCGTTTTACAAAAGTACTGAAACATAAAACTACTGAACTAGATATATAACTACTGATATCACAAATACTGAAGAAGTACTCTTCAGCAGTTGTGACAAACTACTGAGGCTTCAGTACTTGATCTTCAGACTTTGACCTTCAGGTGTTTCATCAGCTGATGACTTCAGTAGATATCATCAGCTCATGTCTTCAGTCTTTGTCTTCAGACTTTGTACATCAGTTGTTGATCTTCAGTACTTGTAAACTCTTCAGCTGTTGTGCTTCAGTACTTTGGTCTTTCAGCTTCAGCACTTGTGTTCTTCAGCTGTTGTACTTCAGCACTTTAGTTCTTCAGCTGTTGAGGTCTTCAGCACTTGATCTTCAGCTGTTGAAGTCTTCAGCACTTGTCAAACTACTGATGAGGCTTTCAGCAGTTGTTGTGATACCATGTGGGACTTAGAGGTTTTCTGATCTTGGCTCATTGGTTTTTTGGTCCAACAAACTCCCCCTGAACCAATGCAGCCAAAACCTCTAACTTATTTATTATCCCACTTATTGTTGGCAAAGTGTTGGTCTTTTTCCTTCTTGATCAGTAGAGAAGATGACCCATGTAAGCTCCGGCCTCGGAAGAAATCTCAAATATTTGTTTGGTAGAGTATGAATGGGAACTCTGTTTTGGGGAACTGGACACAGAGTTGTTATCCCATTCATGAGATTTACTTCCCCATAATGAGTCTGTATGACTCACGAACATAGGCCTCAAGGAGAACAACTTGTTCCTCCTGAGAGAGTTCTTCTACTCCTCCTTCGAAGAAGAACTCTGGACCATAGTACTCTGATAAGTACTTCATGGTCCTGCCATTTTTCAGCTCCATCGTAGTTACCTCCCTATATACAAATTCATCAGGATGGTTGCCTTCAAGGAGTAACTGGAGCTCATTCTTCTGGATGTCTTCAAGCTTTTTATATAGCAACCCCTCCTTAATCATCTTGTTTTCTAGTAAGGCTTGAGGGGTCTTTGCTTGGTGAGCTTTCTTGAATTCATCAATGATTTCCCAAGGTGAGACTACAACGGCCAACATGATGGTAGACTCTATTGTTTTTCGTACCTGGCTGTTGTATCTGTGTGGAATAGTTCTTTTATGGATTCTAGAACTCACCCTGGGGTCTGGCCATACTCTCACTCTCTCTTTTTGATACTGAAAGGTGTGCCTGAGAGTGTACAGCCTTTGAACATGCCCTTTTATGGCTTGAATAGATGATGACTGAGGAAATTCCTGGTCAACCATCTTCAACAGTTGCTCATCGTGCTGTTTTGCTATTCTTCTTCTTCTATCTTGACTCTGACCATTTCCCTTTGAGAGTCAGGTGTGATCATGGGTTGACTTCGGATTTTGGTAGCTTCAGAACAGCAGAGAGTGGCAGACTATCATCTTCATCCTCCTCTTCTTCTTCTTCTTCCATCCTCAGCACCCTTCTCCTCCTTCTGGGTACATCACTGGATGATGGTTGGGTGGTGAAGGAATTGGTTTTGAAGAAAGAGGATGTTTGGATTTTGGCTTAGAGATTGGTTGGGAGATTTGAGGGATAGGATCTGTTTGAGTGGGTGGAAGGGAAGGTTGATCCAGCATCTTTGTAGTTAGTTTCGCCTTTGTGAGTTAACCATCTCTAACCTTTTACCAGCCCCAGCCTCATCAAGGGCTTCCACAATAATCCCTTGTTGAATTGCTCAACAGACAGATTCTGGTGGCTATAGCCAGAATGCTGTCCCTGGTCCATGCGCGAATCTCCACTAACGATCTTCCTAAATATTTTGCAATGAAGCGGATCATTATTTCCAATCTCTCTTTCTCAAGAGCATCATACCCTACCCATCGGATTTGTATCTCTTGACTTCCAACCTTCTGATCTCACTATCCAGTGTGGCGTGTGTCAACCCCTGCCTGAAGAGTTGTTCAATTATTTTATCCATGGATCGGCTGTGTGTAGTGTCAACTTTTGACCAGCTCCTCCAAGGATTTGTCTTCAGCAGTGTGATCATCAGCACTTCTCTTTCGCTTGTAAGTGAGCAGAGGTTGCTTTTCTTTCTCCTCCTCTTGGGCTTGCTTCTCTTCCTTCTTCTGCTCTGTTCTTTTCCTCTTCTTTTCTTTCACTGCAGTACTCTCCCCCTTTTTGGTTGCATTGGAGGAAGGGGTTTGTACGCGCAGAAAGAGTCTTTGGACAGCAGCATCAACCAAGGGCTGTAAAGTTGAGGAAAGCCTCTCATCAATGGCTTAGTCACAATATCAGTGATTATGGGTGTGATGAGAGGGAGGGAATTTTGAAGTGCAGCACCTATTTGCTCAGGAGGGTTCTGTTCCTGAGAAGTAGGGCCTGAAGCAGAGGCAGGTGGTTGAGTTTGGAGTGGCTCAGTGTTTGGGGAACCTTCAAGTGAAGGTGCCATGTGGGTGGGTTGAGGCAGATGGTCTTCTCCTTGTGAGAGTTGGTCAAGTAGGTTTTGCAGCCTACTGACTTTCTCTTCAAGGATTGTGTTCTGGGCAAGAACATCATAGAAAAAGCCCAGGTCATCATCAGCCGAAACTGAATCATCTGACCTCCTGCTTAGAGCAGGATTTACATGCACTCGGTGTAGACCAGTTGGTGCATGTGCCCCTTGTGCTTGGTACTGGGGACTTCCAGCTTAGGACAGTGTCCATCATCAGCTGTTGCCTCTAGTGAGGTCTTAGCAATGTTACCAGCCTCACTCTGATCATGTGCTGAGTCAGAGGAGGTGGCAGCCTCACTAGATATTGTAAGCTCCTTGTCTACACCAGGAGATAGAAGTGGTAAACCCCTGTGCTGTGGGTTCTCAAGTGCACTGTGTTCCTCCCCCTCAATTGTAGAGGTATTCCCAGTAGTAAGTGGTTTTTGGGGAGGGGGTGAGGAGTGCAGTTGAGTCAGCACTTGAGCAACTATTAAAGTTGGGCTGTGAGGGGCGGTTGTTTGGGGTGAAGGGATAGAAGCAGTGTGCACCTGGGGAGGTTGGTGCTCTTCAATGGCAATCTCCTCAAGTGAGGAAGATCCCAGATATGTAGGTACCCCTTGTGTGGTTGCTGCAGGCTCCTGTTGAGAGGAAGCCTGAGCGGCTATGGCTGGAAGAGTCATTGTATCGACTAGGGGTTGGACTAGTGGATATATCCTGCGTTTGTGTTGCAGGGGCATCCTCAGGGGACTCAATTCCCTGAGTAGCCGTTTTGGGTTTCTTTTTGGTGGGTTTGGTGGGGACTTTGGATTTGGAGGTGGTGGCTGTGGGTTCCAGCTGCGTGGGTTTTCGCAGCTTGGCAGCCATTTTGAGTGTCCTGTCAGATTGTGCCGGGAGTATACTTCCGGCAGAACAGCCGTAGCAGGGACTCCCAAGCCAACAAGTCCCTCAGCAGTAAGCTGGTTTGTAATGATGGCCATTATGAACCGTGGATATAGTATCCAACGGTTGGCAGTAGTAGTTTTTGAGCCATATCCTTGAGCTCTAAAAATATTATTCTGAAAAATTTAGTGGTTGTTGCTCAAGAATAGAATACTTACCTGCTGCCATTTTGTCGACATTTGATCCCAAGACGACGTCTTAGGGGCCAAACATACATTCACCATGTGAAAAATCAGGCGCTCAGCGTCATTAAAATGTTTCTTCATGATAGTGGAGGCACTGAGATCGCCTTGATATCCATGTTGAGCAAGGATAGATCTATGGTGCCCTTCGGATATCCAGCAGGAGAACTAGCATCATTCAGTTGAAGAATTTGGCGGATTATTGCAGGAGTGATGACTACTTCTTTGTTGTTACGACCGACTGGAGGGATGGTGTGTTGTTCTCCCCAGTGGTAACAGTAACGTTCATCCAAAATTGGTGCAAGGATTCGGCATGTAGTATGGGATTCAGAAGAAATGCCGTGTTGTATTGGGACTGAACCATAAGATCGATAGCAGTATCGAACTTAGTCCAGATGGGCGATTTAGTGAGGTAGGCAACACAGTTGTGTCGCGGTTTAATTTGCATGGACGCCATGGAGAAGAGGGAAGTTTTGGAGAGGAACATTAGGTTTGAAGAAGATGAAGCATTGAGAGCTTAGGTTAGGGATATTTATAGGGTACGGGTAAGAAACAACTGAAGGATGTGGTGTTAGTCATCAGTAGTTTTAAACGACCTTTGACATGGTATTATCCTTTCAGACGTTGAAACAGCTGAAGTCGTGGTGTTAGGCATCAGTAGTTTAGAAAACTACTGAAGACCGTGGTTTTGACTTCAGATGATTGAAACAACTGAGGACTTGGTGTTTGTCATCAGTAGTTATAAAACTACTGAAGACAGTGGTTTTGTCATCAGCTGTTGTAAACAACTGAAGACTTGGTATTAGTCATCAGTAGTTATAAAAACTACTGAAGACGTGGTTTTGCTTCAGTTGTTTAGAATGAAACAGCAGTTGTACAAACGACTGAAGAGAAAGTTCTCTTCAGCTGTTTTCGTCAATTCTTAGCTTTTCAGCTGTTTCATACTGTCCTCAACACATTCATCAGTCTTTTTAGCTGATTTCAGTTGTTTCATAGGACATCAGTACTTATTAGTTTACTGATTGCAGTAGTAGTTGTAACTGCATCAGTAGTTTAGAACAGATGAAGTACTTCAGTACTTGTGAGACATTTAGCCTTCAGTAGTTATAAAAACTACTGAGGTAAAAGAGCTCATCAGTACTTATATGTGACATAGGTACCAGTGATCATCAGTACTTATTACTAAGATCATCAGTAGTTGTCACTTATTCAAGCTGCAGCATACCAAGCCTTAACACCAGGTTTTGGAAAGTTGAACTATCCAAAGGCTTAGTAAAAATGTCTGCAAGCTCATCAGCACTAGGCACAAACTTAGGATCAACAGACCTTTTTCAAAACAATCCTTATAAAATGATGTCTGATCTCTATATGTTTGGTCCTAGAGTGCTGGACTGGATTTTTGACAATGCAAAGAGCTGAAGCACTATCCATTAACAATGGAGTCTTAGTCTCTGAAATGCCATAATCCAAAAGTTGGTTTTGAAGCCAGAGTACCTGAGATGTACAACTTGCAGCCGCAATGTACTCTGCTTCAGCAGTTGATGTAGCAACTGAGGTCTGTTTCTTGCTCTGCCAAGAAATCAAGCAGTTGCCTAGGAATTGACATCCACCAGAAGTTGATTTCCTGGTCAACTTACCCCTGCATAGTCACTGTCAGAAAAAGCAACTAATTTACCAGAATGTCCGGTAAAATACCATAAACCTAGAGATGGAGTGCCTTGCAGATATCTAAAGATCCTCTTGACTGCAATCAGATGAGACTCTTTAGGTGCAGCCTGAAATCTAGCACAAACACATGTAGCAAACATAATATCTGGTCTAGAAGCTGTTAAATACATCAAGGACCCAATCATACATCTAAAGTGTTTCATCGACCACTTTACCTTTCTGATCTGTATCCAGTTGTGTGGTGCTGCACATGGGAGTAGAACAAGGCTTACAGTTTTGTAAATCAAACTTTTGCAAAAGATCTTTTGTATATTTGGACTGATGAATGAAAATTCCATCAGCCTTTTGTTGATTTGCAACCCCAGAAAGAATTGTAACTCTCCCATGGCACTCATTTCAACTTCTGTTGCATCAACTTTGTAAAGGCATCACACAACTTTGGATCAGAGGATGCAAAAATGATGTCATCTACATAAATTTGAACAAGTAGATTATGCTGCCCAGCTTTCTTAATGAATAAGTCTTATCTATGGAGCCTCTAGTGAAATTATTTGCTAGAAGAAAGTTTGATAATGTCTCATACCAGGCTCTAGGAGCTTGTTTTAACCCATAAAGAGCCTTGTCAAGCTTATACACCCAATTAGGATGTTTATTTCCTCAAAGCCTGGAGGTTGACATAATAAACTCTTCTTCTTAATTTTTCCATACAAAAATGCACTTTTGACATCCATTTGAAAAACTTTAAGGTTTTGATAAGCAGCATAAGCTAAAAACAATCGGATTGCTTCCAGTCTGGCTACAGGGGCAAAGGTTTCATCATAATCAATACCTTCTTCTTATGCAAACCCCTGAACTACCAGTCGGCCTTGTTCTTAACAATAAGCCCATTTTCATCAGTTTTGTTCCTAAACACCCATTTAGTGCCTATTGCACACTTACCTGGAGGTAGAGGAACCAGTTCCCACACTTGCTGTTTCTTGAACTGAAGAAGCTCAAGCTGCATGGCATCAACCCATCCATTGTCCTTTAAAGCAATGTGATTATTCTTTGGCTCTTGCTGACTGATGAAGAGAGCATAGAAGCAGAAATTTGACAATTGACTTCTTGTTGATACACCAGCAGTGATATCACCAATGATTGAGACATAGGGTGATTCTTCAGATCTTGATACACAATGAGATCTGTGCAAGTGTTTGTAGCAGGCTGAGCAGTAACAGATGGTGATGGTGAATCATTTCCTTGAAACCAATCAGTGGATGGTAATTCAAAGGAAGTGAATTCGAAGAGATCTCATCAGCATTTGTTGTGATGGTGCTACTGGAGCTACAAGAACATCAGGTCTAGCTGAATCAGGCAGCTGATCACTAAACCTGAAGAGGTGAGTACTGCAATCATCATCATCATCAGCAGTACCACCAGGTGGTGAACTGTTGACAAGCAGCAGCAGGAGTTTGATAAGGAACATATTGTAGTATGTCCAAATCGAATAACTCCACAGGGCTTTGTGGAATCTTGTCCTTTGGAGATTTATTGAACTTAACATGTAGAGTCTCTTCAACCATCTTTGTTCTGCAGTTGAAGACTCTGTATGCCTTGCAAGTAGATGAATAACCAACAAAGTACCCTGCATCCACCTTAGGATCAAATTTATGGAGTTGATCCTTTGTGTTGAGAATAAACACGGACACCCAAATGCTTTGAAAAATGAAATCAGAGGAGCCAAATGATGGAGAACTTCATATGGAGTCTTCATCAACCTTGATTTACTAAAACTCTATTTTGCACATAGCAAGCTGTGTTGACAGCTTCAGCCCAAAAGGTCAGTGGCAAGCCTGAGTCAGCCAGCATGGACCTTGCAGCTTCAATGAGGGTCCTGTTCTTTTCTCCACTACTCCATTTTGTTCTGGAGTCCTTGGAATGCTGAACTGCCTTTTGATTCCCCTTGAAAGATAGAAGTCATCAAGTGTATGATTTCTGAACTCATTCCATTGTCACTCCTAATACACTTGACTGGAAGGGAATACTGCTTCTCAATATACAACACAAAGTGAATAATCTTCTGAGCAGCCTCATCCTTTGAATGTAAAAAGAAAGTCCATACAAATCTGGAGTAATCATCCACAATTACCAGACAGTATTTCTTCTTTGCCATGCTCATTACTCTCACAGGACAAATAGATCCATATGCAGTAATTGCAAGCAGGCAGTGGACTTAGGCACTTCAATAGGAGGGAATGAGACTTTGTGCTGTTTTCCTTTTAAACACGCAGTGCAGGTTTCATCACAGTGGAACTCCTTTATTGGTAAGCCTCTGACTAAACTATTGTGGGTAAGCTGATTCATGTTTTTTGAGATTAACATGACCAAGCCTCCTATGCCACAGTTTAGATTCTTGAGAAGAGGCTTTGGAAAATAGGTAAGGATTGCCTTTGAGATCTATCTTCTTAGAAAGATCTAAGGCATACACTCTTCCTGTCCTGTTGGCTTTCAGGAGATTGTGATCATCCAACACCTTGTCAATCAAGTGCAAAACTTTGGATGACAGAATCCTACAGTTTTTGACTGGTGAAAAGGGCAACATGGCCTTTATCACACATTTGACTGACACTCAAGAGATTGTACTTGAGATTTTCCACATGATTAACATCATCAAATTTGATTTCTCCATGGAGACAAAGCCCTTACCGATGATGTAACCCCTAGCATCATTGCCAAAGAGACAAATCCCTTCTTTCCTTGAGAGTAGTTATGAAGAAGAGAGCATTCCCAGTCATGTGCATAGATCCCCCACTGTCTACATACCAGATGCTACTTTGGCATGTTGAAGAACCCTGCAAAATAACAATAGTTAGTTTTAGAGACCCAAACCTTTTTGGTTTTGGGCCTGGTCTCATCAATAGATGGTAAACTACAGGTTTATTTGAAACAACAGCCTGAGAGGAAGAAGATGGTGTAGAAGAGGAGTCCTTTGGCTTGGACCTCCTTTTCTGTGGTTTCAACATAGGAGCATCTAGTTGGTTAACTCTACACAGATGTTGAACCATCATAACCAGCTGTGTCTGATTTTGTGATAAAGCTTTCAGCTCATCAGACACATTGCTAGTGGAGTTTGATAAGTTCCTATGTTGCACCTTCTTCTTCTGAGCACCCTGATGTCACCTGTTTAACCCCTTCCTTTTTGATTTCTTTGTGGACTTAAGGGTTACAGGATTTGATGTTGCTGATACAAATGTGGTCTCAAACTTAGTTTTCATTTTTACCATTTTCTCATTAATTTCTTCTTTTAGTTTGAGTTTGGAACCTCTTTTGTACCAACAATCATCTGTAAGATGATTGAACAAACCACATACTTCACATGTTTCTTCTTCATCTTAGGTTGATCATCAACTAAAGAGGGTGAAGCAACAGAAGACTTTTTCTTCAATGCTTTGGAAGCATTGTTTGCTTTCTTGACAGCCTCTTTAGTAGTCTTCAAACTCTTTCTACTGCCAGTTTTCTTCTCTTCAGTACTGACAGCAGTTGAAGTTTGAACTTCAGATGTTAAATCCTGCTCTCTAGTAGTCCTTCAGGACCTTCAGAATTAACTCCTGAGTTGATCAACCATTAATCATGTGAATGTCAGCATTTGAACCATCAACCTCAGCTGATAGGTCAAAGAGGGCTTGATGCTGACTGCTACTTCTGATTGTGCTGTATCAGAAGGTAGATCACATGATGTGATGGATTGGTTATCACTCTCACCATCAGATTCTACCTCTGCTCTTGGGGTAAAATTTGTAGGTGGAGCAGTGTGATTATAACCAATTCCAAACTTCACATTTGAAGCAGATTGCTTACTAAGAAGCATTTCAAAACCTTTGCATGATTGTACCCATCTATCACACTCTATACTGGGTAACTGCAAGGGTTTCTTTGAGATCTTTGTACTTCTCTAGAAGTACTTCTTCTCTAGCCTTATCATCAATTATTTGGCAATTCAGTTATAAATCTCATCATTTTTATCTTTAAGCACAAACTCAAACTCAGCTTTGTTTTTTGAAATTATTTGTTCTAGCTCAATGTTCTTATTAATTAGAGCTACATTTGCTTCTCTAATGGAAGCAAATGCTGCTATGCATGGTTCAGAACATAATTTGGCTTTTGCCTCAGAGGATACCTGTGATACCTGTGGTGTAGAGGCATTAGCAAATGAATATCAGCAGACTCCAAGCCATAAGAGCTAGATTCCCAAAAGGACTGTCACCACCATGTTGACCAGCACCTGAGAACAGTTGGTCATGACCAGACATGTCATCTGGTAAACTGCTCCAGTCAACAACTCCTGGGGTGAAGAAGCTGTGTTGTTGAGGTTGAGGTTGTTGATGAGATTGGGATTGCTGAGGTTCTGGTAGTGCATGAGGTTGTGTTGCCATAGGAACTTGAACTTGATTGACTGTGGCATGTAATAACAAGGGTACGGATATGGCATTTGACCCTGAGGAACAAAATATGCCGGATTGTTGTTGAGGATGATACTAGAGGACAGGATGTTGCCCTCTGTGTTGTTGACTATTGCCAGAAAAGTCACAAAGGTGCAGTGGAGTTAGATCCAGTTGATCTACACTCCCTTGCAAAGTGTCCAAGCCTTTGGCATTTGTGACACCTCAACTTGCTCTTGTCAAAACCAACTTTGGTTTTGCCAGAGGAGTCCTGGGAATTTTCTTCCAGTTCTTTTATAGAACTTCTGAGATCTGATATTCATCAGGGCCATTTGGCTCAAAATATCCATCTCCTCTAAATCATCATTAGCAATCCCCTTGAGATCATCCATAATGAAGCATAGATTGTCATTATTACACCCAGTAAACTAACCATCAATACTCACAAATGCAGAATCAGAAGTGCTTGAAGAGAATTAATATGCTCATCATACTGGCATTCAGATGAAGCATATTTGACTCATGACCCACCAAGGCAGTGTTGCCTGGTACAAAGTCTTCAGTGAGCTTTCCAGATGAAGACAGCTTTCTCTTCTGTTCTATCTCTCTCTCAAAAGTGAGCAGTTTCCCATGGAGTTGGGTGAGAGATAGTTTGTCCAAACTTGCACTGGAGCGTAGGACAATAGTATATGTGTCCCATCTCTCAGGCAGTGATCTGAGAATTCTGTTATTCATCTAAATATTTAGTGTACTCAAGTTTGACCATTTTTAGTTCAGAGATCAAACAAGAGAACCGCTCATATTGTTGAGTCAGTGTCTCACCCTTTCTATGAGAGAATGTCTCATATTGTTGGGCAAGAATTTCTCTATTATTTGCCAAGACCTCATCTATTCCTCCAAATTGTTCTTTCAAGGCATTCCAGAGGTCATGGGCAGTTTCATCATGCATTAGCCTAGAATAGATTTCATTTGGCAATGCCATGGCTAGAATTCCATGGGCTTTTGCATCAATTTCAAGCAACTTTTTGTCCTCATCTGAGTATTGCTCCCTCCTCTTCGGAACCATTTGATTGGTTTTCGGGTTATTCACCATAGGCTTGTGTGGACCATGTACCACTGATGTCTAACACCCTACGCTGTTAACAGACAGGTGATGAAGCATACGTCTTTGCCATATGTTATACTCATTCCTAACCAGCATTGGTGGCTTGGTTGTGGAACCAGTATTGTGAGGATCATTGGAGGGAGTAGTCATTTTCAGTTCAAAAACAATTTAGTTCAAGCTTTTAAAAGTTTTAAACAGACCACAACAAACTCAAGGAAAACCAAGAGAAGATCTCAGGATGAATGAGCAGAAATACAGAAAATTCAATCTCTATAACCGTTTCTTGCAAAAACAAAAGCTAATTCAATCAAACTTAGATCTTGAATAGCAGTTTCAATGATCAATTATTAGATCGATCAATGATTAACCTGCTCTGATACCATTTGACAGGATCAGCGATCACAAGTTTGATGTATTAGGATTCAAGCAGCGGAATACAAACAGGAATTAGACAAATTGTAGCAAGCAATCGATACTTGTATGCATTAACAGCGCATACGGTTATAGGGAGAGAATATATATTTCTGATTTCACGGAATGTTTATAGATGTAGAATATTTCTAATCAAATCATTCATTCATTCCATTCATTCATGCACTAAAATTACAATAGGTTGTCACTCCTTATATAGAGTGCAGCAATCACTGCTGTTATCACGGAAAGTGACAACTGGCAGATCTAATACAAAAATAACTAACTCTTAACAAACTACTGAAATGTTCACAACTACTGAGAACATATCAGAGTGTTAAGTACAAAATATAAAACTACTGAAACTACAACGACTGAAGAACAAGCTCTTTAGTCGTTTTACAAAACTACTGAAACTAGAAATATAAAACTACTGATATCACAACTACTGAAGAAGTACTCTTCAGCAGTTGTGACAAACTACTGAGGCTTCAGTACTTGATCTTCAGACTTTGACCTTCAGGTGTTTCATCAGCTGATGACTTCAGTAGATATCATCAGCTGATGTCTTCAGTCTTTGTCTTCAGACTTTGTACATCAGTTGTTGATCTTCAGTACTTGTAAACTCTTCAGCTGTTGTACTTCAGTACTTTGGTCTTTCAGCTTCAGCACTTGTGTTCTTCAGCTGTTGTACTTCAGCACTTTAGTTCTTTAGCTGTTGAGGTCTTCAGCACTTGATCTTCAGCTGTTGAAGTCTTCAGCACTTGTCAAACTACTGATGAGGCTTTCAGCAGTTGTTGTGATACCATGTGGGACTTAGAGGTTTTCTGATCTTGGTTCATTGGTTCTTTTGGTCCAACAAAACAACATTACAAATAATATCCATGAACAAATATCCATATAAGTTGGTCAATCTCGTATGCAACTTATTTAGAAAACCCATTTTTCGAAATTTGGTGTATTTATTTAATTGCATGATCATATCATCAATTAAAAATTATTTGGTGTTTGCTAAGCTTGTTATTGGGTATGACCCGACTTGGATCATAACGTACTAACCACATCAATGTTCTATGTGTCTTGGGCATAAAGAATCCAACAATTTTGGCTCAAATTGAGACACAAAACATCGATAAGCACTATCATGTAGATATCCTTTTTCTAAGACTATGGCATAAGCAGCTGAGTATAGCTGATTTCGTGTCTGAACTCCCATTAAAATATCCCCATGATGTCGTCTAGGGGCTGATGCACATTAACTCGAGTTTCCGGAGTAGTGGGACAGAGCAACCTTATTATCCAGAGTTCGAATTCCAGTTTCAGTTTTTGTGGCTGTTGGATATGGGGTTCAAAAGTTCTAGTGGCATCAAGATCAGATGATTGTGTACGTTTAGTAGTGGGAACCTATTCCTCTTGGTCCACATTGGAGTCTCAACTACTTCATCATCCGTGGAAGACTCACTTACCTCAAGCTCTCCCTGAAGGGCTAGAAATATGGTCTAATGGAATCGATGATGTAAAGTCTAATGTAGGAGTATTTAGAACATCGTACATCATTCGAGTAGATAACTCATCATCAAAATGAGAAGGAGGTAGATTGAAGGACTTGAAAAATCCATCATAGTCAAAGAAGAAGGAAGGTCCTTTGCCAATAGGGGGGTGGTGTATCTTTCGACATCAACATTGCACCACACTTCTACCTGACCCGTTGAGTTGTTGTAAACTCTCTCATCTAGTATACCATATCCAAGAAAGATACCTTCTTCTTCCTTCTCACAAAACTTCCCAGTCTGATTTTTCTTTAACAGCAAACATGGTGCTCCAAATGGTTCTAGATACTCCAAGTTGGGTTTACGTCGCTGGAGAAATTAATAACACGTTTTTCCATGACGTTTGACCACTAAGACTCGATTGAGAGTTAGCATGTGTTAGCCACTACCTCATTCCATAATTGAATAGGCAGTTTAGCGTCAGCTAACATCGTCCTTGCTATCTCTATCAAGCTCTGATTCTTTCTTTCAGCAACCTCATTCATCTGTGGAGTGTAGGCAAAAGTAAATTGATGAACAATTCCTTTCTCTCAACAGAATGCCTCCATCCACTGATTCTTCAACTCTGTTCCGTTGTCTGATCGAATCTTTCTTACTTTTAGCTTGTAGAGTGATTCCAATGTAGTGACTATATGCTTGAATGATTCAAATGTCTCTGATTTGGCTTTCAGAAACATCACCCAAGAGAATATTGAGTAATCATCAGTTACTACAAAGCAGTACCAATCTCCGGCAATGCTCTTTGTGCTGACTGGGCCAAACAGATCACGTGTAGAAGCTCAAGAGGAACATCGACAGAATTAACTTTCTTTGCTTTATAAGACTTCTTGGTCTGTTTCCCTTTCACACATGCTACCCAAAAATCTAGGAGCTGGAAATTCTGGATTGTAAATCCATTCACAAGATCATTCTAAACCAGATGATTCATATTCCTGGGTTAATGTGTCATATTCTCCTATGCCAGGAGACTGAATCCCTCTCTGTTGCCTTTGACAAGAAGCATCAGGCAGTAGACTCAGTTATGGAGGATTTTGATACATCCAAGACATACAGTTCATTATATCTTAAAGCTGGCATTAGAATTTTATCCTTCTCGACAACATACTCCTTCTTCAACATGTAGCACTTCTTGTTGTCAAGCAGAAACTTGAATCCCTTATCACAGATTTAAGAGATAGAAAACAAGTTGATTTGCAGTTGTTGAATGTAGTTGACCTTCTCAAACTTCACTTTCTTGTTTCCCACTTCACAATGAGCGGTGACGTAACCTCCTTTATTCCCAGCGAATGATATGTGTCCCCCTTTAATTTTCTTGAGTTGAAAAGGAGAGATGAATTCCTGGTCATGTGCCTAGAAGCCCCACTATCAATAATCTAGGTATTGGATACCCTACACATACAAAGAAATTGATTAGTTCAGGTTTGGGACCCAAGCCTTAACTAGCTTGGGTGTCTCAGAGGTATCACACATCATGAACTTGACCCACTCTCCTCCAGAGGATGAGGGCACATCTTTCTTCATCTTTTTCTCACTAACAGACATATTACTTGATTTTTCCTTCCATAAACCAGTTTTGCATAAGGCCTGTTTGTAGTAAATAGACGACTGACTTCTGGTTTGAACTTTAGGTTCATTAATAATCTTAGATGTAACCTTAGGAGGAGTATTAGACTTAATTTTAGAAAAACTTGGTATTTCATCAAAAAGTTCAATTTTCTTTTTTGGTGTCTAATAAAAAGGCAAATTTGAAGAGAGATGTCCTTGTTTTCCACAACTGTAGCAGGATTTTACTTCAATAGTTTGAGGAAAGTTATGATGTGGGTTTGAGTTTGGTCATGGTTTGAGATATGTGAGGTTGGGTGACGACTCTTCCCTTTTAGATGTTTCACCTTCTTTAACTAACTTAATTGTTTTCACATTTTGAACATCTTTCATTTTCATTTTATTAGGATTTTGATGATTAAAACGTTAAGGTTCATTGGGTTAGACCTTTTAGGTTCTGAAGTAGAGTTTGTGAACCTGACCCTAATTTAGCTTTTCCAATTATATCACCCAAATCCTCAACATGTACCTTATCTATTGATCCTAAAGTAGAATCGTTCTATTTAGTGACAGATTTCATAGGTTTACCCATAGAATCTGCATAACTAACTAGAGGAGTAGACATGACATGATCCTTCACTTGGTTGTTATTAATTGGTCTGCATTTAGTGTTCAAAATGATTTCATGTGGTGGAGGTACTACCTTATACCCCAAACCTTCCCCTGAATTTCGTTCTTTCACTAGGTTCTGAACTATGTGAGAAGACTTGCCAAATTGTGCAATTTTTGTTTTAATGATTCAACTTCAACTTGCAAAACTGATGTCATTTGATGTCATTTGATTGATTTAAGGAAACAACCTCAGTTTCCCTTTTAGTTTCCGCCAAAGAATTTAAATAGAAGATGTCATTTGATTGATTAAAGGCAACAACCTTAGTTTCCCTTAGTTGTTTCCCCAACAGTTCTATCTTTTCTTTGAAGCTGCACTCATTTTGTTTAAAACATGAATTGCTTCAGTGCAGAGTTGTAAATCATTTACTAGATTATCATTATGTTCTAATAACCTAGCAAGTTTTAAATAAATGCTTTCCCTAAATTTATCACATTCAGTACATGCATGTTTTTCAAATAATTCATCTTTAGAACATACCTGTGTAGAGCTAGACAATTCAGCCATCAAAGCAGTGTCAGACTCTTTGGTGACTGGAGATTCTGAATTTGTAGCACTAAGCTCTTCTTCAACCAAATGATCAATGACATCCATAGCTTCTGTGATATCTAAAAATGAATGCTCAGCTATGATGTCTCTTTCACTTGCGGATCCATCATCCAATGTATCAACTAAAGCAATATTTGATTCACCCTGAGAAACGAATGAGAAGGACTAGTCTTGTTCTTCATCACCTTGAGCAACCAAAGCCTTAGAATCTTTACTTGATGATGAAGCTGCAATCTTTTCATTGCCTTGTTGGTTGAATGTTAGAAAAGGATTTCCATTTCTAGTCTTCTTTGGCTTTACGCACTCACGTTTGAAGTGCCCCTTTTCACCATAATTGAAGCACGTGAATTTGGTTTTGTCGAATCCAAATGTCGTATCTTTAGTAGTAACCAAATTCTGTCCCATCTTCTTCATAAACTTCTTGGCTTTTCTAACAGCACTAGCCAAAGCCCACATGATATCCATGCATTCTAGCTCGGTTTTATCAACTTGCTCGTAGTCCTCGTTAGGAAGATGATAGTTTTCAATCTGACCAGCAACTAAACCATCATGAAATTCAACAACGGTAGCTAGAAGGTCCATGTGCTCTTTAGCAAGTCTCACGATGACATTTTCGAGATTCCCGGTCTTCAACTTGGTAGTATTTGCCTCAGGAACTATGTATTGGGTTCCAAATGACCCTGACGTTACGTTTCCTAATGCACTGCATGGGGAAGGATTAGAAGAAGGAGCAGAAGACCTAGACACAAACGACATTTGTAGCGGTGCACCTGAAGTAGCTGGAGTTGGAATTGAATTATATAATACAGGATTCTGAACATAGGATCCTTTCTTTGACTTGTATTTCATACATAGTTCTTCCTCCTTTAACTTAAAAATGAAACCATTTATGTCTAAAGTAGCAAGAGTGTTGTTTTGTCTCAGATTAGACACAAATGAATCCCATTTGTCTGGCAGACCATCAACAAAGCTAGAGACTTTATCTTCCTTGGATGTGGTCACGCCATGAGTGTGCAACTCGCTCATCAGATGATAGAATCGATCGATGATATCATCCAAGCTCTCATTCCCATCCAAAGAAAAATTGTCAAATTCCTTCTTAACATGCGCACATAATGCCGGTTAACGTTAACTTACTTTAAACGTTTACATAAAACCTTTACCTGTAGGCATGTAGCTACTAGGACTGGCATCCCTTTGCTTTTAGTCCCATTCTCAGTTTAAGATTAGGTTTTTCAAATATTTACCCAATTCACTTAAACTTTTGCTCTGATACCAACTTGTAAGACCCCATTCCGGGAACCTCACAGTTGGTCATTCATTACACATAAACATTATAAAACGTATATTAATTTTGCAGCGAAATTTAAAACTTTCATTTATAACTAAAAATATGTCATTTCATTCATTTACAACATTTGTTTTCATCTCAAATATAAAGAAATGTCAAAATATGGATGCCAGCCTCAACATGTTCCCAATAGCTTATGCATCCATGCCTGCAACTCCTCAGGATCAACAAATACCTGCCAACTATCATGCATACAAAAGTCAGTGACGCTAAGTGAGTTCTAGTTTTTATAATAAAATACTTTACTTTATTAAAACCGTTCTTTACTTTATTTCAAAACATACTATACTTTACATCATTCGTGATCATGCATCATACGTACATACAGATAATATCATTATTATCTTCATCATTACGTTCATTAACATTGTTGGTTCAACGTATTACATTATCGTTCACTTCTCATTCTAGATCCGCTCAGACTTTACCCTCTTCGTGGCATTCAGCCACGATTACTGAGGTCGAATGACAACGATCCTGTTCAGTACTTTATTACGATAATTCATTAACGTCATTTCATACGTTCGTTCTTTACATCATTATCTTCTTTAATCTTTCATGCTTTACTTCATTTCTCACAACCATAAACTCTTCCTTTCTGTTCATGGTACTGGACCTAGGCCTATCATGGATTCTATAACGGTGCATCGCACCTTGTGGTCACAGTACCTAGGGTAAGACTTATGTTTACTATGCAATACCTTTTTGTTTGTGGTTCTGGACCTAGGCCTATCATAGACCTTCTATAACGATGCATTGCACCTCGTGGTCACAGTACCTAAGGTATACAACAATAGTTCTATGCAAATGGTCAATCACAGGGATTAAACTCTATCCGAGTCTGTTGCAACACAAAGTCGCTCACCTCATTATCTCGTCTCATGCAATATCCCCAACTCATGTCCGAACACTGATACTGTGCCGGGGCCTGATAAACAAACCCCCGATTCATGTCTGAAGACTGACACAGTACCGGGATACGCGACACAGATCTCATCATCTGTCATTTTCATCATATGCAATACTCCCGACTCATGTCCGAAGACTAATACTCTGCTGGGGCCTACTCACAAACCCCCGACTCATGTCCGAAGACTAACACAGTACCGGAGTACGCGACCCGTATCTTGTCTCATGCAATACCCCCGACTCATGTCCGAAGACTGATACTGTGCCTGGGCCTGATAAACAAACCCCCGACTCATGTCCGAAGACTGATACTGTGCCGGGGCCTGATAAACAAACCCCGGACTCATGTTCGAAGACAGACATAGTACCGGGATACGCGACACGAATCTCATCATCTGTCACTTTCGTCATATGCAATACTCCCGACTCATGTCCGAAGACTAATACTCTGCCGAGGCCTGCTCACAAACCCCTGACTCATGTCCGAAGACTAACACAGTACCGGAGTACGCGACCTATATCCTGTCTCATGCAATACCCCCGACTCATGTCCGAAGACTAATACTGTGTCGCGGCTTACTCACAAACCCTCGACTCATGTCCGAAGATTGACACAATACCGGGATACGTGACAAGGACCTCTTTCGAGTCTGTTGCGACACAGAGTCGCTCACCTCATAACTATGGTTGGCCTTATGCCACACCCCCGAAGTTATACATAACTCGGGTAACAACACCCCACCGAAGTGCGTAACAACACCCCACCGAAGTGCATAACAACACCCCACCAAAGTGGGTAACACCCCCACCGAAGTGAAAACAACACCCCCACACTGAAGGTCAGTCACAAAGACTGGAACCCTTGCATGCACACTTTAGAATTTGCTGAACCTCACGCGGTAGAGCTTAAGGCATTTAGAGCCTATGCACGTCTATACATACTGCTTTCAAGCCTCTCTATACTTTCTCCTTATGCATGCATTCTATCATTATGTTCCTCTTTTTATTATCTTCCACTTTACATTACATAATACTTTCATTATATTCATTAACGTTCAATGCAAAGCCAAGGGAAGACATACATACAACAAGGAACATATACATAAACATAAACATACACCATCGCCATACAGGCAACATCATACGTGCATAAAACACATCAAACATAAGCCATCACATCATAACTAGGCTTATCTCCCCATAATACCCGTGAAAAACCACTTAGAAACCTCATGTCCAAATTGGGCGCATGGGACCTTCCAGGCGCATGAGCATAAAAATTCAAAGTGTAAAACAATCTGGGCGCATGGGCACTATTTGGGCGCTTCTGCCCTGTTCAGGCGCATCACACCTGTTCAGGTGCATCACCAACACTTAGATGTTTCAATCACTTGGGCGCATGGGCATTATTTAGGCGCATGGCCTGTTAGATTCTTTATGCCCAAGACACATAGAACATTGATGTGCTTAGTATGTTATGATCCAAGTCGGGTCATACCCAATAACAAGCTTAGCAAACACCAAATATTATTTAATTGATGATATGATCATGCAATTAAATAAATACACCAATTTAGAAAATGGGTTTTCTAAATAAGTTGCATATGAGATTGAACAACTTATATGGATATTTTGTTCATGGATATTACGTGTAATGTTTTTTAATTTAGTTAAATAACATCAAATAATAAAAGTGTGTGTATGTTATATAATTAAAAGGTTAATTATATATCTATTTTAAACAATTAGTTTAACAAAATTAAAAGGGAGTTTTTGGGGGGAAACCCAAATATGATAAGGGTTTCGGCCGCCCCATTTGAAGTGGGTTCTTCTTTTCTTTTCTTTTGAGGTCTTGAAACTAAGAAAACCCTTGAACACACACACACACACACACACACACTTCATCTTGCCCTCTCTCACATGCAAAAGGGTCACAAGAACACCAACTATTCTTTTGGAAGAAAGAGTACACGGCAGAACAAAGCTCCAGCAGCCTTCTTGATAGTTCACGGCTGGAAAAAGGGTCCAGCAGCCTTCTTGATCCGATTTTGGTGCTCAAATCCTAGCAAGAGTGGTCTTTGCTTGATGCTTGTGGATATGGATGCTTGAGGACATATTTCCTTGGTGTTTTGGCTGTTCAACAACATCATCTTCTTCACCCAAATTCCTTTTTCTGCAGCTTTACTAAGGTAATATGTATGGCTTGTTTTGGGTTGTTATTTCTTGTTAGTAGTTAGTTCAAACACATATAATGATCCTATGTTCTTGGGTTTGTTGATGATATGTTATTAGCCTTAATTTTTCAGATTACTAATGATAATATTAAGGTTTTATCCACTGTGTATTCAAGTTTAAATGGTTAAACTACTTTGATATGGTTCAACAAACCCAACATGGCCAACACTTGGGCGCATGGCCAACACTTAGCCGTTTCAATCACTGGGCACATGGGCACTATTTAGGCGCATGGGCACTATTTAGGCGCATGGCCAACACTTAGCCGTTTCAATCACTTGGGCACATGGGCACTATTTAGGCGCATGGGCACTATTTAGGCGCATGGCCAACACTTGGCCATTTCAATCACTTGGGCGCATGGACACTATTTAGGCGCATGGCCAACACTTGGCCGTTTCAATCACTTGGGCGCATGGGCACTATTTAGGCGCATGGCCAACACTTAGACGCATGGGCCACTGTTTAGGTGCATGGACCCCCTTTGGGCACATGGGCCACTGTTCATGTTCATCAAACATTCTGAAATATTTTCTATGCTACCAACATCACCCGATTATCATTCCAATCCTACCCAAGCATGGATCTAACATACTAAGGCCCTCTAAGCATGCTAAACATCATCACTAACCCATAAACAACACTATAACATCCATACATACATACATCATTCGAACATAAAGCTGTATAACCACGGTTTCTTTCAAAATGTTTACTTAGTATGCATAATAGCCCCAAATCAGTTGAAAATCAGTAAAAGAGGGTTCTTGAAACTCACCTTGAGCAACTTTTGAACAACACTCTTCCAGTTCAAGACCCACTTCGATTCAGCTCTTGAATCCCGAAAACAAACACTAAACAACCAGATTTTCAGTCAAGAACTCGAAACCCAGCTGAAACCAAGCTCAAATAAGAGAAGACATACCTTTTACAGCTTCCTCTTCCTCTTTCTCTCTCTAGAACCGGGCTCTCTCTCTCTCTTCTTCTTCCTCCGAGAGCAACGCAACTTTCTACTTTGATATGGGCGACCATGCCCTTTAAATTCATAAAAAAATAAGATTTGTACTTTGTACACTTTATCCCCCTCTACTCGTGCACAATTTCTGTTCTTTCTATTTACTTTTCTTTTCCTTTCGTTTAAATAGAAATTCCGGGTGTTACAAGTCTACCCCCCTTAAAGAGGTTTCGTCCCCGAAACCTGTCGCTTCTCGAACAGTTACGGGTAACACCATCTTACTTCTTCTTTAATCTCGCATTTTAAGTTAGATCCATTTAGGCTTCACTGCACCCGCACAAGTGAAACCATCATCCTCCTTAGCCTATTCTCTTCTTCTTATTAATTATGGTCACCAGTTGCTTCTCGTGGTTGAATGCTTTGTCCATCTCAGTGTTCTCTAGTAGCATGATCATATCCTCATCGGTTGAGCTCTTTCTTAGACGAGATGTATGGAACATCAAATGAATTCCACTTAACTCATCGGGTAGCTCCAGACGATATGCCACTTCTCCTACCTGAGCAACAACTAGGAATGATCCTCTACACTTTAATATTAGCTTTACTCGATTTCAAATCAAGCAATCCGCTTTCCTGGTCGAAGCCTTCCTCATAATTCATTGTCGTAGGTCGTCACCAAACTCTGGTTGTGCACGGTTCATCAATCCATCTTGTTGCAAGACTTGGGGTTTAAGTCGTTGATTACTGATCAACTCACCCGGAGATGCATGTCTACCTACCTATGTCTGTCTTGAACAGCCTAGCAGGAACAAGCGCTCTCTCTCAATTCTATCGCGCAATCCTCTAGGGCATTAGGTAACCTTGTAGACTTACTAATAAAAATTCTTACATCGAAGGCCTCATCGATCTTCCTACCCCTAACGTGCAACATCACATATAATAGCGGCAACAAAACTATTACTAGAGTCACAATTAAAGTATAGATGCATAAATCTAAACTTGCAAGAACGTACCTGACGTTACGTCAGAGTCTGACCTAGCCTCCTCCTGATCATAGCAAAGGCTCTAGCCCTCACCCTCTGTACTCCTTCCTCGTACCGGAGCTTCCTCCAATCTTTTTCACTCCTGAACCTTCCGCCCTCAGCTTCTTGCAATTCCTGCTCATGTGACCTTCCTTGCCATAGGAATAACACCTCCCCATACCGCAGTTCTTCGCCACATGTCTGGTCCTCCCACAACGGAAACAGACATTGCCCCCCAATCTATATTCCCCGGGGTGCCTATGTCCACACTTGTCACACCTTTTCGACCCCGCACCAGTTATGACCATACGCTGATCATCCACTCGTGCACCTTTGTCACCTCGAGCAGCTCTGCCACGTCCCAATCACTTCCCATTCCATTCTTGATCACCCTCTCCTCTCTTGCTACTTTCAGTCACCATCACAGATCTTTCATCATACAATCTCCCCGCCAAATCAACCGTCGACCTAAACGTGCTCGGTCGGGCAGCGATCATGTGCCTACGGATGTCCACTGGCAAGCCGTGAATGTACCTCTTGATCTTTTGTGAAAGAGGTGTCGCATCATCTTGCACCAGACGTGCCATCTCATTGAATTTAGCGGTATATTGCTGGTGTGTCATCGTGCCCGCCTCTAGCTGCAGGAACTCCCTCTCAACTTTATCCATCTCCCGATAAGGACAGAACTCCTCAATCACCTTCCTTTTCAACTCGTGCCATCTCATCCTTCCGATAGCCCTGTTTCCCTCAACCTGGACAATATTGTCACACCAACATAAGTCTAAGTCCACAAAAGAGTAGGCAGCAAACTTTACTTTCAGATCCTCCCGGCACTCGTTGATATTCAATACAGCTTCCATCTCTCTCACCCATCAGTGAGCAGTAGTAGCAGTACCGTTTGCATCAAAAGTTGGGGGCTTGCATCGTTAAAATGCCCCATAATTATAGCCTCGTACCGCCTCTGGCGCAGGCTCTTCCTCTTCGTCATTGAAGAAAACGTTTTAGTCTCGGGTCGTCTCCTTTCGCCCGAAGGTCTACACCTTTCCTGTCTCTCCCCATCTTTAACAGCCTTTATAACTTTGGTCACCATAGACGGTAGGATCGTCTGCATAACCTGATGCACTTCCTCCCTGACTGCCTCTCCCATCGAGGCTCTTTGATTAGCATTCTCATTACCGCCCTCTTGATGAGGGGCCTTCGTTTCCTCATGGGCTACTCTTTCAACCCTAGACTTTCCTCTTGTGACCCGTGGTTCAGCACCACGTCCACCACCGCCTCCACCTCGTGAAGCTTTCGAAGATCTACCGCCAACCATCTTCGAACACACTATAAGATTCAAACACTAACACAGTCATTCAAAGTAACACTCAGTTTATGTCAAGTATAGTAAGTCTGTAATTACATTGGTCAGTTGTGATTAGCCACTTACTTTAGTCTTCATAACCCAAGTATCTCCTATCCTGACTTAATCTGTATCTAAATCTACTCAATAGCACATAAGCCACATAACATGCGCACATAATGCCGGTTAACGTTAACTTACTTTAAACGTTTACATAAAACCTTTACCTGTAGGCATGTAGCTACTAGGACTGGCATCCCTTTGATTTTAGTCCCATTCTCAGTTTAAGATTAGGTTTTTCAAATATTTACCCAATTCACTTAAACTTTTGCTCTGATACCAACTTGTAAGACCCCATTCCCGGGAACCTCACAGTTGGTCATTCATTACACATAACATTATAAAACGTATATTAATTTTGCAGCGAAATTTAAAAATTTCATTTATAACTAAAAATATGTCATTTCATTCATTTACAACATTTTTTTTCATCTCAAATATAAAAGAAATGTCAAAATATGGATGCCAGCCTCAACATGTTCCCAGTAGCTTATGCATCCATGCCTGCAACTCCTCAGGATCAACAAATACCTGCCAACTATCATGCATACAAAAGTCAGCGACGCTGAGTGAGTTCTAGTTTTTATAATAAAATACATTACTTTATTAAAACCGTTTTTTACTTTATTTCAAAACATACTATACTTTACATCGTTCGTGATCATGCATCATACGTACATACAGATAATATCATTATTATCTTCATCATTACGTTCATTAACATTGTTGGTTCAACGTATTACATTATCGTTCACTTCTCATTCTAGATCCGCTCAGACTTTACCCTCTCCGTGGCATTCAGCCACGATTACTGAGGTCGAATGACAACGATCCTGTTGAGTACTTTATTACGATAATTCATTAACGTCATTTCATACGTTCGTTCTTTAAATCATTATCTTCTTTAATCTTTCATGCTTTACTTCATTTCTCACAACCATAAACTCTTCCTTTCTGTTCATGGTACTGGACCTAGGCCTATCATGGACTTTCTATAACGGTGCATCGCTCCTCGTGGTCATAGTACCTAGGGTAAGACGTAGGTTTACTATGAAATACCTTTCTATTTGTGGTTATGGACCTAGGCCTATCATAGACCTTCTATAATGGTGTGTCGCGCCTCGTGGTCACAGTACCTAAGGTATGTAGCAATAGTTCTATGCAAATGGTCAATCGTAGGGATTGAGCTCTATCTGATTCTCTTGCAACACAAAGTCGCTCACCTCATTATCTCGTCTCATGCAATATCCCCGACTCATGTCCGAACACTAATACTGTGTCGGGGCCTGATAAACAAATCCCGGACTCATGTCCGAAGACTAACACAGTACTGGGATATGCGACACGGATCTCACCATCCGTCACTTTCGTTAAATGATCAATTAGATTAGGATTTGCAGCGGAATAACACATGAATTAGACGAAATTCTAGCAAGAATAATATGAATATTCAATCAAACAGTAACAATTATAAAGAGAGAGAGTTTTCTGCAAAAAGAATGTTTTCATTCATGCACAAACTTCCCATAGAGGGAAATTAGGTCAACATTCCTTTTATAAAGAATGTGACATCAACTGACGTCACATGATAGTGACATCAAACTGATTTATACAAACAACTGAAATTAAACTAAACTACTCAAGATGTCCACAACAACTGAGGACACCTTCATTGAAAGCTAAGTATAAACAAACATTACAACTACTGAAGTTATAACATCTGAAGTATAAGAACTTCAGATGTTTTACATAACGTAAAACTACTGATACAAACTACTGAAATGTAAATCATCACAACTACTGAAGAGAACTACTTCAGCTATTGTGACAACTTCTGAGAACTTGATCTTCAGACTTTGCCTTCAGACTTTGTCTTCAGACATTGTCTTCAGACTTTGTCTTCAGACTTTGTCTTCAGACTTTGTCTTCAGCAGTTGTCTTCAGCAGTTGTCTTCAGACTTTGTCTTCAGCTGTTGTAGATCACTTCAGTTGTTTTCATGTCTGTGGGACTTAAAAGGTTTTCTGATCTGGCTCATTAGTTCTTTTGGTCCAACAAACTCCCCCTGAACCAATGCAGCCAAAACCTTTAAAATTATTGAGGTCCCACTTATCGGCAGAAACAAAATCTGGATCAGCTCAGAATTCTTCAATATAAGCTCAGGCCAGGGAAGAGATTTCAAAAGGTTTGATTGGCAAAGGATGAATGGGAACTCTGTCTTGGGGAATTGGACACAGAGCTGTTACCCCATCCATGAAACCTACTTCCCAGTGATAAGTCTGTAAGACTCTCTGACATAGGCCTCAAGGAAAACAACTTGTTCTTCCATTGTGAGTTCTTCAGCTCCACTTTCAAAGAAAAACTCAGGCCCATAGTACTCAGATAAGTACTTAATATGCTTTCCATTTTTCAGCTCCACAGTTGTTATCTCTCTGTATGCAAACTCATCAGGATGAGTGCCTTCAAGCAATAACTGGAGCTCATTTCTTCTTATTTCTCCAAGCTTGTTGTAGATTAACCCCTTCTTTACCATTTTGTTTTCTAGTAAAGTTTGTGGAGTCATTTTAGACTTGTAAGCTCTCTTGAAGTCATCAAGAATTTCCCAGGGTGATACTACAATGGCCAACATTATCACAGCATCTACAATCTTCTTTACTTGGCCGTTGTATCTACTTGGAATCTTCATTTTGTGAATTCTGTCACTTACTCGGGGGTCAGGCCAAACTCTCACTCTCCCTTTTTGATATTGGAATGTAAATCTGAGAGCATACAACCTCTGAGCATGTTTCTTCATAGCTTGTATGGATGAAGACTTCGGAAACTCTTTATCAATCATCCTTTACAGCTACTCATCATGTTGTTTATGTTGTTCTTCTTCTTCAAGTTTGACTTTTACCATTTGCCTTTGGAAGTCAAGTGTGATTATTGTTGGTTGACTCCTAGGATCAGGCATTTTTATTTTGAGAACAGCAGAGAGTGGAAGACTATCATCCTCATCATCATCATCTTCTTCTTCCATCCTCAACACCCTTCTCTTCCTCTTAGGTGCATCATTGGTAATGGGTTCAGTAGGTTTCTTAGGTAAAGGAGTTGGTTTTGAGGGTTGTGAAGGTGGTTGTTTTGGTTTGGGTGATAGTACAGGCTGCTCTAGCATCTTGGATGTGAGTGAAGCTTTGGATAATTTTGCCATATCAGTCCTTTTCCCAGCACCAGCTTCATCAAGAGCTTCTATGATCAATCCTTTGTTAAATACTTCAGAAGAACAGATTCTGGTGGTTATCTCCAAAATACTGTCTCTGGACCATGACTTTACTTCAACGATTGACCTTCCCAGATGTTTTGATATAAATCTTCCCATAGTTTCCAGCCTTTCTCTTTCTTTCTCACTCCAACTTGGCCATCTTTGTTCAATTACTTGAATCTCTAACCTTCTGATCTCAGAGTCAAGTTTGGCAGTGTCAAATCCTTGTCTGAAGAGTGAATCAATAATCTTATCCATAGATCTGCTATGTTGCTCATCAGCTTCTTTGATCAATTCTTTATGCTCTTTTTCTGCTTCCTCTCCAGCTCTTTTCTTTTGTCTACTTTCACTGACTTAGACTCCCCCTTTTTGGTTGCATTGGGTTCAGGGGTGTGAATGTCAGAAAATCGTTTAGAAACCGCAGCATCAACTAAAGATTGAAGAGTTGAGGAAAGCCTCTCATCAATGGCTTGAGGTATAGTGTTTGTGATTATGGAAGTGATGAGAGGTAAGGATGTTTGAAAGGCAGCAACCATTCGCTCAGAGGGGTTCTGTCCCTGAGAAATGGCACCTGAAGTAGAGGCTGGTGGCAAATTTGTTGAGAATGGCTCATTGTTTGGGATAGTTTCAGGGGAACTGCCATCTGTGGGTGAATATGGACAGATGGACTTGATTCTTGTGACATTTTGTTAAGCAGTTCTTGTAGTCAGCATACCTCAGTCTCAAGAATAGTATTGTGGGCTAGAACATCAAAGAAAAAGCCCAAGCCATCATCAGACTGTGTTAATCAGCTGACCTCCTAATGAAATCAGGATGAACATGTGCTGAGTGTAGATCAGTAGTCACATGTGCCCCTATTTCTCGGAACTGGGGATTTCCTGCCTCAGGATAATGTCCTTCATTGGCAGTTGCCTCTGGTGAGGACTTAGATATGAAACCAGCTTCATCCTGATCATGTGCTGAACACGGAGAAGAGGCAACCTCACCAAATGTTCTAATCTCCTCCTCTACACAGGGAAATTGAACTCTGTAATCCCTGTGTTGTGGGTTATCAGCTACATTATAATCCTCTCCCTTAACGGTTGAGGTTTTCCCAGTAGTAATAGGTTTTTGGGGAGGGGTAGAGGAATGTAGTTAAGTCAGCGCTTGTGCAATAACCACAATTGGGCTTGTAGGGGTGGCTTTAGTGGGAGATAGGTGTGAAAAGGATTGCACCTGGGGTGAATGGTGCTCTTCAATGGCAATCCTCTCAAGTGAGAGAGATTCCAGTAATGTGGTTTCTCCATTTTTGGTTGCATCAGGATCCCGTTGAGAGGATTCCTGAGCAGTTTTAGCTGGTAGAGTCCTGGAAACTACAGGGGGATTACTACGCATAGTTTCATCCGGCCTTTGTGTAGCAGGGGCATCATCAGGGGACGCAATTCCCTGAGTAGCCTTTTTGGTTTGTTTGGAGTGAGGTTTGGAGGGGACTTTGGATCTGGAGGATGAGGCTGTGGGTACCTTCTGCTTGGTTTTAGCAGTTTGGTAGCCTCTTTGAGGTGTGGGTCAGAGTTGTGCCTGGAGTATACCTCCGGCAAAACTACCACAGCAGGGACTCCAAGGCCATTAGGGCCATCAGATTGTAACTCATTCATGATTATGGCCATTAGAAACCTTGGATATAATAGCCATCTGTTAGGTATAGGTTTCATTGCCAGTTCTTTTAATTCTATAATATAATTTCAGAAAAATTTAATCTTTGGCGTTCAAGAATAGAATACAATGCCTGCTGCCACCTGGATGACATTTGATCCCATGAAGAGGTTTTGGGGGCAAGGCAAATATTGATCATGTGGAAGATTAGGCGTTCAGCATCATTAAAGTGCTTCTTCAGAGTGGTTGTAGCACTTAGGTTTCCATCATATCTATGGTTAATGAATGAGAGATCATTGGTGCCCTTTGGGTATTTGGTGACAAAGGTAGCATCATTCAGATCTAGCGTTTGGCGAATGATAGCAGGAGTGACTACCACCTTCTTCTGTTTTACAAATGACTAGAGAGTGATCGCGACATCATTCTCACCAGTATGGATGGTAACATTTGTCCAGAATTGACGAAGAGAGTCGAGATAGATGGTGGGATTCAGAAGAAAAGCAGTTCGATACTAGGAATCAGCCATCAGATCAATAGCATCATCAAACTTAGTCCAAAAGGTCGATTTGGTGAAGTAGGCAACATAGTTGTGTCGAGGTTTGATTTGCATGGTCGCCATTAATGGGAGATAAATGTTCGGAAATCAATTTATGAAAAGTTTGAAGTTAGGGTTAGGTATTTATAGGATAGGAAACTGCTAAAAGAAAATAGCTGAAAGTGTTGGTTTTAGTCATCAGTTGTTAGAAGAAACTAAATACATGGTTTTAACTTTCAGGTGTTGTAAACAACTGAGGACTTGGTGTTTGTCATCAGTAGTTGAAAAACTACTGAAGACTTGGTTTGGCTTCAGTTGTTTGGCAATGAAAAAGCAGTTATTTGAAACAATTGAAGAATAAAATTACTCATCAGTTGTTGTCGTCAATTCACATATCTCAGTTGTTTCATTTGACCTTAACAATTACTCAGCTGATTATATGAGTTTCAGATGTTTTATTGGTCATCAGTACTTATTTTTTAGAACATACGTCAGTAGTTGTAACCACTTTAGTACTTTACAATAGATAAAGTACTTCAGTACTTTAAGGAATTTAGTCTTCAGTAGTTATGAAAAACTGCTGAAGATAAAATAACTTCGGTATCTATTTGTGACAGCTATATACTGATGCTCATCAGTACTTGGGAGCTGAGATCATCAGTAGTTGTCAAATTATTCAAGCTGCAACATACCAAGCCTTAGCACAAGAATTTGAAAAGTTGCACTGTCCAAAGGCTTAGTAATATATCTGCAAGCTCATCAGCACTAGGAACAAACTTTGGATCAATCAGACCTTTTTCATAACAATCCCTGATAAAATGATGTGTGATCTCAATATGTTTGGTCCTAGAATGCTCGACAGGATTCTTAACAATACAAAGAGTTGAGCACTGTCCATCAGTAAAGGAGTCTTAGTCTTTGTAATGTCATAATGCAGTAATTGATTCTGAAGCCAGAGTACCAGAGATGTACAACTTGCAGCAGCAATGTACTCTGCTTCAGGAGTGGATGTAGCAACAGAGGTTTGTTTCTTACTCTGCCAAGAAACCAAACAGTTACCTAGAAATTGGCATCCACCAGAGGTTGATTTTCTGGTTAATTTACACCCTGCATAGTCACTATCAGAGAAAGCAACTAATTTGCAAGAGTGCCCAGTGAAATACCAAAGTCCTAGAGATTGAGTTCCTTGCAAATATCTAAAGATTCTTTTGACTGCAATTATATGGGATTCTTTAGGTGCAGCCTGAAATCTAGCACAGACACAAGTTGAAAACATAATGTCTGGTCTAGAAGTTGTAATGTACATCAAGGAACCAATCATACATCCGTAAAGAGTATCATCAATTGCTTTACCTTTCTGATTTGCATCTAGTTATGTGGTGTTGCACATGGGAGTAGAATAGGGCTTACAGTTTTGTAAATCAAACTTTTTCAACAAATCCTTTGTATATTTTGACTGATGAATGAAAGTTCCATTAGCCTTTTGTGTGATTTGCAACCCCAAAAAGAACAGTAATTCTCCCATGGCACTCATTTCAAACTTTTGTTGCATCAACTTAGTAAAGGCATCACACAACTGTGGATCAGAGGATGCAAAAATAATATCATCAATATAAATTTGAACAAGGAGTTTATGCAAGCCTACTTTCTTAATGAACAAGGTTTTATCTATGGAGCCTCTAGTGAAATTATTTTGAAGAAGAAAATTGGATAGTGTTCCATACCAGGCTCTAGGTGCTTGTTTTAGTCCATAAAGAGCCTTATCAAGCTTATAGACCCAATTTGGATGTTTATGATCTTCAAAACCTGATGGTTGGCACACATAAACTTCTTTTTTTATTTTACCATATAAGAATGCACTTTTGACATCCATTCAAAAAACTTTGAGATTATGAAAAGCAGCATAAGCTAAAAACAATCGGATTGCTTCCAGTCTGGCTACAGGGGCAAAGGTTTCATCATAATCAATACCTTCTTCTTGTGAAAACCCCTATACAACCAGTCTGGCCTTGTTCTTGACAATTTGGCCTTTTTCAATAGTTTTATTCCTAAACACCCATTTAGTGCCTATGGCACACTTACCTTGGGGAAGAGGAACCAGTTCCCATACTTGCTACTTTTGAAACTGAAGAAGCTCAAGTTGCATAGCTTCAACCCATCCATTGTCTCTTAATGCAATACGATAATTCTTTGGCTCTTGCTGACTGATGAAGAGAGCATAGAAGCAAAAGTTGGACAATTGATTTCTGGTTGAAACACCAGCATTGATGTCACTAATGATCTAAGACATGGGATGATTCTTCAGTTCTTGATACTCAATAAGATCTGTGCAAGTGTTTGTAGGTGATTCAGCAGCAACAGATGGTGATCCAGATTCTTGAAACCTAGAATGAGATGATATTTCAAATGAAGTAGAGGATTCAGAGATCTCATCAGCATTTGTTGTGGATGGAACTACTGAAGCTACAGGAACATCAAGTTTAGTAGACTCAGGCAGTTGATCACTAAAACTTGCATTTATACCAACAGATGGATAACAGGTTGCAGAAGATGATGGATTCACAGAACCTACAACATCTGGAGACTAATATGGAACATATTGCAGTATGTCCAGATCAAATAACTCCACAGGTTTTGTGGGATTTTCTCCTTTGGAGATTCATTAAACTTTACATGCAAGGTTTCTTCTACAATCTTTGATCTGCAATTAAAAACTCTGTATGCCTTGCAAGTAGAGGAATACCCAACAAAGTACCGTGCATCCACCTTTGATTCAAACTTCTGAAGTGGATCCTTTGTGTTGAGAATATAACAGGGACACCCAAATGCTCTAAAGAAGGAAATCAGAGGAGCCAAATGATGTAACACTTCATAAGGAGTCTTCATCAACCTTTGATTTACCAATACTCTATTTTGCACATAACAAGTTGTGTTAACAGCTTCAGCCCAAAAGGTTAGTGGCAAACCAGAATCAGCCAACATTGACCTTGCAGCTTCAATAAGGGTCTTGTTCTTTCTCTCCACCACTCCATTTTATTCAGGAGTTCTAGGAATGCTAAATTGCCTCTTGATTCCCTTAGGGAAATAAAATTCATCAAGTGTGTGATTTCTAAATTCTGTGCCATTATCACTCCTCACACACTTGGCAGAAAGAGAATACTGCTTTTCCACATGCAACACAAAGTAGATGATAATTTGACCAGCCTCATCTTTTGAATGTAAGAAGAAGGTCCATACAAATATGGAATAATCATCCACAATTACGAGACAATATTTTTTCTTTGCCACGCTCATCACTCTTACTGGACCAAAAAGATCCATATGCAGTAATTGCAAGTAGGCAGTGGACTTTGGTTCTTCTATTGGAGGGAATGATACTTTATGTTGCTTTCGTTTTAAACAAGCAGAGCAGTTATCATCACATTTGAACTCCTTTAATGGCAGACTTCTCACTAAGCCATGAAGGATCAGCTGGTTCATGTTTCTAAGATTCACATGACCAAGCCTTCTGTGCCAAAGCTCAGATTCCTAAGGAAAGGCCTTGGAGAACAGACATGGATGGCCTTTTAGATCAATTTTATTTGATAAGTCTAAGGCATATACTCTTCCAATCCTGTTGGCTTTTAGGAGAGTATGTTCATCCAATATCATGTCAATCATATTCAAAACATTAAAAGACAGAATTCGATAGTTCTGACCGGTGAAAATTGCAACATGCCCTTTATCACACATTTGATTGACACTCAACAAATTATACTTGAGATTCTCCACATGGTTGACATCATCAAACCTTATTTCACCATTTGAAACAAAGCCTTTGCCGATGATGTAACCTTTAGCATCATTACCAAAAGATACAAATCCCTTCTTTCCTTGAGAGTAGTCATGAAGAAGAGATCCGCTCCCAGTCATATGCATAGATCCTCCACTGTCCACATACCAGATGCTTCTATGGCATGTTGAAGAACCCTGCATATATCACAACAACTAGTTAGCTTTTGAGACCTAAACCTTTTTGGTTGTGGGTATGTTCTCGTCAACAGCTTTTATACTAACTGATTTGTCATGATTAACAGCCTTTGAAGATGGAGATGGTGCTAAAAAGGATTCCTTTGATTTTGGCTTTGTTTTCCTTTTCAGTGGTTTAATCACAGGTACATCTATTTGGTTAACTCTCCCCAACAGATGTTGAACCATCATAACAAGTTGTGTCTGATTGGTTGTTAAAGCTTTCAGTTCAGCAGATACATCAGTACTTGTTTGTGAATGGTTCCTGTGAGACATCATGTCCTCCTTTTTGAAAGACACAGACTTAGTCTGTTGTTTTGATACTCTTTAAGGAGTATTTTCAGCTGTTTTATGATAAACCTCTTTCTTCTGTTTAGATTTTTGTGAAGACTTTGGTTTATCAGGTTGAGATGTTTGTGGCAGAAACTTGGTTTCAAATTCATCTTTCATTTTATTAATTTTCTTTTTAATGATTTTATCCTTGTTAAATTTGGAACCCTTTGTGTACTAACGTTCATCAGTGAGATGATTGAATAGACCACATATTTCACATGGCTTTTTCTTCATCTTCTAATGATCAGCTGCTGAAGAAGATGAAACTACTGAAGGTGTGTTCTTCAGTACTTTCTTCCTCTCAGTACTTATGTGAAGTACTGAAGGATTTGTAACAACTGAAGACTTGTTCTTCAGAGATTTTCTGTTAGTACATTTGGATTTCCTGATAGATTCTTCAGCAGTTGTCAAACCATGTTTGGTTCCATTGCTTCCATTTGGCTTGAAATGTTCTTCAGGTGTTGTTACTTGCTCTTCAGTAATACCTTTTGAGACAACACCTGAAGTACTTAGCTTTTCTTTAATCATGTGTTCATCAGCAGTAGGACCATCAGCAGATTGATTAGCTGAGGTACTATTACTGACTTCATCCTCTGATTGTACATTATCACTTGAGGATGAGACACATGATGATGTGGTTTGGGAATTGATTTCACCTTCAGATTTTACTTCTGTCTTGGGAGTAAAATCTGTAGGAGGTTCAGTGTGATTATATCCAATCCCAAACTTCACATTTGAAGCAGTTTGCTTACGGAGAAGCATTTCAAACCCCTTGCAAGATGTTAACCAGCGTTCACACTCCACTTGAGTAGCTGCAAGTGTTTCTTTGAGACTCTTGTGATTTTCTAAAATGACCTCTACCTTAGCCTTTTCATCAGTGATTTGGCATTCTAATTTGTAAATCTCATCATCTTTTTCTTTTAAAACAGACTCAAACTCAGCTTTTCTTTTGGAAGTCACTTTCTCTACGTCAAGATTTTGATTACATAAAGCTACATTTGCTTCTCTAACTATGGCAAAAGTAGCTATGCATGACTCGGAACACAACTTGGCCTTAGCCTCAGAAGATACTTGTGGTATGTGTGATGATGAAGCATTTGAGCTTGAACCACCAGTAGACTCCAGGGCCATAAGAGCAAAATTTCCAAAAGGATTTTCACCACCATGTTGACCAGCACCAGAAAACATTTGTTCAGAATAACCAGAAAGATCATCTGGTAAACTACTCCAGTCAACAACACCAGGAGTGAAAAAGCTTTGATGTGATTGAGATTGAGATTAAGATTGTTGACTTGATTGAGATTGTGGAGGCTCAGGTGGGGATGTGATTGTTGAGCTATGGGTACAGGAACCTGATTGGACTGTGGCATGTAAAAACAGGGATAAGGATATGGCATTTGACCTTGAGGAACAAAATATGCAGGAGATGATTGATTTTGTGAATGATGACCAGAACTGGTAGAATGTTGCCCTTTGTTTTGTGAATTATTGCTTGGAAAGGTCACAAAGGGTGCAGAAGAGTTAGATCCAGATGATCTACACTGTCTTGCAAAATTTCCAAGTCTATGGCACTTGTGACACCTCAACTTGCTTTTGTCAAAACCAAGTTTGGTTTTTCCAGAGAGACCAGGGAATTTTCTACTTGTCCTTTTGTAAAATTTTTGAGATCTGATATTAACTAATGCCATTTGTCTCAAAATATCCATCTCTTCCAAATCATCATCAGCAATTCCTTTCAAATCATCCATCAAAAAGCACAGATTGTCACTATTACATCTTGAATTACAATCAATACCAGCGAAAGCATGATCTCCACTGTTTGAAGAGAAATCAATATGCTCATCATAGGAACTTTCTCATGTAGCATATTCTGACTCATGACCAACCAGAGAAGTATTCCTTGGTACAAAATCATCAGTGAGCTTCCCAGATGAAGTCAGTTTTCTTTTTTGTTGTATCTCTTTTTCAAATGTTAGCAGTTTCCCATGAAGTTGGGTGAGAGATAGATTATCTAGATTTGCACTGGAGCGTAGGACAATGGTATATGTGTCCCATCTCTCAGGCAGTGATCTGAGAAATCTGTTATTCATTTGACTGTTTGTATATTCATGATTAACCATTTTCAACTCAGATATCAAACAGGAGAATCGCTCAAACTGTTGAGTGAGTGACTCACCCTTTCTATGAGAGAATGTCTCATATTGCTGGGCAAGGATTTCTCTATTGTTTGCTAAAACCTCATCAGTTCCTCCAAATTGTTTTTTTAGAGCAACCCTGTTGGACCAAAAGAACCAATGAGCCAAGATCAGAAAACCTCTAAGTCCCACATGGTATCACAACAACTGCTGAAAGCCTCATCAGTAGTTTGACAAGTGCTAAAGACTTCAACAGCTGAAGATCAAGTGCTGAAGACCTCAACAGCTGAAGAACCAAAGTGCTGAAGTACAACAGCTGAAGAACACAAGTGCTGAAGCTGAAAGACCAAAGTACTGAAGTACAACAGCTGAAGAGTTTACAAGTGCTGAAGATCAACAACTGATGTACAAGGTCTGAAGACAAAGACTGAAGACATCAGCTGATGATATCTACCGAAGTCATCAGCTGATGAAACACCCGAAGGTCAAAGTCTGAAGATCAAGTACTGAAGCCTCAGTAGTTTGTCACAACTGCTGAAGAGTACTTCTTCAGTAGTTGTGATATCAGTAGTTTTATATTTTTATGTTTCAGTAGTTTTGTAAAACGACTAAAGAGCTTGTTCTTCAGTCGTTGTAGTTTCAGTAGTTTTATATTTTGTACTTAACATGCTGATATGTTCTCAGTAGTTGTGAACATTTCAGTAGTTTGTTAAGAATTAGTTATTTTTGTATTAGATCTGCCAGATGTCACTTTCCGTGATAACAGCAGTGATTGTTGCACTCTATATAAGGAGTGACAACCTATTGTAATGATAGGGGAATGAGTGAATGAATGGAATGAATGCTTGATTTGATTAGAAAAATTCTACATCTATAAACATTCTTTGAAATCAGAAATATATATATTCTCTCCCTATAACCGTATGCGATCTTAATGCTTACAAGTATCAATTTCTTGCTACAATTTGTCTAATTTTAGTTTGTATTCCGCTGCTTTGTATCCTAATACATCAAACGTGTGATCGCTGATCCTGTCAAATGGTATCAGAGCAGGTTAATCATTGATCGATCTAACAATTGATCATTGAAACTGCTATTCAAGATCTAAGTTTGATTGAATTAGCTTTTGTTTTTGCAAGAAACGGTTATAGAGATTGAATTTTCTGTATTTCTGTTCAGTCATCCTGAGATCTTTTCTTGGTTCTCATTGAGTCTGTTGTGGTCTGTCTAAAACTTTTTAAAACTTGAACTAAATGTTTTTGATCTGAAAATGACCACTCCTTCCAATGATCCTCACAATACTAGTTCCTCAACCAAGCCTCCTATGCTGGTTAGGAATGAGTATAACATATGGCAAAGACGTATGCTCCATCACCTGTCTGTTAACAGCGCAGGGTGTTGGACATCAGTGGTACATGGTCCACACAAGCCTATGGTGAATAACCCGGAAACTAATCAAATGGTTCCGAAGAGGAGGGAGCAATACTCAGATGAGGATAAGAAGTTGCTTGAGATTGATGCAAAAGCCCATGGAATTCTGGCCATGGCATTGCCCAATGAAATCTATTCTGGGCTAATGCATCATGAAACTGCCCATGACCTCTGGATTGCTTTGAAAGAACAATTTGGAGGAACAGATGAGGTCTTGGCAAATAATAGAGAAATTCTTGCCCAACAATATGAGACATTCTCTCATAGAAAGGGTGAGACACTGACTCAACAATATGAGCGGTTTTCTTGTTTGATCTCTGAACTAAAAATGGTAAAACTTGAATACACCAATATTCAGATGAATAACAGATTTCTCAGATCACTACCTGAGAGATGGGACACATATACTATTGTCCTACGTTCCAGTGCAAGTTTGGACAAACTATCTCTCACCCAACTCCATGGGAAACTGCTCACTTTTGAGAGAGAGATAGAACAGAAGAGAAAGCTGTCTTCATCTGGAAAGCTCACTAAGACTTTATACAAGGCAACACTGCCTTGGTGGGTCATGAGTCAGAATATGCTTCATCTGAATGCCAGTATGATGAGCATATTAATTTCTCTTCAAGCACTTCTGATTCTGCATTTGTAAGTGTTGATGGTCAGTTTACTGGGTGTAATAATGACAATCTATGTTTCATTATGGATGATCTCAAGGGGATTGCTGATGATGACTTAGAAGAGATGGATATTTTGAGCCAAATGGCCTTGATAAATATCAGATCTCAGAAGTTCTACAAAAGAACTTGAAGAAAATTCCCAGGACTCTCTGGCAAAACCAAAGTTGGTTTTGACAAGAGCAAGTTGAGGTGTCACAAATGCCAAAGGCTTGGACACTTTGCAAGAGAGTGTAGATCAACTGGATTTAACTCTACTGCACCCTTTGTGACTTTTCCTGGCAATAGTCAACAACACAGAGGGCAACATCCTGTCACCTCTAGTCATCATCCTCAACAACAATCTCCGGCATATTTTGTTCCTCATGGTCAAATGCCACATCAGTACCCTTGTTATTACATGCCACAGTCAAATCAAGTTCAAGTTCCTATGACACCACAACCTCATGCACTACCAGAACCTCAGCCTTCCCTATCTCATCAACAACCTCAATCTCAACAACACAGCTTCTTCACCCCAGGAGTTGTTGACTGGAGCAGTTTACCAGATGACTTGTCTGGTCATGATCAACTGTTCTCAGGTGCTGGTCAACATGGTGGTGACAGTCCCTTTGGGAATCTAGCTCTTATGGCTTTGGAGTCTGCTGATACTTCATTTTCCAATGCCTCTACACCTCAGGTATCACAGGTATCCTCTGAGGCAAAAGCCAAATTATGTTCTGAACCATGCATAGTAGCATTTGCTTCCATTAGAGAAGCAAATGTAGCTTTAATTAATAAGAACATTGAGCTAGAACAAATAATTTCCAAAAACAAAGCTGAGTTTGAGTTTGTGCTCAAAGATAAAAATGATGAGATTTATAAACTGAATTGCCAAATAATTGATGATAAGGCTAGAGAAGAAGTACTTCTAGAGAAGTACAAAGATCTCAAAGAAACCCTTGCAGTTACCCAGGTCGAGTGTGATAGATGGGTACAATCATGCAAAGGTTTTGAAATGCTTCTTAGTAAGCAATCTGCTTCAAATGTGAAGTTTGGAATTGGTTACAATCACACTGCTCCACCTACAGATTTTACCCCAAGAGCAGAGGTAGAATCTGATGGTGAGAGTGATAACCAATCCATCACATCATGTGATCTACCTTCTGATACAGCACAATCAGAAGTAGCAGTCAGCATCAAGCCCTCTTCGAACCTATCAGCTGATGTTGATGGTTCAAATGCTGACATTCACATGATAAATGAGTTGATCAACTCAGGAGTTAATCCTGAAGGTCCTGAAAGGACTAGAGAGCAGGATTTACACCTGAAGTTCAAACTTCAACTGCTGTCAGTACTGAAGAGAAGAAAACTGGCAGTAGAAAGAGTTTGAAGACTACTAAAGGGGTAGTCAAGAAAGCAACCATGCTTCCAAAGCATTGAAGAACAAGTCTTCTGTTGCTTCACCATCTTTAGTTGATGATCAACCTAAGATGAAGAAGAACCATGTGAAGTATGTGGTTTGTTCAATCATCTTACAGATGATTGTTGGTACAAAAGAGGTTCCAAACTCAAACAAAAGGAAGAAATTAATGAGAAAATGGTAAAAATGAAAACTGAGTTTGAGACCACATTTGTATGAGCAACATCAAATCCTGTAACCCTTAAGTCCTTAAAGAAATCCAAAAAGGAAGGAGTTAAACAGGTGACAGCTCAGGGTGCTCAAAAGAAGAAGGTGCAACATAGGACCTTATCTAACTCCACTAGCAATGTGTCTGATGAGCTGAAAGCTTTATCACAAAATCAGACACAGCTGGTGATGATGGTACAACATCTGTTGGGTAGAGTTAACCAACTAGATTCTCCTATGTTGAAACCACAGAAAAGGAGGTCCAAGCCAAAGGACTCCTCTTCTACACCATCTTCTTCCTCTCAGGCTGTTGTTACAAATAAACATGTTAGTTTACCATCTATTGATGAGACCAGGCCCAAAACCAAAAGGTTTGGGTCTCTAAAACTAACTGATTGTTTATTATTGCAGGGTTCTTCAACATGCCAAAGTAGCATCTGGTATGTAGACAGTGGGGGATGTATGCACATGACTGGGAACATCTCTCTTCTTATGACTACTCTCAAGGAAAGAAGGGATTTGTCTCTTTTGGCAATGATGCTAGGGGTTACATCATCGGTAAGGGCTTTGTCTCCAATGGAGAAATCAAATTGATGATGTTAATCATGTGGAAAATCTCAAGTACAACCTCTTGAGTGTCAGTCAAATGTGTGATAAAGGCCATGTTGCCCTTTTCACAAGTCAAAACTGTAGGATTCTGTCATCCAAAGTTTTGCACTTGATTGACAAGGTTTTGGATGATCACACTCTCCTGAAAGCCAACAGGACAGGAAGAGTGTATGCCTTAGATCTCTCTAAGAAGATAGATCTCAAAGGCAATCCTTGCCTATTTTCCAAAGCCTCTTCTCAAGAATCTAAACTGTGGCACAGGAGGCTTGGTCATGTTAATCTCAAAAACATGAATCAGCTTAGCACAATAGTTTAGTCAGAGGCTTACCAATAAAGGAGTTCCACTGTGATGAAACCTGCACTGCTTGTTTAAAAGGAAAACAGCACAAAGTCTCATTCCCTCCTATTGAAGTGTCCAAGTCCACTGCCTGCTTGCAATTACTGCATATGGATCTATTTGGTCCTGTGAGAGTAATGAGCATGGCAAAGAAGAAATACTGTCTGGTAATTGTGGATGATTACTCCAGATTTGTATGGACTCTCTTTCTACATTCAAAGGATGAGGCTACTCAGAAGATTATCCACTTTGTGCTGTACATTGAGAAGCAGTATTCCCTTCCAGTCAAGTGTATTAGGAGTGATAATGGAACTGAGTTCAGAAATCATACACTTGATAACTTCTATCTTTCAAAGGGAATCAAAAGGCAGTTTAGCATTCCAAGGACTCCAGAGCAAAATGGAGTAGTGGAGAGAAAGAACAGGACCCTCATTGAAGCTGCAAGGTCCATGCTGGCTGACTCAGGTTTGCCATTGACCTTTTGGGCCGAAGCTGTCAACACAACTTGTTATGTGCAAAATAGAGTTTTAGTAAATCAGAGGTTGATGAAGACTCCATATGAAGTTCTCCATCATTTGGCTCCTCTGATTTCATTTTTCAAAGTATTTGGGTGTCCCTGTTTCATTCTCAACACAAAGGATCAACCCACAAATTTGATCCTAAGGTGGATGCAGGGTACTTTGTTGGTTATTCATCTACTTGCAAGGCATACAGAGTCTTCAACTGCAAGAACAAGATGGTTGAAGAAACTATACATGTTAAGTTTAATGAATCTCCAAAGGACAAGATTCCACAAAGTCCTGTGGAGTTATTTGATTTGGACATACTGCAATATGTTCCTTATCAAACTCCTGTTGTTGCTCCTGTCAACAGTTCACCACCTAGTGGTACTGCTGATGATGATGATGATTGCAGTACTCACCTTTTCAGGTTTAGTGATCAGCTGCCTGACTCAGCTAGACCTGATGTTCCTGTAGCTCCAGTAGCACCATCCACAACAAATGCTGATGAGATTTCTTCGAATTCAACTTCCTTTGAATTACCATCCACTGATTGGTTCAAGGAAATGATACACCATCACCATCTGTTGCTGCTGAACCGGCTACAAACACTTGCACAGATCTCATTGTGTATCAAGATCTGAAGAATCACCCTATGTCTCAAATCATTGGTGATATCACTGCTGGAGTATCAACAAGAAGTCAATTGTCAAATTTCTGCTTCTATGCTCTCTTCATCAGTCAGCAAGAGCCAAAGAATTATCACATTGCTTTAAAGGACAATGGATGGGTTGATGCCATGCAGCTTGAGCTTCTTCAGTTCAAGAAACAGCAAGTGTGGGAACTGGTTCCTCTACCTCCAGGTAAGTGTGCAATAGGCACTAAATGGGTGTTTAGGAACAAAACTGATGAAAATGGGCTTATTGTTAAGAACAAGGCCAGACTAGTGTTCAGGGTTGCACAGAAGAAGGTATTGATTATGATTAAACCTTTGCCCCTGTAGCCAGACTGGAAGCAATTCGATTGTTTTTAGCTTATGCTGCTTATCAAAACCTTAAAGTTTTTCAAATGGATGTCAAAAGTGCATTTTGTATGGAAAAGTTAAAGAAGAGGTTTATGTATGTCAACCTCCAGGCTTTGAGGATAATAAACATCCTAATTGGGTGTATAAGCTTGATAAAGCTCTTTATGGGTTAAAACAAGCTCCCAGAGCCTGGTATGAGACATTATCAAACTTTCTTCTGGAAAACAATTTCACTAGAGGCTCCATAGACAAGACTTTATTCATTAAGAAAGCTGGGCAGCATAATCTACTTGTTCAAATTTACGTAGATGATATCATTTTTGCATCCTCTGATCCAAAGTTGTGTGATGCCTTTACAAAGTTGATGCAACAGAAGTTTGAAATGAGTGCCATGGGAGAATTACAGTTCTTTCTGGGGTTGCAAATCAAACAAAAGGCTGATGGAATTTTTATTCATCAGTCCAAATATACAAAAGATCTTTTGCAAAAGTTTGATTTACAAAACTGTAAGCCCTGTTCTACTCCCATGAGCAGCACCACACAACTGGACTCGGATCAAAAAGGTAAAGTGGTCGATGAAACACTTTACAGATGTATGATTGGGTCCTTGATGTATTTAACAGCTTCTAGACCAGATATTATGTTTGCTACATGTGTTTGTGCTAGATTTCAGGCTGCACCTAAAGAGTCTCATCTGATTGCAGTCAAGAGGATCTTTAGATATCTGCAAGGCACTCCATCTCTAGGTTTATGGTATTCTACCGGACATTCTGGTAAATTAGTTGCTTTTTCTGACAGTGACTATGCAGGGTGTAAGTTGACCAGGAAATCAACTTCTGGTGGATGTCAATTCCTAGGCAATTGCTTGATTTCTTGGCAGAGCATGAAACAGACCTCGGTCGCTACATCCACTGCTGAAGCAGAGTACATCGCTGCTGCAAGTTGTACATCTCAGGTACTATGGCTTCAAAACAACTTTTGGATTATGGCATTACAGAGACTAAGACTCCGTTGTTAATGGATAGTGCTTCAGCTCTTTGTATTGTCAAAAATCCAGTCCAGCACTCTAGGACCAAACATATAAAGATCAGACATCATTTTATAAGGGATTGTTTTGAAAAAGGTCTGATTGATCCTAAGTTTGTGCCTAGTGCTGATGAGCTTGCAGACATTTTTACTAAGCCTTTGGATAGTTCAACTTTCCAAAACCTGGTGTTAAGGCTTGGTATGCTGCAACTAGAATAAGTGACAACTACTGATGATCTTAGTAATTCATACTGATGATCATAAGTACCTATGTCACATATAAGTACTGATGAGTTCTTTTATCCTCAGTAGTTTTTATAACTACTGAAGGCTAAATGTCTCATAAGTACTGAAGTACTTCATCTGTTCTAAACTACTGATGTAGTCATAACTACTGATGCAGTTACAACCACTGCAATCAGTAAAAACAGATAAGTACTGATGTCCTATGAAACAACTGAAATCAGCCAAAAAGACTGATGAATGTGTTGAGGACAGATTGAAACAGCTGAAAAGCTAAGAATTGACGAAAACAGCTGAAAGAATTTTCTCTTCAGTCGTTTGTACAACTGCTATTTCATTTTAAACAACTGAAGCAAAACCACGTCTTCAGTAGTTTTAAAACTACTGATGACTAATCCCTAGTCTTCAGTTGTTTACAACAGCTGATGACAAAACCACTGTCTTCAGTAGTTTCATAACTACTGATGACACACACCACGTCCTCAGTTGTTTCAATCATCTGAAGTCAAAACCACGGTCTTCAGTAGTTTTCTAAACTACTGATGCCTAACACCACGACTTCAGCTGTTTCAACGTCTGAAAAGATAATACCATGTCAACGGTCGTTTAAAACTACTGATGACTAACACCACATCCTTCAGTCGTTTCCTTACCCGTACCCTATATATACCCCTAACCTTAGCTCTCCATGCTTCATCTTCTTCAAACCTAACGTTCCTCTCCAAAACTTCCTCTTCTCAATGGCGTCTATGCAAATTAAACCGCGACACAACTGTGTTGCCTACCTCACTAAATCGCCGATCTGGACTAAGTTCGATACTGCTATCGATCTTATGGTTCAGTCCCATACCACAAGGCATTTCTTCTGAACCCCATCTTACATGCCGAATCCTTGCACCAATTTTGGATGAACGTTACTGTTACCACTGGGTAGGACAACACATCATCCCTCCGGTCGGTCGTCAACACCAAAGAAGTAGTTGTTACTCCTGTAATAATCCGCAAAATCCTTCAACTGAATGATGCTACTTCTCCTGCTGGATATCCGAAGGGCACCATAGATCTATCCTTTGCTCAACATGGATATCAAGGCGATCTCAGTGCCACCACCATCATGAAGAAACACTTTAATGACGCTGAGCGCCTGATTTTTCACATGGTCAATGTATGTTTGGCCCCTAAGACGTCGTCTTGGGATCAAATGTCCACCAAATGGCAGCAGGTAATGTATTCTATCCTTGAGCAACAACCACTAAACTTTTCAGAATTAATATTTTCAGAGCTCAAAGATATGGCTCAAAAACTAACTGCCAACCATTGGATACTCTATCCACGGTTCATAATGGCCATTATTACAGACCAGCTTAATGCTGAGGGACTTGTTGGCTTGGGAGTCCCTACTACGGCTGTTCTGCCGGAAGTATACTCCCGGCATAACTCTGACCGGACACTAAAAATGGCTGCCAAGCTGCGAAAACCCACGCAGCTGGAACACACAGCCACCACCTCCAAATCCAAAGTCCCCACCAAACCCACCAAAAAGAAACCCAAAATGGCTACTCAGGGAATTGAGTCCCCTGAGGATGCCCCTGCAACACAAACGCAGGATATATCCACTAGTCCAAACCCCCTAGTGGATACAATGACTCCTCCAGCCACAGCCGCTCAGCCTTCCTCTCAACAGGAGCCTGCAGCAACCCCCCAAACAACCGCCCCTCACAGCCCAACTTTAATAGTTGCACAAGTGCTGACTCAATTGCACTCCTCACCCCCTCCCCAGAAACCACTTACTACTGGGAATACCTCTACAATTAAGGGGGAGGAACACAGTGCACTTGAGAACCCACAGCACAGGGGTTTCCCAATTCTATCTCCTGGTGTAGACAAGGAGCTTAGAATTTCTAGTGAGGCTGCCACCTCCTCTGACTCAGCACATGACCAGAGTGCGGCTGGTAACATTGCTAAGACCTCACTAGAGGCAACAGCTGATGATGGACATTGTCCTGAGGCTGGAAGTCCCCAGTACCAAGCACAAGGGGCACATGCACCAACTGGTCTACACCCAGTGCATGTAAATCCTGCTCTAAGCGGGAGTTCAGCTGATTCAGCTTCGGCTGATGATGACCAGGGCTTCTTCTATGATGTTCTTGCCCAGAACACAATCCTTGAAGAGAAAGTCAGTAGGCTGCAAAACCTACTTGACCAACTCTCACAAGGAGAAAGACCATCTGCCTCTATCCACCCACAGATGGCACCTTCCCTTGAAGGTTTCCCAAACACCGAGCCACTCCAAAATCAACCACCTGCCTCTGCTTCAGGCCCTACTTCTCACGAACAGAACCCTCCTGAGCAAATAGATGCTGTACCTCAAAATTCCCTCCCTCTCATCACACCCATAATCACTGATATAGTGATCAAAGCCATTGATGAGAGGCTTTCCTCAACATTACAGCCCTTGGTTGATGCTGCTGTCCAAAAGACTCTTTCTGCGGTACAAACCCCTTCCTCCAATGCAACCAAAAAGGGGGAGAGTACTGCAGTGAAAGAAAAGAAGAGGAAAAGAACAGAGGAGAAGAAGGAAGAGAAGCAAGCCCAGAGGAGGAAAAAGAAAAGCAACCTCTGCTCACTTACAAGCGAAAGAGAAGTGCTGATGATCACACTGCTGAAGATAAATCCTTGGAGGAGCTGGTCAAAGAAGCTGACACCACACACAGCCGATCCATGGATAAAATAATTGAACAGCTCTTCAGGCAGGGGTTTGACACAGCCACACTGGATAGTGAGATTAGAAGGTTAGAAGTACAAGAGATACAAACCCGATGGGCAGGGTATGATGCTCTTGAGAAAGAGAGATTGGAAATAATGATCCGCTTCATTGCAAAATACTTAGGAAGATCGTTAGTGGAGATTCGCGCATGGACCAGGGACAACATTCTGGCTATAGCCACGAGAATTGTCTGTCTGAGCAATTCAACAAAGGGATTATTATGGAAGCCCTTGATGAGGCTGGGGCCGGTAAAAGGTTAGAGATGGCTAAACTCACAAAGGCGAAACTAACTACAAGGATGCTAGATCAACCTTCCCTTCCACCCACTCAAACAGATCTTATCCCTCAAATCTCCCAACCAACCTCTAAGCCAAAATCCAAACATCCTCATTCTTCAAAACCAATTCCTTCACCAACCCAACCATCATCCAGTGATGTACCCAGAAGGAGGAGAAGGGTGCTGAGGATGGAAGAAGAAGAAGAAGAAGAGGATGAAGATGATAGTCTGCCACTCTCTGCTGTTCTGAAGCTACCAAAACCCCGAAGTCAACCCATGATCACACCTGACTCTCAAAGGGAAATGGTCAGAGTCAAGATAGAAGAAGAAGAACAGCAGAAACAGCACGATGAGCAACTGTTGAAGATGGTTGACAAGGAATTTCCTCAGTCATCATCTATTCAAGCCATGAAAGGGCATGCTCAAAGGCTGTACACTCTCAGGCACACCTTTCAATATCAGAAGGAGAGAGTGAGAGTATGGCCAGACCCCAGGGTGAGTTCTAGAATCCATAAAATAACTATCCACACAGATACAACGGCCAGGTACGAAAAACAATAGACTCATGTTGGCCGTTGTAGTCTCACCTTGGGAAATCATTGATGAATTCAAGAAAGCTCACCAAGCAAAGAAGACCCCTCAAGCCTTACTAGAAAACAAGATGATTAAGAAGGGGTTATTATATAAAAAGCTTGAAGACATCCAGAAGAATGAGCTCCAGTTACTCCTTGAAGGCAACCATCCTGATGAATTTGTATATAGGGAGGTAACTACGGTGGAGCTGAAAAATGGCAGGACCATGAAGTACTTATCAGAGTACTATGGTCCAGAGTTCTTCTTCGAAGGAGGAGCAGAAGAACTCTCTCAGGAGGAACAAGTTGTTCTCCTTGAGGCCTATGTTCGTGAGTCATACAGACTCATTATGGGAAAGTAAATCTCATGAATGGGATAACAACTCTGTGTCGAGTTCCCCAAAACAGAGTTCCCATTCATACTCTGCCAAACAAATATTTGAGATTTCTTCCCAGGCCGGAGCTTACATGGGTCATCTTCTCTACTGATCAAGAAGGAAAAAGACCAACATTTTGCCATCAATAAGTGGGAGAATAAATAAGTTAGAGGTTTTGGCTGCATTGGTTCAGGGGGAGTTTGTTGGACCAAAAGAACCAATGAGCCAAGATCAGAAAACCTCTAAGTCCCACATGGTATCACAACAACTGCTGAAAGCCTCATCAGTAGTTTGACAAGTGCTGAAGACTTCAATAGCTGAAGATCAAGTGCTGAAGACCTCAACAGCTGAAGAACCAAAGTGCTGAAGTACAACAGCTGAAGAACACAAGTGCTGAAGCTGAAAGACCAAAGTACTGAAGTACAACAGCTGAAGAGTTTACAAGTGCTGAAGATCAACAACTGATGTACAAGGTCTGAAGACAAAGACTGAAGACATCAGCTGATGATATCTACTGAAGTCATCAGCTGATGAAACACCTGAAGGTCAAAGTCTGAAGATCAAGTACTGAAGCCTCAGTAGTTTGTCACAACTGCTGAAGAGTACTTCTTCAGTAGTTGTGATATCAGTAGTTTTATATTTTTATGTTTCAGTAGTTTTGTAAAACGACTGAAGAGCTTGTTCTTCAGTCGTTGTAGTTTCAGTAGTTTTATATTTTGTACTTAACATGCTGATATGTTCTCAGTAGTTGTGAACATTTCAGTAGTTTGTTAAGAATTAGTTATTTTTGTATTAGATCTGCCAGTTGTCACTTTCCGTGATAACAGCAGTGATTGTTGCACTCTATATAAGGAGTGACAACCTATTGTAATGATAGGGGAATGAGTGAATGAATGGAATGAATGCTTGATTTGATTAGAAATATTCTACATCTATAAACATTCCTTGAAATCAGAAATATATATATTCTCTCCCTATAACCGTATGCGATCTTAATGCTTACAAGTATCAATTGCTTGCTACAATTTGTCTAATTTTAGTTTGTATTCCGCTGCTTTGTATCCTAATACATCAAACGTGTGATCGCTGATCATGTCAAACCCAGAGGTCATGAGCAGATTCATGATGCATAAGTACAGAATAGATTTCATTAGGCAGTGCCATGGCCAGAATTCCATGGGCATTAGCATCAATTTCAAACAGTTTCAGATCTTCATATGAATATTGCTCTTTCTTCTTTGGAATCATTTCATTGGTTTCCAGATTACTCACCATAGGCTTATAGGGTCCATGAACCACAGATTTCCAACAACCTGAACTATTAACAGACAGGTGATGGAGCATTCGTCGTTGCCATATGTTGTACTCACTCCTAACAAGCATCGAAGGCTTTGTTAAGGAGCCAATATTGTGAGGATCATTGATTGGTTCAGCCATTATCACCAATTCAAACAGGTTCAATAAGAGTTTAACAGATCTAACTCATAAACTCAACAACACAGTTTGAAACAAGAAGAATCTTAAATTGATTCACAGGAAGCAACAGAAAAACAAACTCTATAACCAATTCTTGCAAATTTGCTAATTCGATCAAACTAAGATATCAAAAGAATAGTTTCAATAATCAATTGTTAAATCGATCAATGATTAACCCGCTCTGATACCATTTGAAGGGATCGAGATCTAGTTTGATCAATTAGATTAGGATTTGCAACGGAATAGCACACGAATTAGATGAAATTCTAGCAAGAATAATATGAATATTCAATCAAACAGTAACAGTTATAGAGAGAGAGTTTTCTGCAAAAAGAATGTTTTCATTCATGCACAAACTTCCCGTAGAGGGAAATTAGGTCAACATTCCTTTTATAAGGAATGTGACATCAGCTGACGTCAAATGATAGTGACATCAAACTGATTTATACAAACAACTGAAATTAAACTAAACTACTCAAGATGTCCACAACAACTGAAGACACCTTCATTAAAAGCTAAGTATAAACAAACATTACAACTACTGAAGTTATAAAATTTGAAGTATAAGAACTTCAGATGTTTTACATAACATAAAACTACTATTACAAACTACTGAATGTAAACCATCACGATTACTGAAGAGAACTACTTCAGCTGTTGTGACAACTTCTCAGAACTTGATCTTCAGACTTTGTCTTCAGTAGTTGTCTTCAGACTTTGTCTTCAGTAGTTGTCTTCAGACTTTGTCTTTAGTTGTTGCATATCACTTCAGTTGTTTTGATGTTTGTGGGACTTAAAGGTTTTTCTGATCTTGCTCATTGGTTCTTTTGGTCCAACATATGCAATACTCCAGACTCATGTCTGAATACTGATACTGTGCCGGGCCTGCTCACAAAGCCTCGACTCATGTCCGAAGACTGACACAATACCGGACTACACGACCTGTATCCTGTCTCATGCAATACCCCCGACTCATGTCCGAAGACTGATACTGTGCCGGGCCTGCTCACACACCCCCAACTCATGTCCGAAGACTGACACAGTACCGGGATACACGACAAGGACCTCTTTCGAGTCTGTTGTGACACAGAGTCGCTCACCTCATAACTATGTTTGGCCTTATGCCACACCCCTGAAGATATACGTAACTCGGGTAACAACACCCCCACCGAAGTAGGCACTGAAGGTCGGTCACAAAGACTGGAACCCTTGTGTCCAAACTTTAGGATTTGCTGAACCTCACACGGTAGAGCTTAAGGCATTTAGAGCCGTGCACCTCTATACATACTGCTTTCAAGCCTCTCTATACTTTCTCTCTTATGCATGCATTCTATCATTATGTTCCTCTTTTTATTATCTTCCACTTTACGTAACATAATACTTTCATTATATTCATTAACGTTCAATGCAAAGCCAAGGGAAGACATACATACAACAAGGAACATATACATAAACATAAACATACACCATCACCATACAGGCAACATCATACATGCATAACACACATCAAACATAAGCCATCACATCATAACTAGGCTTATCTCCCTATAATACCCGTTAAAAACCAGTTAGAAACCTCAAGTCCAAATTGGGCGCATGGGACCTTCCAGGTGCATGAGCATAAAAATTCTATGTGTAAAACAATCTGGGCGCATGGGCACTATTTGGGCGCTTTTGCCCTGTTCAAGCGCATGACACCTATTCAGGCGCATCACCAACGCTTAGTTGTTTCAATCACTTGGGCGCATGGGCACTATTTAGGCGCATGGCCAACACTTGGGCGCATGGCCAACACTTGGGCGAATGGCCAACACTAAGTCGTTTCAATCACTTGGGCGCATGGGCACTATTTAGGCGGATGGCCAACACTTGTCCGTTTCAATCACTTGGGCGCATGGCCACTATTTAGGTGCATGGCTCAGGCATACGACTGATCCAGTCTCCTAGTTCAATCGTGCCACTGGTCCATAAGCATGATTCATTCGTGCGTATGGTCCATAAGTATGGTCCATTAGTATGAATAATCACCGACTAAGTTGAACACATTTCTTAATCATTATTGACTTAGAACCATCTACAACAACCTCAAACCAATATATAATGTTCATATATTTGAATTATATAAAATACAATAATAATATGAAATATTCAAAGACAAATAAAAATCAAGAAGCATATTATATTTCATTAAGAGTTCGCATTACATATGTGTATGAAATGAAAGAGTTTTAGATTAAAAACATAAACTAGGTACACAATGTATCAACAAGGACATTCAAAAGAGAGTGTCCTTTGCCAATAGTAACTGATCCAAGAAATTTAGGTGTTCCAAAACTAGCATCAGATGTAGAGAAGGAAGAGGGTAAGAAAAAGAAAGAAACACCAATAATTACAAGTTATGACTGGAGTGATAAAGTTCAAGAGACTAAAGAAGAAATGAACCAAGCTCTTGTAGCTGAGATAGTAGACGAAGAGGAAAGTATTGAAGATTTTGATCCTTTCAAAGATGTTAAAGATGAAGCTGAAGTTAATCAAACTCTTATTGATGAGGTCATTGAACAAGTTAGTCCTGGGGATACTAGAATGTGTGTAGAGAAGGACTGTTGTACACAGAGTGTGAATCTTGATAAGGTGAATTATAATCAGAAAGAATTAAAGCCTAGGAATGTAGAGTTGGTGAAGGTAAATACAAATGAGAAAGGAAATCAGAAGCAAGCAAGTAAAAATAGTGTTAAGGAAATCAAGAAAAGTACTCTGGTGTGCCTATGTGACAAAACCCTTGCAATAGAAAAGGTGGTGATCCGTCTTCCGTATGAGGTAATACAAGACATGCAATACTCTCCTTGCAAAATCAGATTATTTGGTGTTTATAAAGCAAATCGCATGTTACTTGATAATGAAAAGGAATTAAACCGAATCAATGATGAGCTTAAGCTAAATGAGTCAAAATACTTGTTAAATTAAATGATGCTTTGAATGAAAATGTACATCTGAAAAGAATTTTTTAGAAAGAAATGTAGAAATAAATACTTTGATTGAAAAAGTCGCTCTTGCTGAATTTGAAACAAGTAAACTTCAATCAAAACTGGATAAATGGACAGTCTCAGGGATGAAACATAACGATTTGTGTAAATCACAATAGGGGGCTAGGATTAAAACAAGTTTGGGTTATGAAAATGCTTTAGTTTATGCTCCTCCCAGTGCTTACTATTACTCACCAATACGAATTCCACATCCTTCAAATGATTAATTCAAACACATACTAATAATCTGTCTACAGGTTAAGAAGGTGGTAACGATAACAAAGTGCATGAGGAGTATGGTTATGGAATAATGAGTGGGATTGGATGCAATAGCCTCAGTACCCCTAAATCTCAAAAATCTGCTCTAGAGAATAGTAATAGTTTAAGTAACATTTTTTATTTCTCAAAGTTTGTCTCGGACATTAACTTTGTTAGTTCAAATGGTTGTTCTACTCCTTTGTCTAAAGATTTAAGATGTATTGATGATATTTCAAGTGCTTGTGTGAATAAAGTTGTGGTTGAATCTGTTATTACTCGTGATGATAAAACAAAAGGAAATTGCTTTGAAAAAATCTCTTCTCATCCCATTCCCTCTTTTACTCCAATTAAAATTTCATAATCTAATGAATAGGTAACATCCTCTTAAGTGCTAGTAGAAGTGGTACACGTAACTTAAACAATGATACATCAACATCTGCAAAAAAAATTCTTAAAAGATAAATTCAGAATCAGAGAAATGTATGAGACTTAAAGTGATGTTGATTCGAGTATGTGTTAGTGTGATAAGGAAATATGTATAGATAAAATTCCTGATTTATTGCATAAAAAACCTAGACTAAAATCCCATTCCTTTAGATGTAGTAAAGATTGTCATGTAGTTAAAAACTATCCTAAGGTTCATCAAAATTTTGTACATAAGAATTCTTTTGGCAGTACATTAACTCATATTGTTAATAATTTCTTTTGCAAAAAATCATGTGTACCAAAACCTAAAGTTTTTCAAATATGGGTTCCAGTTTCAAATGGTTAATTTGTTCATTCTCTGTTGCAGGAGTCATCCACTAAAGCTATAAATAGTTATTGGCATGTTGACAGTAGATGCTCTAGACATATGACAAGGTTGAAAGATATGTTGACTAATTATCGAATTATCAATGGAGGGTATGTGGCATTTGCTGGTGACAAGAAAGGTGATAAGATGATTGGTCAAGGCGAAGTATCAAATGGATCTCTGACTTTGGAGAAAGTCAACTTTATGCCAGAGCTAGCATTCAAATTATTGAGTGTCTTTCAAATCTATGACAAAGACATTCTATTTCTATTTCTCTCAAATGAATGCTTATTTTTGAAGTCAGGGTTTAATATCTCTAAAGAGATGGTGTTAATGTGAGCTCCAAGAAAGAATGATACTTATCTTCTTGACATGGGATCCAAAGAATCCACTTCCACTATTACATGCCTTCTATCAAAAGCATCACCCTCTGAATCCTTTTTATGGCGTCAATGATTGTGTCATGTTAATTTCAAAAATATTAACAAATGTTTAAAAACAATCTTGTTAGGGGATTACCATTAAAAGATTTTTCTGTAGTTGAAAAGTGTATGGCGTTTACCAAAGGAAAACAACACAAAAAACCACACAAGCCAAAACTTGAAAACACTATACCTACTCCCCTCGAGTTGTTACATACTAATTTGTTTGACCCAATGATCATAAAATCAATTGCTAAGAAATCTTTTTGTCTTGTTGTTACAAATGATTTTTCTAGGTATTCTTGGGTGAGATTCTTAGCTCATAAAGGAGAAACAGCTAAAGAGTTGTAGAAATTAATTATTTCAATTGAAATGATAAGCAAAGGGAAGGTCATGGCTATTCGAAGTGACAACGATACTGAGTTGAGAAATAATATCTTTGTCTCCTTCTATGCAAACAAAGGAATTTTAAGACAATTCAGTGCTGCTAGAATACCTCAACAAAATGATATTGCTGAGAGAAAGAATCGCACTTTAATCGATGCTACTCATACCATGCTAGTCGAATCTACATTACCAATTCTTTTCTGGGTTGAAGCGGTGAATTGTGCATCATATGTTCTTAATAGAGTTTTGATTGTGAAAGATAAAATGAAAACTCCTTATGAATAGCTTAATAGAAGGAAGCATTTGATTGATTTCTTTCATCCATTCAAATTCTCTTGTACCTTGCTAAACACTCATTCACATAAGTCGAAATTTGGAGTTGTGTAGATGAATGCTACTTTGTTGGTTATTCATCTTCTTAGAAAGCTTACCATGTGTAAAACAAGAGAACATGCATAGTGCAAGAGTCATTTTATGTTGACTCGCAGGAATCTAATTCCTCATTTCCCAGAACTAAACCTGGATGGTTCTTTGACTCGAAGACGGTTTTCAACTGCTTCAATCTTCCAGCTTTTGATAATAATGGATCCTTTTTCTAATGTTCAATCGAACGTTATCCATCAGATTCATTACCCTCACATCTTCCCAATTCATCAAATGAACCTCTAACCTAAGGCAAACTTCCATATTCATCTCCCTTCGAAATTCTACCTCCACCCATCTCTATTTCTATTTCTTCAACCCCATCTTCAACTCTATCTTAATTTTCTCAAACCTTTTCGTAGCCTCAACCTATCCCACCACCCTCTCCTCCATTATCTACTCAACATCAATCCGTCTGCCCACCCTAACCCAATCATTACCTTTAACCATTAATTTTAAATGTTTGAAATATCATGCTTATGATAACATCATTGGATCTATTTCTGATGGTGTTAGGACATGAAATCAATCTGTTTCAATTACGTGTGTGTCAGTTCTGTTGTTTCATATTACAGACTATTCCAAAGAAAGTTTATGCAGATTTTCAAGATCCTTGTTAGGGTGAGTCCATCCAGTGTAACACCCGAATATTTATTATTTTGAAGCCGGTGAAGAAAGAAAAGAAAATAAAGTCCAAAGTCGAGGGACCAAACTCGCCCACGAAAGAATGTCGGGTGAGGGGGAGTATATAAGGGAGAGGGCAGCCCTTACCCTCTCCCCCACACTCACAAATCAGCCAAAGAAAGGGGAGAAGAGAGAAAGAAGAGAAAAAGAGGAAAAGTGTCGGTTCGGGTTGGTTCGGGTCGCCAAAATCGTCGTGAAGCAGGCCAAATCGAAGCTCTTGTCGTTGTGCTCATTTATGTGAGTTCTAAGACCCCTCTTTTACTTGTTTTCAAATGATTTGGGGCTGGAAAACATCTGAAATCGGGTTTTTCGTATGTGTGTAAGTTGACCGTTTGTGTATGTGTATGTGTATGTATGATGCGTTTGTGACTTGATTGTGAGCTTGTGTGTGCTTGAATGGTGTCATGGTATGCATCCCTAAGGTTTAGGATGGTTGATTTGGGCTTAAAATGGGTTTAGATGAGTTTGGAGGCCGAAAACCCTCGGCTGCAGTCGGGAAGAACTGCATTCTGCATCTGTTAGGGCTAGGCGACTGACTGGAGGCCGAATGGAGGCCATACAGCCGATTAGGGTGCAATTGGGGTCCATTCGCATGATTGAATTTCCATTCGCACGATTGAATGTCCATGCGCACGATTGAAGGTCCATTCGCACGATTGAAAGGCCAGTCGCATGGAGGTCATGCGACTGAAGGTCCAGTCGCATGGAGGTCATGCGACTGAAGGTCCAGTCGCATAAGTGCTCATTTGCATTAATCCCATTCGCATGGGGTCCATCCGCAATGTCCATTCGCATGACTGGATGTTCATTCGCATAGGTGTTCATCCGCATCAGTTCAATCGCATGATGTTCAGTCGCATGGAGGCCATGCGACTGAAGGGTGTCCATACGCCCGAGTAGGGCTGTCACACCCGAGGAAAGTGTAGTTTGACTTCTGACTTTTGGGGAAAAGTGCAGATGTAAGTTTTGACGTAAGGGTTCCTGTAAGAGCATGTAATGAGGTGAGCAACGTATGGTTGCAAAAGACTCGGATCACAGGCAATCATGGAGATTGTCAATGGGATGAGCAACGTGTGGTTGCAAAAGACTCGGATCACAGGCAATCATGGAGATTGTCAATGGGGTGAGCAACGTGTGGTTGCAAAAGACTCGGATCACGGGCAATCATGGAGATTGCCAATGGGGTGAGCAACGTGTGGTTGCAAAAGACTCGGATCATAGGCATCATTAAGATGGCCAGAGAAAGGAGGTGAGCAACTCAGTTGTTGCAACAGACTCGGACAACGTGTTATTGTGAAGTTGCCATGAGGTGAGCAACCCTATGGTTGCAAGAGACTCGGAAAGCATGCTATCGTTGAGATTGGCAATTGGGGTGAGCAACTATATGGTTGCAACAGACTCGGATCGCGCGAAGTCGTTGGGATTGTTAATGAGGTGAGCGACCCTGTTGTCGCAACAGACTCGAAGGAACGAACGTATAAAGGAACAAAAGATTATGTATGAAAGAAGAACGAAGTATGAAGAACGTGAATGAATGATCGGAATAATGTACAGAATAAGATTCTTGTCAGTCGACCTCAGTAATCATGGCTGAGTACCACGAAGAGGGTAAAGTCTGACCCGATCAAGATAGAGAAACGAACGATAATGTAACACGTGAATGAGTAAGTTAATGAACGGAATGATGAGGATAATACTGATATTATCTGTATGTACGTATGTTGTATGATCGTGAACAATGTAAAGTAAAGTATGTTGTATTTATAAAACTAGAACTCACTCAGAACGCTGACTTTGATGTGTTTCCAGTTGGCAGGTAATGATTGCTGAGGATGGCACGGACGACTACTCAGCTCTTTTGGGATGGCATCTTTTGATTAATGTTTTTGTATTGTAATGCAAACAAGTTATTTTGTAATGAATGTTGTATTAATCTGCAAAAACATTTACATGGAATGAAAGATTGTTTTAGTTTTCCGCTGCGATTTATGAAATACAAATGTAATTATACGTTTTATGTGCTAAGAACCCAGCTGTAAGCGTCCCGGGAACGGGGCCTTACAAGTTGGTATCAGAGCCAAGGTTAAGTGAAATGGGTAAATTTTCAAAATAAACCTAATCTTAAACTGAGAATGGGACAGAATGGGAATGGGATGCCAATCTGAGTAGCTGCGTGCCATAAGGTATTTTCGTTAAGTAACCGGTTTTATGTGCGCATGGTATATGGTTATGTGTTGTATGTGGATTTAAATACTGATGTAGTCAGGACAGGTATACTTGGGGTATGAAGAGTAAAGTAAGTGGCTAATCACAACTGGCCACTGTAATTAGGGACTTACTATACTTAACATAAACTGAGTTGTTTCTTGAATAACCGTGTTGGTGTTTGAATCTTTCAGTGTGCGTGTGATGGCCGGAGGTAGATCTTCGAAAGCTTCAAGGGGTGGAGGTCACGGTGCTGAACCGCGACCCAAGAGAGGGAGACCCACAGTTGAGAGGGTGGTTCATGAAGAACCAGAGACCCCACATCCGGAGGGTGGCGACGAAAGCGCCAATCTGAGAGCCTCAGTAAAGGAGGCTGTGTGTAGAAGAAGTCCATGAGGTCATGCAGACAATCTTACCGTCTGTGGTAACGGAAGTTATTAAGGCTGTACGAGAAGGGGAAAGAAAAAAGAAAGAAACAGACCCTCTGGAGAACGGGAACAACCAGAGCCGGAAACGGTTCTATCTGATGATGAAGAGGAGAAGAAGAGCCTGCGCCGGAGACGGCACGAGGATGTAATTATGGGGCTTTTATGAGATGCAAGCCCCCTACTTTTGATGGGAACGGCATAGCTGCAGCTGCTCACCAGTGGGTGAGGGAAATGGAAGTTGTTCTCGATATCGCAGTGCCGAGAGGACCAAAAGGTGAAGTTTGCTACCCACTCTTTTGTGGATTCAGCTCTGTGTTGGTGGGACAACATTGTCCAAGTGAGGGTAGAGGGCCATCGGGAAAATGAAATGGCCTGAGCTGAGAAGGTTGGTGATTGAGGAATTTTGTCCTCATCGGGAAATGGACTAGGTCGAAAGGGAGTTCTCTGCAACTGGAGGCGGGAACTATGACACACCAGCAATACACCACTAAATTCAACGAGATGGCACGTCTGGTGCCGGATCATGTGACACCTTTGTCACGAAAGATTAAAAGATATATTCAGGGTTTGCCAGCGGATATTCGCAGGCACATGATAGCTGCCCGGCCGAGTACGTTTAGGTCGGCGGTGGATTTGGCAGGGAGATTGTGCGATGAGAGAACAAGGGTGGTGACTGAGGGTGGCAAGAAGAGCGGTGGTGATCGAAACTGGCAGGGGAAAAGGTTTGGTCGGGGTGATGCCTCGACGGGTAATAAGGGCACGAGCGGATGACGCCCTGTGGTCACATCAAGTGCGGGGTCAAAATGGTGTGACAAGTGTGGAAGGGAGCACGGTGGGGAATGTAGGTTTGGGTCAAAATTATGCTTCAAATGTTGGAAGGCGGGGCACCTGGCAAGGGACTGTCGTATAGTCCGGTGCTATAACTGTGGTGAAGAGGGTCACGAAGTAAGGATTGTAAGAAGTTGAGGGCTGAGAGTTCTGGGGTGAAGAGAACTGGAGGGGAAGGACCGAGGGCCAGCGCCAGGGCATTTACCATGACACAGGAGGATGCTAGGACAGACCCTGATGTTGTGTCCAGTACGTTTCTGGTGAACCAAACTTTAGCTTCTGTGCTATTTGATTCTGGTGCTAGTAGGAGTTTTATTTCTACTGCTTTTTGTGCTAAGCTGCCTGTTAGTAGTAGATGTGTTGATGCGCCCTTTGATGTAGAAACTGCCATAGGTAAGTCTACCAAGATTTCGGAGATGATAGAAAACTGTGAGGTGGAAAGAAGGTCACAAGTTTCTGTTAGACCGTTCGTGATGACCTTGGGTGGTTTTGATTTGGTTCTTGGGATGGATTGGTTGGCGGACTTCGAGGCGAACATTGTGTGTCGCAAGAAGATGATTCGGTTGACAGCGCCTGATGGAAGTTTGGTAACGGTTATGGTGATCGGGTTACTACGATCCCGAAGGTGATCTCAATGGCGGTGGCGGGAAAGTGTATGAGGCGTGGAGGTAGCGCCTACTTGGCTTATGTAAAGGATGTAGATGCACTAACACCACAACTGTCTGATGTACCGGTTGTGTATGACTTTCCAAACGTATTCCCAGAATATTTACCAGGGGTACCACCTGACAGAGAAATTGAATTTCAGATTGATCTAATACCGGGTGCCCAACCCGTTGCCAAGGCACCATATCGGTTAGCTCCGACGGAGATGAAAGAATTGATGGAACAGTTGCAAGAGTTGCTTGATAAGGGGTTCATTAGACCGAGTATCTCTCCTTGGGGTGCTCCGGTCCTGTTCGTAAAGAAGAAAGATGGTTGTATGAGGATGTGCATTGACTACCGCGAGCTGAACAAGTTGACAGTGAAGAACCGCTACCCCTTACCGAGGATAGGTGATTTGTTTGATCCGCTTGAGGGTGCCAGTTGGTTTTCAAGAATAGATCTTCGGTCTAGCTATCATCAGTTGAAGGTGAAGGAACAAGATATCCCTAAAACAGCTTTCCGCACGCGCTATGGTCATTACGAGTTTCTTGTCATGTCCTTTGGTTTGACCAACGCGCTAGCTGCTTTTATGGATGTGATGAACCGTGTGTGTCGGCCTATGTTGGATAAATCGGTGATTGTGTTATTGATGATATCCTGATTTATTCGAAGAGCAAGCTTGAGCATGCCGGTCACATTCGAGAGGTTCTGGAGACGTTGAGAAGGAGAAATTGTATGCTAAATTCTCCAAATGCGTGTTTTGAGCGAAGTTCAGTTTTTGGGTCATGTGGTGAATCCTGACGGGATTATGGTTGACCCGGCGAAGGTGGAGGCGGTTATGCAATGGAGGTCACCAAAGACGCCATTCGAGATCCGTAGTTTTCTTGGGCTTGGCGGGCTACTATAGAAGATTCATCTAAGACTTCTCTAAGATTGCTTCCCCACTAACTAAGTTGACCCGAAAGGATGTGAAATTTGTATGGGGTCAAGCTCAAGAGAAGGCGTTCGAATAGCTGAAGGCAAGACTGACTCAAGCTCCTGTTCTGTCATTACCGATGGAAGCAAAGATCTGGTGGTTTATTCTGATGCTTCCTCTCAGGGTTAGGGTGTGTGTTAATGCAAAGAGGGAAGGTTATAGCCTACGCATCCCGACAGTTGAAAGTTCATGAGGTTAATTATCCCACTCATGACTTGGAGCTAGCAGCCGTGGTCTTTGCTTAAAGATTTGGAGGCACTATCTCTACGGGACGAAGTGCACCATATTCACCGCCATAAGAGCTTGAAGTATTTCTTCGAGCAGAAGGATCTGAACATGAGGCAGAGGAGATGGTTGGAGCTTATAAAGGATTATGATTGCGAGATCCATTACCATCCAGGCAAAGCTAATGTGGTGGCGGATGCCCTTAGCCGAAAGGAAAGCCCGAACCGATTCGGGTGAAAGCTTATCAATCAATCATGACCTCCGATGGTGAGAAGCAAGTTAAGAAGTTTCAAGATGAGGCATTGAAAGAAGATCACCTTAACTCGGAAAGAATGAGAGGTCTGGTTGGGGAATTGGGTGAAAACACACTCAGTGTTAGAACTCGATTCGGTCGTGTGTGGATTCCTTGTTTTGGGGATCTACGGGTGAAGATAACGGATGAAGCCCACAAGACTCGATACTCCATTCATCCTGGTTCCACGAAAATGTACCATGACATGAAGAAAGATTATTGGTGGCCGGTATGAAGCGCGACGTGGTGGAGTATATGAGTAAGTGCCTTACTTGCTTACAGTGAAGGCCGAACCCAAAAGCCGTATGGGAAGATCCAACCTTTGGATATACCGGAATGGAAGTGGGAGCACATCACCATGGACTTCATTACGAAGCTGCCACGTACTCCGAAAGGGTATGATGCCATATGGGTGATAGTTGATCATCTGACGAACAGCGCTCATTTTCTACCGATCCGCGAGACGTATTCATCTGAGAGGTTGGCTGATCTATTCATCAAGGAAATTGTAGCTCGTCATGGTTGTGCCAGTGTCTATTGTGTCTGATCGTGACACTCGGTTTACATCTAAATTTTGGAAGAAATTCCACGACGCTATGGGGACGAGGTTACATATTAGCACGGCTTATCATCCCCAAACCGATGGTCACTCAGAAAGAACCATTCAAACATGAAGACATGCTCCGGGCATGTGTGATCGATTTTGGTGGAAGTTGGGATGACCACTTACCGTTAGCTGAATTCTCATACAACAACAGCTATCATGCCAGCATTGTATGCCACCATATGAGATGCTATATGGTAGGAGATGCAGAACACCTTTTGTTGGGGTGATATGGTCAGAAGGAATTGGGGAGCGTCGAGGTAATCGAGGCTACGACAGAGAGCTTGAAAAGATTAAAGCCTTTATGAAGGCAGCCAAAGATAGACAGAAGTCGTATGCCGATAAGCGACGTAGGCCAATTGAGTTCTAGGTGGGTGACCGGGTGATGTTGAAGGTCTCACCTTGGAAGGGTATTATCCGATTCAAAAAGCGGGGCAAGTTGAGCCCCAGGTATATAGGCCCTTTCCGAATCATTGCTCGAGTAGGGGAGGTGGCCTATAGATTGGAGTTGCCAGATGAGTTAAGTGGGATTCACCCGACATTCCATGTATCTCATCTGAGAAAGTGTATAGCTGATGAAGACATGATTGTTCCCCTGGAGGACATTGAAATAGATGAAAGGCTCAATTACGTGGAGCAACCAGTGGCAATCATCGATCGTAAAGAAAAGAGGCTAAGAAATAAGTGGTTCCTCTTGTGCGTGTACATGGAAGCACAGGAAGGGATCCGAGTCAACGTGGGAGACTGAGGAAGAAATGAGACAGCATTATCCACGTTTGTTCGACGAATAACAGGTTTCGGGGACGAAACCTATTTAAGGGGGTGGACTTGTAACACCCGAATATTTATTATTTTGAAGCCGGTGAAGAAAGAAAAGAAAATAAAGTCCAAAGTCGAGGGACCAAACTCGCCCACGAAAGAGAGTCGGGTGAGGGGAGTATATAAGGGAGAGGGCAGCCCTTACCCTCTCCCCACACTCACAAATCAGCAAAGAAAGGGGAGAAGAAAGAAAGAAGAGAAAAAGAGGAAAGTGCCGGTTCGGGTTGGTTCGGGTCGCCAAAATCGTCGTGAAGCAGGCCAAATCGAAGCTCTTGTCGTTGTGCTCGTTTATGCGAGTTCTAAGACCCCTCTTTTACTTGTTTCAAACGATTTAGGGCTGGAAAACATCTGAAATCGGGTTTTTCGTATGTGGTAAGTTGACCCGTTGTGTATGTGTATGTGTATGTATGATGCGTTTGTGACTTGATGTGAGCTTGTGTGTGCTTGAATGGTGTCGTGGTATGCATCCCTAAGGTTTAGGATGGTCGATTTGGGCTTAAAATGGGTTTAGATGAGTTTGGAGGCCGAAAACCCTTGGCTGCAGTCGGGATGAACTGCATTCTGCATCAGTTAGGGCTTAGAGGCCGAATGGAGGCCATACGGCCGATTAGGGTGCGATTGGGGTCCATTCGCACGATTGAATGTCCATTCGCACGATTGAATGTCCATTCGCACGACTGAAGGTCCATTCGCATGATTGAAAGGCCAGTCGCATGGAGGTCATGCGACTGAAGGTCCAGTCGCATAAGTGCTCATTCGCATTAATCCCATTCGCATGAGGTCCATCCGCAATGTCCATTCGCACGACTGGATGTTCATTCGCATAGGTGTTCATCCGCATCAGTTCAATCGCATGATGTTCAGTCGCATGGAGGCCATGCGACTGAAGGGTGTCCATACGCCCGAGTAGGGCTGTCACACCCGAGGAAAGTGTAGTTTTCTGACTTTCGGGGAAATGTGCAGATGTAAGTTTTGACGTAAGGGTTCCTGTAAGAGCATGTAAGATGACGATTGGGGCTTGTAAAGGGATGTTGGGCATGATGATTGTGTGCATGTTTATGCAGTTTTATGTGTGTATGGTTTGCCCTGTATGATGATGATGATGTGTATGATGTGTTCCTTATTACGATGTATGTTTATCTTTCTTGTGACTTTACGTGTTACGTTAATGAATGAATGAAGTATTATGTAACGTAAAGTGACAGATAATGAAAGAGGAACATAAAGTAAGAATGCATGCATATTGAATGATGAATGAGTGAAGGAAAGGTTTGCAAGCATACAATGAGGTGAGCAACGTATGGTTGCAAAAGACTCGGATCACAGGCAATCATGGAGATTGTCAATGGGATGAGGAACGTGTGGTTGCAAAAGACTCGGATCACAGGCAATCATGGAGATTGTCAATGGGGTGAGCAACGTGTGGTTGCAAAAGACTCGGATCACGTGCAATCATGGAGATTGCCAATGGGGTGAGCAACGTGTGGTTGCAAAAGACTTGGATCATAGGCATCATTAAGATGGCCGAGAAAGGAGGTGAGCAACTCAGTTGTTGCAACAGACTCGGACAACGTGTTATTGTGAAGTTGCCATGAGGTGAGCAACCCTATGGTTACAAGAGACTCGGAAAGCATGCTATCGTTGAGATTGGCAATTGGGGTGAGCAACTATATGGTTGCAACAGACTCGATCGTGCGAAGTCGTTGGATTGTTAATGAGGTGAGCGACCCTGTTGTCGCAACAGACTCGAAGGAACGAACGTATAAAGGAACAAAAGATTATGTATGAAAAACAAAGTATGAATGAACGTGAATGAATGATCGGAATAATGTACAGAATAAGATCCTTGTCAGTCGACCTCAGTAATCATGGCTGAGTACCACGAAGAGGGTAAAGTCTGACCCGATCTAGATAGAGAAACGAACGATAATGTAACACGTGAATGAGTAAGTTAATGAACGGAATGATGAGGATAATACTGATATTATCTGTATGTACGTATGTTGTATGATCGTGAACAAATTTAAAGTAAAGTATGTTTTATTTATAAAACTAGAACTCACTCAGCAACGCTGACTTTGATGTGTTTCCAGTTGGCAGGTAATGATTGCTGAGGATGGCACGAACGACTACTCAGCTCTTTTGGGATGGCATTCTTTTGATTATTGTTTTTGTATTGTAATGCAAACAAGTTATTTTGTAATGAATGTTGTATTAATCTGCAAAAACATTTACATGGAAATGAAAGATTGTTTTAGTTTTCCGCTGCGATTTTATGAAATACAAATGTAATTATACGTTTTATGTGCGATGAGAACCCAGCTGTAAGCGTCCTGGGAACGGAGCCTTACATCCAGTTGGAACCTCAACAATTTAGAAAAATTAATGTGTGGACACTTGTTGATATTCCACCAAACAAATGTCTAGTCGGAACAAAGTTGGTGTTCAAAAACAAACCAGATGATCATGGCATAGTGGTGTGGAACAATTCCAGGCTGGTGGTTCAAGGATTTGCTTAAGAGGAAGGGATTGATTACACGGAAGATTTTGCTCCTTTGGCTCATCTAGAACCAATCCGATTTTTTCTCGCTCATGCTGCTCACAAGCATTTCAAAGTCTATCATTTGGATGTCAAATGTGCTTTCCTTTATCGAGATATTGATGAAGAGATCTATGTGTGTCAACCACCAGGATTTGAGGATCCTGACTATCTTGATAAAGTATACAAGCTTGATAATCTCTTTATGGTTTACATCAAGCCCCTTGCATCTAGTTTGAGACTCTTACAGAATATCTTCTAAGCAATGGTTTTTCTCATGGCAATATCGATTTGACTTTATTCATGAAATAAGTGGAATGTGAATCTTAATCATGCAAGTCTATGTTGACGACATTATTTTTTGTTCCAACAACCCCAAGTTTTTTTGAGAATTTGAAGAAGTTATGAGAAGTCGTTTTGATATAAGCATGATGGGGGAGATGTGCTTCTTTCTTGGTCTGCAAGCAGAACAAAAGCCTAGGGGAATTCTTATCCATCAAGAAAAGTATGTAAAAGAAATTCTTAAAAAATTCAAGATGGATGATACCTATTCTAAAATGACCCAATTTACTACACAAACATGTCTCATTCCTGATGGAAACAGGAAATCTGGTGATCCTTATCTTTACAGGTCAATGATTGGTTCCCTAATGTATCTTATAGCCAGTCATCAATGCATCACTTTTGTTGTGGGATATTGTTCTTGATACCAAGCTAACCCAAAGGAGTCTCATGAAAAGGTGCTCAAACTAATTTTTCGTTATCTAAAAGGCTCTCCTCATCTAGGTCTTTGATATCCTTATGGTGGAAATTTTGATTTGCATGCTTATTCTGATAGTGATTCTAATGCTTGCAGGATAAATAGAAAATTAATCACCGGTGCTTCTTAATATCTTGGAAATTGTCTTGTATTAGGACAGAGCAAAAAACAAACAATAGTGTCCCTTTCCACAGGGGAGGTAGAGTATATAGCTGCATCTAGTTGTTGCAGTCAATTATTGTGGATACAACACCAGATGATTGATTATGGGATAAACTTCCTTCACATTCTATTATTCTATGGTAATGAAGCAACCATTAGGAACACCAAAAATTCAATTCATCATTCTCACACCAAGCACATTCAGATAAGAATTCATGTCATCTGTGATGCTCAAGAAAAGGGTTTTATTGATATTATTCCTAGTGACACAAATAATCAAAAAGCAGATTTTTTCACTAAAACTTTCGATAAACCTTTTTTTACGAACCGATATCTATGTTGTGATTAATATCTTTTTGAAACCTCATTTTCTAAAATGTCTCATGTAAGTAATATGCATATTTTTTATTCTTTTCCTTTCCTTTTTTGTTAGATCTAGGAACAATAGATCTCGATCATTTTGTATAGGCTTAGAACTTTAATCAATACTTGTAATGAATGATTGAAATTCATTATTTCGATGTATGCATTATGTATATAGGTTAACCCATATGTGTGTTGATTTATGTGTATGATGGCAGGTAAAAAACATTATACTTATTCAATTAGTGAAATTGACTAAGTGCAAGAAGCCTCCATGGATGAACACTTTTGTTCTTCCATAGATATGTTTCTTACAGACAAACATCTGAAGATCTTCTGTAGATGAACAGCCAGCTCTCTAGAGTTCAGGAGAAGGATTCAAGTGAAGACTCCTACGGAAGAGCAAATTCCTGCGGATGAACAAGCACCTGTGAAAGACAATCCATCTGCGGAGTCCAAACACTTGTATTTAAGTAATACAAGTTTTACAAGTCAACAAGACAATTTTGAATCCCAAGAGATTTGTTGTTTCCTTAACAGAATCATAATTATCTATAAATATGAGTCCTTGGTTTCACATCGAAGGAAATGGACATTAGACGTAAAACACAAAACATCACTTCGATTCACACAACCAATCCATCACAAACCCTAGCAGATGTCACATCAATATATCACCAACATCAACACATTTGAAGCAGTTATTGTTTATAGCATTCATTATTTGTTCACCTGTAATCATTAGTCCGTTTTAATGAAGTACTTTTATTCTTTCTTTCTTGCCTTGAAAAATATCTGGGTGTTACAAGTCCACCCCCCTTATATAGGTTTCGTCCCTCAAACTTGTTATTCCTCAAACAATCGTGGGTAATGCTGCCTCATCTCCTCTTCAGTCTCCCACGTAGACTCAGATCCCTTCCTGAACTTCCACTATACATGTACAGAGGACCGCTTTATTCCTTAACCTTTTATCCTTACGATGAATGATCGCCACTAGTTGCTCCACATAGTTGAGCCGTTCGTCCACCTCGATATCTCCTAGTGGTACAATCATATCCTCATCAACCAAACACTTGCACAAATGAGATACATGGAATGTTGGGTGAATTCCACTTAACTCATTTGGTAGCTCCAATCCATAGGCCACCTCTCCTACTCGAGCAATGATTTGGAAAGGCCCTATGTACCTTGGGTTCAACTTGCCTTGCTTTCTGAACCAAATTATACCCCTCCAAGGTGAGACTTTCAACATAACTCTGTCACCCACTTGGAACTCAATCGGTCTACGTCATTTATCAACGTACGAGTTTTTCCTATCTTTGGTTGCCTTCATAAAGACTTTGATCTTTTCGAGCTTCTCGGTCGTAGCCTTAATCACCTCAATAACCACCAACTCATTCTAACCAATATCACCCCAACACACGGGTGTTCTGCATCTCCTACCATATAGCATCTCATAAGGGGTCGTACTAATGCTCGCATGATAACTATTGTTATATGAGAACTCAGTAAAGGTAAACGATCCTCCTAACTTCCTCCAAAATCAATGATGCATGGCCGAAGCATATCTTACACCGTCTGAATCGTCCTTTCCGACCGACTATCCGTCTGATGATGATAAGCCATGCTAATATGTAACCTCGTTCCTATTGCATCATGGAATTTCTTCCAAAATTTAGATGTAAACCAGGTGTCAGGATCAGACATAATAGACACCAGCACACCATAACAAGCTACAAATTCCTTAATGAATAGATCCGTGTTAGTTCTCTACAAAGATTAACATGTTGTCTTTATGTCTCTTTTTTCTATTTGTAATAGTATAGGGAAAAGTTTTTTAGTTTTGTTAGTTCCTTATGTTTCATTATAAATAGCTTAGACTTGTAGCAGTTAGTAGAGACGAAAACCGCTTACTTACTTTGTAATTGTCTTTGCTTGATATTAATGAAACTATGAGTTTTGTTGATATCTTGCTTGATTTGATTACTTTGTTTGTGTTTCTTTGAATTGTGTTCATACATCATCACAGATTGATACATTTGATCTATCAAATTGTATCAGAGTTGTTGATTGAGTGATTTTTGAGTTCTCTCGAACTGTCAAACTCAAAAATTCACTGAATCTGTGATTGATAGACAATTCAATTGAAATTTTTGGATTTCAGGTGTGTTTCATCATCAGAAACATGTTTTAAACCACAATTAGCTTTTAAATTCATCAAATTCGAGATAATTTGTTGAATTTGTGTTCGAAAAGCTCACTATTTTTGAACTGAAAATCACAAAATTGATTAATTTATGTTGATATTGAAAGAAATTGATGTTAGTGATAGGGTTTGATAGAACATAAAATCCATGTTTAACCTTTAAACATTCTGAAAAAACGCAGCGGATATAATGCTTTTCAAAAAAAACGATTTTTAAAGCTGAAATTTCATATTCTTAGGTGACCATTTTAGGTGAAAACAAACCCAAACATAAGGATCTTAAATATATGAATGGACAAGCTATGAACAAACACTAATGTACATAAAGTCACAGCCATATGAGGCTGTGAATGGCTACCTTTCTCCAGCAGAAAAGTCGACTTAGAGGAGTGTTTTGGATGCTTGAATCGACCAAGAACTCAATGTAGAGATCCTCAAGCTTCGTATACCCCAAGCACTATTACAAAACACCTTGTATGCTAGGATTAAACACCAAAAACAAGCTGCTGGAACTCCTTCTTCCTGCCTTGTTTCCGAAACTAGGGGGAGAGAGAGAGAGTTCTTTTGCATGTGTATACTACTAATGGCTGGTCCAAGAGGCAAGTAATAAGACCCCTTAATTGTTGGTATCTAATCAACAAAGTGGTCCAATAGGAACACAAGAAGGGGGCGGCCAAAAAGTTTTTGAAATGGTTTCCCCCCTTTTATATTTAGACACATTACAATGTTACATGGTCTTATAACTTGGTATCTCTTAGTAATGTATACAACTAACCAATTAATTGTATAACATATGTAGCCATTTTAATTTGTAATGTCATCTAACTAATATAAATAACATTACAAATAATATAATTGAACAAAATATCCTAATAAATTGTTCCATGTCATATGCAACTTGTTTAGAAAACCCATTTTCTAAATTGGTGTTAATATTTTATTGCATGATCACATCATCAAAAATATTATTTGGTGTTTGCTAAGCTTGTTATTGGGTATACCCGACTTGGATCATGACGTACTAACCACATCAATATTCTAAGTGTCTTGGCACACAGAATCCTACAGTTAGAAGAATGATTATCGGTATAAAACATGTCTAACTGGAAAGTTTCAATCCAATTCATCAACTTTTGAAGAATTTCAAAAGATTTGAGTTAGTTACATTCATATGAACATGATGAATGTGATGCATTAGGGTTGAAGTTTGCTGAAAAAATTGTATAAGTGTTAGGCGTTTGACTACTGTCTAGTTGCATTAACACTATTTAGACATTTTCAGTCAGACGTTTGACTATTGTTGAAGAGTAAAGTCCAGAAGTATCATCTATGTTAAGAAGTATTAGAACGGTTTAGACATTTGACAACTGTTGAGGCACATTACAACTGTGTAGGCGCATTACAACTGTTCAGATGTTTTACTACTGTTCAGACGCATCAACTGTTCAGACGCATCAACGTCTCTCAACCTAGGCGCATTAACTGCTTGGGTGTTTGACTACTGTTCAGGCACGTCACCCTTGATAATTCGAATTTTTTAAGAAAATTTGTCAAAAACTTTTTCATTTCTTTTCTTAATTCAAAATCTAAGAAAAACAACAAAATTATAAGAATGGTGAAATTAGAAGATTGTGAAAATAGAGTTCCAAAACATAAAAATAGAGCTGATTTCAAAAATTGGTCTCTTAGGTTAAAACATCATTTAAATTCCATTGATACTGATCTTTGGAAATCTATAGAGAAAGGACCATACATTCCTATAATCACTAATGAGCCTGACAAAGGATTTTTTATACTAAGATTCTCAAGAACCCTATCTTGGAGATGGTCTTCAAGGAGATGATTTTAGAAGAGTAAAGAATGATATCAAAGCATATTCCTTGATGTGTAAAGGACTACCTCTGAAGTTCTTGCAAGGCTTCATGGATATCAAACTGGATACGCCATGTATAAATCCTTAAAGAACATTTGTGAAGGAGGCAATGAGATTCAAAATCTCAAGAAACAAAAGTTAAAAAGGCAATTAGAATTGTTTCAACATTTTTCTAGAGAAACCATAAATCAGATGATGAACAGATTTGTTCAACTTACAACTGAGACGTCAATAGCTAGTATTAAGCCTGATCTTGAAGATCTAAATCTTAGACTACTCAATGCCCCTCATCATGGAAACAAACAGTAACCTTACTAAAGCATACTGAGAAGTTCCCTATGGATCTAGATCTACTCATTGCCAAGATAGAGTGAGTAGAGATTGATGAAAGCTCAAGGAATAATTATAGATCAGCATCACTGTCTCAGTATCAATTTGTTGCTTCTCCTGAAAACACTATTGAAAATGCATTCATGGCAAAAGGTGAGAAAATTATAGAAAAAGAGGGAGATTTATTGTTGGAGCAGGATTTTTCACTGATTCATCATTTACTAGTGCTCATGCTTATAAAACACAGTCTCATTCTCAATCTCCTCCTAAATCTCCATCTCAAACATCTAATGTTCATATAGAGACTTCTCATCTAATTCTGCTAAATCTAGCAAAGTTAAAGATGTGATAAACATCCTATTAGAGGATGAAAAGTCTAAAACTGCATTCACTACATTTATGGCTAGTTTTCAAGCATATCAAGGTACCCATTTAACTTAATTAGACCTTGTTTTGTAGGATTTGTTTGAAATGGACCCTAAAGATGTTAAAGAGATGGACTTAAACTGGCAGATGGTGATGATTGCTTACAAGACACAAAAACACTCATATGTCAAAGAAGTACAACCAAGTGCTAACATGACTGTTGGATTTGATAACAAGACTGTTGGATTTGATAAGTCAAAATCAAGGTGTTTTAACTGTAATAGTTATGGACATTTCTCCAGAGAATGCCAAGCTCCAAGGAATAATGGAGGAAATGCTCAATCAAGTTCTAGCAATCAAAGGTTTCAACCACTTCAGAAGACTTTTCAAAAGCCTTATCAAAGTCTTCCTTTGCCTGAGCTTAAAGATGAAACAAAACCATCTCATGAAACCAAGAAAGCTTTAGTAGTCAGCATTAAAGATGGTTATGATTGGAGTGCATATGTTGAACAACTTACTAATGATTTAACATCAAGTTTATCTCTTGCTGCAGAAATCCAGGAGAAGATTGGTCAGAAATAACGATCCAAAGGTGGAAGGTGAGAATGAAGAAGATGACTATGATTGGAGTGAGAAATCTAATCCTAAGGAGGATACAAATGAAGTAGCTCTAATGGCACAGTCTGATCAACCTAAGGTTGACACTTCATCTTCAAAATCTAAAACCTTATCTCCAAAAATCCTTGAAATCCCATCTAAAGTGAGTGAAAAACTTTGCACAAAATCTTGCTATGAACATGTTGAATACCATAGAAACTACTCATATAAAATATGTGAGAAATTAAAACAAGAGTCAATGCATAACAAACTAAAATCTGATCATAAAATAGCAGATCGTAAGATCATTTCTCTTCACACTTCATGGAACAAAACACTAAAAGAATTAGAAATTGTCTCTAAACAATTGGAAGAGATGACCAAAAATCTTGAACAGGAAAAGATAGCTCATGCTGCTACTCAAATGGATCTTGCTAAAGAAAAAGGTTCAAAAATGATTTTAGAAAAACCGCTAAGTGAGAGAAAAGATAAATAGAAAGTAGGGTTAGGTTTCACTGATGAACCTATGCCTGAATCTATTACAAACACTTTACCAGACAACTTTAATACACATGACCATTCTCTGAGAATAAAGCTAAACTTAAAGATTTTCAGGTCAAAAACATGAATTCAAAAGAAGAAAAGGAAAATGTAAAAGTTTTTGTTGAAAATGATCAAAAATATTAAAAATGGTCCTCCAATCAAGATAAAATTATGAACCAAAACAAACAAAACAAAACACTTCTATCAAATTCATTCTGTATTAGAAGAAGTGAAAGTTCAAAGCAAAGATAAAGATAAACAACATGTAGGAACATCAGAAGATTCAAACACTATAATCTAAAACAAGTTCAATCTGAAAAGGAATCTTCTTCTCACGATGTTCAATCTGGAAGTAAACAAGTTCTTCTAAGTCAAAGAATCAAAGAAGAAGAAAGAAATCATCAAAAACAAAATCTGAACAAAACAAAAGTTTAGAAAAGTTGATCAAAGCAACAAATCAGGCAACAAGACTTAAACCAATAAAATTGTGTCAGCTGGTTTGTTAAATATGAATTCTCTTCAAACCAACAAGGTGAATACTATGAACAAATCTCACTCTGATCTGAAATCAAGTTCAGATTCTAAGAATTCCGCTATAGCAAAAAGATTTGTTCCTAATGAATTCAAGAAGGAATTCTTGTTAAACAGATGCAAATATTTGGCACAAAATCAAAATGTGAAAAACGAAAAACAACAGTTTAACTATTTGACACCAAAATATAAAAAAAATAATCAATATAGTGTCAATGTCAAAAGTTAACAAACAATTGTTTATAACTCCACAAAAGTACTATGAAATACGTGATATGAAAAATCACAATACTACCGCGTGCTATTTCAACAAGTCCTGTCACATATGTGACATGAGAAATCATTCCACAGCGAATTGTTATTTTAACAAATACTTTACTTATTGTGATGAGAAGACTCACAATACTTCAAATTGTTATTTTAGAAAGAGATCAAATACTAGAGGATTTGCAAATTCAAACATGAGCAAAGGTTATGTTAATCCTCAATATATGAGAAATCAAACTGATGGATTTCAAAAATTAACTAATCAATCTTCATTAGGTTTGAGATTTTTCAAAAGAACAATTATGTGAGATCTAAACAAAATGTGCAAGAACAATTCATGCCAAGATCTATAAGAATGACTAACAAAAAGGTTAGTCATCAATACGAGTCAAAATTGATCAATCAAATGGAATGAATGTTTTAAAAAATAACTCAAACAATTTTTAAAAGAAGATTTGTAAATTCATCAAGAATAAACCTGATTTGAATAATCTTCATTACAAACAATTTACCATTGTTGATAAATTTGGATAACCCAAGACCATCTCGGCTTGGGTGGATATCTCAACTTAATTTCTTGTTGTGCAGGTACGCCCAAGAAGACCACTTATACATGGTATGTGGATAGTGGGTGTAGCCGGCATATGACAGGCAATCTTGCCTTGTTACAAGATTTTAAATTAAAGGATGGAACACATGTTGTCTTTGGTGGTGATGCAGGTGGAAAAATAACACGAGAAGGAACAGTATCAAATAGGATAATAAGCATTGATAAAGTCAATTTTTGTTCACAGTTGAACTTTAATCTTTTAAGTGTATCCCAAATATGTAATAAATCATACTCTGTTCTATTGATGATTCATTCTGTTATGTTTGGAAGCCAGGTTTTGAGATAAGCAAAGATTGGGTAATTGTTATAGCTGAAACGGATAGAGATGTATACAAGCTAGATATGTCTCAAGTTGATCCTGTCACACCCTCAAAATCCACTTGCGGAGTTTTACCGCGAGGCGTGTGAACAAACCATGATCACAGTTAATAGTTACTCAGAACGACTCTATATGCCATAACATAACAAATTCAACCAAAATACCAACGTTAATTAATGCGGAAGCGTTTTTGAAAACAACCCAAGTCTATAAAGTATAACTTATGGCAAAACAAGTGCCAAACCAAAAGTAAACCATAATTGTTAAAATGACACATTGTCTTGAAGCATAATGTCTTAAATGAAGTGAACCGTGCAGTGCTCCTATGGCAAGCAAGTTAAGGACCTGAGAAAAGCATACTAAAATGTCAACACATAGGTTGGTGAGTTCAAGAGTTTGAGTTCAATAAATATATAAACAGTTGCGATAAATATAAGCAGTGTATGGTAATAGATAGCTAGTCTATTATCAGTAAATATTAATACATAGTGATTTTGCAATTGAAGCTGACTGTGAT